>JAYKQN010000001.1:29337500-29672500 GCA_036785175.1 Eupleurogrammus muticus | reverse complement strand
CAATCTGCAGAATGTGTAGTGAGGGACGTTGGTGACAGTTTCAGAGCATGGGTGGAGCAGGCTGTGGTTGGTATGGTTACATGTCTCGTAAGAACCAGACCGGACATCCGCTGGACGGACAGGAATATCACAGGAATATCAAAGAGGATAATCCATCTTCAGACGATAGCTGATGGCTGAATTTAGGCCGATTGCCAAATATTTTAAGTGTCTGGCACATTGTAGCTTATTCAGGTTCATTTAAGGATGTGCTCTGATTCATCTTTTGAGAAAGTATGGTTCATTTTAGGACATTTTTAGGATGTTTGGACGGCAGCTGAGGAATGCAGACAGGAGCTCCTGTGAACGTGGGCCGAATTTGAAAGCTGAATGAGGCAGTTTTACACTTTAATTGAATCTATGGGATCCCTGTTAGTGTCATTAAGATGCTGTTATTCATTGTAGCCTCAAAGTTTTCAATTTTATTTTTTTTGCATAAAACCTACGATGCTGGAAGATACTTTAATGTGTAGTCTTGAGAGAAAACCACCAGGGAACACACACATTCAAGAAAGGATGATAGAGTTAGAGCTGCAACAGTTAATCAATTAGTTTCCAACCTTCACATTAATCGCCAACAGTTTTGATGATCAATTAATTGATCTGAGTCATTTTCAAGAAGAAAATGTCCCAATTATCTGATTCCAGTTTCTCAAATCTGAATATTTCCTTCTATAATAGTAAACGGATGATCTTTAGGTTGTGAACTGTTGGTCTGGAAAAAAAAAACATTTTAGGTTGAACCTTCAGCTTTGGGAAACAATATTGGCATTTTACATCATTTATGAACAGCTGATCGATCAATCGTTTCAATATTCCATAGGTTAACCAGCTTAAAATGGTTGTTAGTTGCAGCCCTACTTACAGTAGAGTAGATTTGTGAGATGTGAGTTTTGACGCTGTGGCCTGAACAGCGTCCTCCCCCCAGTCCACCAACCACTTCTTTGAATCGATCCGAAAATGCATTAAAGCGGATGCGGTTCCACGTATAACTGCGTTTATTCTGCCAGTAACATTTCACACACACAGGGAGAGGAGACACAGATCATCATGAGACACAGATGGACGGGGACGGAAATGTATGTCAGATCGGTTACGTGTGCTGCCGCGCTGCCGTGTGTTTGTTTAAACGCAGCAGGGCTTCAGCGGCCAGCAGGGAACACCGTGTGTTGGTGAGAGTGGGGAAAAACAGGTTTTCATTAACACCCTTCCTGAGTTAAACAGACAGGAGTTAGTGGGTCAGAGTTACAGTTCACAGCCCTGTGAGCTCATCCTGATATGTGTATCCCGGCCATGTGTGTGTGTGTGTGTGTGTGCGCTGCTCTACACACACACACGCACACACACACACACACACACGTAGTTGATAATCAGTTTCACGGGATGAGACAGCGATCACTGGTTCACTTCTACTCATGCATTCTTTCCCTCTCTGTTTTCCCGAGGCCCCGGAGGTGACGCCGGTGGGAAAGACACGAACGTGCGGCCACAAGTTAGCAATGCGTGGCCACGGGTCGGTTAAGTCGTGGGAATGAGATCATTAAGACGTACCCACGGCCTAATGAGGTGTGGAGACGGGATTTCGGAATACAGCGAGCTTTATGGCTTCCTGCTGTTTCAGTGTGGGAGGGAATTATCTCTGATGAAATAAACACATCATGTAAGGTGCAGGGAGGAACTCTAGAGGTGAATATTTGAAGTACTTTTTATTTATTACCTGTTTTTTTACACCCCGAGTCTACTATTCTGATCCAACTCACTTTTTGTCCAATGGTCAGAGATATTTTAATTATCTCATTCCCAGAACTTTATTAACCCATTTAAGCCTATTTTCTTTTTCAAAGTTTTATATAATTATATATTTCGAGTCACTAACAAATCATGTTATCTATCTATTTTCTTTCCTATTTTTTACTCTGTTTAGATGAAAATATGATTTTAATGACTAGCAACTATAGTTGCACAAATATGCCCATTAACAGAAAATGACTGGGAGTGTTTGTGTTCTCAGAATCAGATTCCCTTTATTAACTGTCCCTCAAATGGTGATTGGGTGTGCAGCAGTTAGACATAATAACATACAACACAGCTACTTATTGTGATGGTAAAGTGCATTAAACCACAAAACCACAGTGTGTAAAAGCACTTAAAACGTACGTCATAATACGAACACATAGAATGTATATATATATATATATATATATATATATATATATATATATATATATATATATATATATATATATCATATGTCACAAGTAAGGAAAGAGGATGCTGATGATGTCATGTGACAGGAAGCACTTTTTTTGCCTGACCTTTGTCCTGTGAAGTCCAATACTATCGTGTAATTAAAAAAAAACTGGGTAGCATTGAGATTTTTTGTTACGAGAACAAAAGGACACTCATAGATTTCAGCAAATATAGTATATATATAGTATAGTATATAGTATAGCAGGTTTGTTGTAGAACAAAACATTATCAAACACAGGTGACAATTCACATGTTTGGATACTAAATAATACAAAATGGAACAAAATCAAACTTTTAGCTTAGATATACATAATAAGTTTCTTAGAGACTTATAATTTCTGTAATATATCTATAATTTCATATGGGCTTAAATAGGTGTGAATGATCTAAATTGGCCACGCAATCATATCCATCCCACCTGAGTCACCTCCAGGCCTCTGTACTTGTCTGTTTTCCTCTTCTGCCTTTAAATAATGATGATGTGTATTTGAGTGTGTGATGTGCACTGTTTTAGATCTCGTTGGCTCCCTCTCTCTGTGAGAAGGATATTTTTTTCCCCTCTCTCCGTCATGCTCCAGTTGGCGCATTGACATATTGATGTTTAAGCTCTAAAATCAACACTATGGATTTTACTTTATGTGTTTGTGTCACGCCACATTAACCGTCCCCCTGCGTTCTTTTTTACCACCTCCGCGGATGACGTACGGCGCCGCCAGCGCACCTTCTGCAAACAGCCTTCACTTCCTTCAGGGCTCTCGCGCTCTCATCGCTTCCTGCTTTTCCTCGACTTTTCATCCTTTTAAATGAGAAAGAAGCAACATGTGACCATGGGTATCAGCGCGGCAGCGAGACAAATAAAAATCTTGTCCCTTCAATAACTCCACCTTTGTTACATAAGACCATTTCTGCCAGGAAAATAAAATCAGGAGCCACTAATGTGAACTATTTCATTAAGATTTATTACATCTTGATTCATCTACCAGTTGACAATATTATAAATGTTAAAATAAAATGATGAGATAGTAAGTAGTATCAATTATTATCACAGTTATTACCAACATAGGTCAACATTTGATATTTAGTTTATGTGAATACTGTAATCATCGGCCCGTGTCCTCTTTTTGGAAGCAGTTACATGGTCACACTTTTAGTTATGGGATCACAGCGTCGGGTTCGAACTGTGCGCGTGTGTGGTTTTTCAACCACTTAATCATTTGGGGCCAGATTAGTGGCGCTTTAGAATCATGTTGACAGTAGTGAAAGTTTAGTTGGAAATTTAAACTTCTAAAGTTTGGTTATCGATTAAGGAAACTGTCATAAACTAAATAATTATCGTTATGAAGAAACCGAATCAGGCGAGGACGTGTTTAACCGATTAACTCCAGGTCCCAGCGATGTCTCTCAGATTTCCTCGTTGAGTTTCTAAGGAACGCTGTAGGTTTTGTTGCTCACCGCGTGGATCCGGTCCACATATTGACTTTTTTTATGGCGACCAGCGGAGTGAACAGGCTCACATGGGCTTTGACGAAGGTTGCGTTGCAGGTCGAGCCGCAAGTGACACGCGGGCCCTTATCTGCACTTTACTGCCTCCCACAAACACCCCCGGAGCCTTATCGGCCTGCGCGTACCAACGGAAACTCTATCTACTCTAAATCCGCTGGCTCGATCGATGGCGGGCAAACACGCCAAATAAAAAAAAAAAACAAGCACAGCTCGAGTGGCAGGTGTGGAGATGTGAACGGAACGGGAGCAGCTGGGCGACCACTCTGTGCCTCGGCGAGCATCAGGCCGCAGCTCGTTAACGTCTCATGGCGCATTAAAATCCCCGTCTTTATGTTTAACAATGACCGCGTACGCGTTCGATTCCCAGGAGAGCAACTGGCGGCACCGGGGCAGCCTCTTCACATAAATGGCTGCAATTACGGTGAAAGCACAGGCAGGTCGTAGACGCCATTAGCCAGAGTGAGACACCACACAGAGCACACACCTCATCTCACGGGCCGCGACAGCGTGACGTGTGTGTTCACCCAGCAGGCCGCTCCACCACTGCAATACGGCAACATGCCTTAAATAACATTTTATTACCATTTACCCCTAAGTGCAAAACTAAATAGCTCCACTGGTTTATTGAGGCTTACGAATGATCACACACAGCAGCAAATCAGACTTTATACACTGTAAGTAGATTCGGTTCATACTCTATGTGTGTTAGGATCAGGATTCCTACAGTTTAAAAAGAGACAGCCATACTGCATAATATGAATTTCAGTGGAAAAAAGACATATTGCACATTTTCTAGCATTATTCTGTCTGTTAGGTTTAGGGAGAATAAAAGAGGCTCAAAAGTTATTACTAAAACATTACTGCATTTTTCACTAAACTTGAGGAGGAAAAATTTGACTTAACTTTTAGCTTTAATCAGAACTTATTTCCTTTCTCCCAATGTTCATTAATGTTTTTCTTAATATCAATAAACAAAAAAAGGAAAAACTACATTTTAGAGCAAGAACATTTGATTAATGCAATTTTTTATTAGTTATAATTTGGTAAATTTATATTATTATTATTAGAAAAGTTATCAATGTCCATTATCAGATATCGTCGTGATTACTTTTTCATATTGTCAGCAGTGATCTGATGTGCAACTGCAGAAACATTTTGGAAAAAAAGACAAAACAAAGAATGCATACAATGCATTCCCACGTGTGTTTTAAGAAAACCACAACATCCCCTAAAAAAACACAGAGATGGACCTGAAACCTGAGCTGATGTCCCAAATCCTGAATCAGACTTAAAATATCCTGAAAACTAAACTCAAATAGTGAGTAGCCAATTTCTTATAAATATCAAAACCAGTTTGTAAAGAGGTTGAGCGACTGCATGCGGCCGACGGCTTTTAATGCTGCATTCGATTGCACTCGGACCTTGGAAAGATCCAAGTTGGAAATTCCAACTTCCAAGGTAAATGGGTTTCATTGTGGAAATTTGGATCAGCATCATTGGAGCATCAGAGACAACTTCTTTGGAAGAACATTAGCTGCTAGAGGGACAGAGACAAAAAGAAACTCCACATGCTATAATAAGTATTTATAGCATATATAAATATAATAACGTATTTACTAGTATAAAGCATTTTAACGCTGTAGTGAAGGGAATCCTGCTTTTCTATTGCACTTTTTGAGTTCCAAGTGTAATCAAATGCAGCATAAGTGACTGCAATCGCCATGATTTTGTATTTCTTCATTATTTTTACATTCTACAATTGGCCACAAATATTTTCAATTATTCAAATCGACATGGCTGCTCAACCAGAACCCCACCACCACCCCCACGCCCTGATAGGTTTGAAAAATCATCTTTTATTATTTCATCAGCAAGTCCACGACGTGCCCTTCCCCCCCAAAAAAATATTATAGCCAAGTAATCAGGTCGCTCGAGTTGCATCAGGCTCCAAAGGGAGAAGACATAGGACTTTGTAGGACTTTGGGCTGTGTACTTGCACTTGTGTGTACTTGACCATTGACCTGGAAGTGGCCCATGTGTCATTCAGGAACAGGGGTTGATTTAGCTGTGACTCTGTGGTCGTGTTGCTTTGAGGATCCACCGTCCTCTGCTTCCCTCTCCACCTTTGCTCACTTTCTGTCTCTGCTCTTGTTTGTGCCTCGCTGGCCACCGTCTCTCTCCCCCTCCCCTCCCGCACCGCCACGCAGACCGAGCCGCAGGGCTCTGCTGCCGCTTGGTGGTCCCCTGCCACAAAGGGATGCCCCGCCTCGCCGACCTGTCCGTCAAAACCAAAGACGTGTGGGAGATCCCGCGGGAGTCGCTGCAGCTGATCAAGCGTCTGGGGAACGGGCAGTTCGGGGAGGTCTGGATGGGTACGGATCCGGTCGCCTCTGGAAGAAGAGGCCGCGTGGAAGGGGGTCACGCCGGGTCAGCAGAGACTCCACGACACAAGCAGATAATCCGGCCCGGGAGAGGAGCAAACTCTCCCGTGAAATGGGCCAGGAAATTTAGATAATTGTCAGTTTTTGGGGATGTGTCCAGGGAAATTCTTCCTCTCCTCCCCCCCCAAAAAAATATGTGGAAAACCATCCAGTGTGTCAGGGGACTCTGCTCTCACGGTCCAAAGATGGCCGCCTTCCACGTCCCTCACTGCATGTGAGTAGTTAACCCTGTGCCTTGCCTTCCCTCCCCCTGTAGAGAGTGCGGATGGTTTGTGCTTTAATTTAACGGGCGTGTGTGTGAACTACATCCCTGACACTGTGGGCTTGAGTCACGATGCCTGGGAGATCAGCAGAGACGAGCTTGTGTTGGAAGTAAGGCTTGGGACGGGATGTTTTGCTGAGGTGTTTTACGGTAAGGATTCCCCCTTGGGAAAAAGTACCCATTTTATAAATTTACACTTTGGGGCCAATAAATGTGAAGATTCCCATGAATCCTTGTGCTCTTGTATCATATAATCTATTAAATCGCTGTTATTCACAAACTAAATAAATATTGCTTCTATTAACTATAATTGATTGATAATTCTCTGAGGTATGGAATTCCAAAATGATCAAAAAATTGTGTCATTCTCTATGAGGTCCATTTCTATAAGATAATTAACCATAGTTATAATGTATATTAATTATTAAATATTCAACAATAGGTATAAGAACTCTATAACTAATGTTTTATAACAATAGTCATAAGGCATTATGTTAATAATTTTAGATGACTTCATACAAAGTGTTACCAAAAAAATGAAATTATAAACAACTCTGTGAAACAAAAAATTACCTCTCAAGAAGAATAGCACAGCAGAGTTAGCACTAGCCTGAACGGCTAGCTTCTGGTTTTAGCGTCCTAGATACACACATAGATGATACATTGGTCCCCAGGTCACACATCAACAACGCCGCCATCTAACGCTGCATTTTACTCAACATTTTTGGTCTGTTTTTAGGTTCACAGATCCTTCACTATGAAAATAACTGATTGAAATCAGTTGAGAAATGCAAACATTTGCTAGCATTTTCACAGAGCAGTCTTGCCCCTCCCAAAATGGTGGCCACGCTCATTTATCGCCCTACTGGACATCAGCGGCAAAGACAACATTTAAGTGTATAATATATGGCTATGGTTAGCACTAGTTTTTTAGTTTGCAACCAAATAAAAATAAAAAGGGTTAATCAGCGGGTTAGCTAGGTAACATACTGAACAAAAAATATAAACGTTTTTGTTTTTGCTCGCATTTTAGTCCCCACCTCACACGTGTTGGATGTTAAGATACTGGGTAGAGTTCATCTCATAAAAACTGGGAGCAAAAACAAAAGTGTTCTGTTTGCATTTCTGTTTAGTGTATGTAGCTTTAAGCCAAAATGAGTGACATTGTGGCATGTGTCCCCATCTCTTAGCCACCAGACAGACAGGAAGTGCCATTTTACGGGCTTCATAGCTAATTATTTAGCCTGCACAAATGTGAACATTGTGCAACGTAGATGATACTGTAGTTGGTTGTAACCTAGTCACTGATTAATGGCAGAAACTACACACTGTGCCTTTAAGAGACCCTGGGGCCCTTTTTAGACCCCTAATTGGCTGAGGGGTGTGAAGTAGTGACATCACTGTCATAAAAAGGCACATTATTAAACATGATGCAATTACAGAAAAATATGGACTTAGAAAGGATGAATCAGAAATAAAAAAAAAGAAAACTTATATGGCATATAATAACATTATTATTATAATTTAAGGATTTTTAAAAAAAAAATATATACATTGTTTTTACTTTATATGCAGTTACTGCACAGCAAAAAATGAAATCTTATCAGGGGAAAATAATTTTAGTATTTAGCCCAATTAGTCCAATATTGGATTATCAGTATTTCATTGGCAGGAAATCTGTACTCAAAAAAGCCAGTGAGATAAAAAAAAATGATAATATTAGGCAAAGACAATATTAAGGTAATTAAAACTACTTATATATATATATATATATATATATATATATATGGAATACTAATGGAATACAGTAATTGAAGATAGTTCTACTCAATATTGGACTATTTGCACAGAAAACAAGATATTTTCACTTGTTAAGATTTCATTTTTCCCATTGAGGTGGTATGGATTCTGCCAGATGACGCCCCAGCTTCTGGGACCCTGTCACATCTCCACCCAGATGTTGACCATAAATGTGCAGCTGCATCACTGAAGATTCATGAGCACACTCTTAATTTAAAACCCGCCCGAGTCCCAGCTGCATCACTTACTAATATTCACTGCATCTACCTCCTGTCACAGAATGAGATAAGTGGAGCACTATGTTACTGGTGTGATTACAGTGATCCATATCAGGCCGCTGCAGGGCGCGCTCTGACGGGAGCTGGGCGGCGTTGGCGGCGACGGCCAAGCCGCATTGCACTAAACGGCGGGCAGGCCAGCATCAGGAACTTACAGGGCCTGCTTTTGTTAATCATCCTAAAGGATTATCTGCTCCCGTGTTGACGTACTGTGGCTCTCAAAGCCCTGCGGGATCCCTCCCCTTGGCTTTTTAAAACGCCATTTCAAATCAAGGGCCGCTTTAAATCTCGTATCCATTTAATTATCCCTCGGCTAGCAGCCTTGACTGTAGATTTAAAAGACAAGCCGGTGATCATACGTCGTCTCCTGATCTCATTCTGTGCTGCGTGTTTACCTCATTGTCACGTCAAAGTGAGACTTTTGCCCTCACGGCCGCCTGCAACCTGCCAATCATCTCTAGGGGTCAGACAGCCGGGGGCGAGACTGACTTTGAACTGATGAAACATAAATAAATATAAAGTGATATTCCTGTTGCGCTGACACCTGTGTGTGCGTGTGTGTGCATGCTCAGGAACGTGGAACGGCACCACCAAGGTGGCGGTGAAGACTCTGAAGCCGGGCACCATGTCCCCCGAGTCCTTCCTGGAGGAGGCTCAGATCATGAAGAAGCTGCGCCATGACAAGCTGGTGCAGCTGTACGCCGTGGTGTCGGAGGAGCCCATTTACATCGTCACCGAGTATATGGGCAAAGGTACACACACACACACACACACACACACACGCGCGCACTACTCATGAACAAGCATCCATGCACTTAGGACCCCTTTGCAGTTTTTTACACTGTTCTGCCATTTCATATATTTAATTTTATAAAACTTTTCGCAAAACCTTGTTATTTTTAGCCTCTAGAGTTTAAGGCCAGCCCCTGTTGTATCATCAAAGAGAAAACAGAGCTGTGGAAAGACAAAACTGACGCAAGACAATAAGCCCCATTAGCGTCTTCCCGAAGCCACAGTGTTCAGTACAGCCCATAATACCCCTCGTGGCGGAGCCCTGACACTGACGCCTCAACTAACAGTGATTTAAAGAGCCGACCTGATTAGGGCTCCTGCTCTGAATGGAGAGAGGACACTTGGAATGAAAAGGGTTATTGAGCATTAAGGGAGCAATATGGGCTTTTTTTTTCAGGAATAAAGATGATATGGTGCTATGCTGTGTTTTTACTGACATTTTATGTGTGTGTGTGGAGGGGGGGTACTTTTCTTGTTTTTATTCTGATCAACATTTGGTTTAATTTATATATATATATATATAAAGATATATAAAGTTTGATGTTTTAAAAATGTTGTAAAAATGTGAAAAAATCCTTTAAATCTAGGTAGGTTTGAACCCAGGTTAAATATTTTCTCAAGCCGTGTACTGGTTTTGATTAAGCATTAAGTCTGTTTAGAAAGTCGACAGGAGGTAGGAAATGATGGAAGTCAAAAAACACTTTCAAATCATCCTCTGATCGCCACATGAGCGTAGATGTTTAACAACGGGCCACCAAGTGTTCAGTCTGATGGACCCTAATCGCCACTAGTAAAACGTGCATAAGCGTGTGGAGGCTGCACAGCCCACTCAGCTCCAGTCTCAGGCAGAGATCTGACGAAGCCTGACGATGATTAAGGCCTTCAGAACAATCCTCCGAAACGCTGGAATCCAGAGGGCCCACAAGAAAAGGCCCGCGGACGCACATTTAAAACGCCCGAGACACGAGAGTGGAAACTTTGATGTGCATCAATGCAGAGGCTGCCATATCTAGGTCAGCCCGGCCAGATGGAAGAATGTGCTCTCAGACACGTGGAAATATCACGGATGTCAAAGTAGTTTGTGGCAAAGTCGTCCCCCCCCAATCCTGTATTTAATTTACCCTGGAACTGTCCTTTCTTGTTGACGGTATAAAGTACAAGAGAAAAGAAAAAAAACCCTGTGTTTCCGTAGCATTGGGCTGTCAGATGTTTGCTCGTGGTTTTGTGATCGCTCGGCCGGTGGAGGCACAGCGTAGGGGTTGCCACGGTGACTGATGTCAGACATCTGTTCTTGTCCACTACAGGAAGCCTGCTGGACTTCTTAAAGGACGGGGAGGGACGGGGGCTGAAGCTGCCCAACCTGGTGGACATGGCTGCCCAGGTAAAGCTCGGACAGGGGAAAACTACGTCGAGATCATAGGACACATACAGAGCTATTTTAACTCAAGTGGGCCGAAACAGTAAAAATTTAAACACCTAAAAATGTCTCTCATTTAGTGTGAATAATTAACCTTTAATTCAAAAAACAGAAGAATTGACATAAGAAAAAAGTGGAGTTTCAACAATATGATGTTTCAGTTTTTCCATATTCAGTCAGTTTATTGAAGGTCAAGTTTTCTCCTGCCTTACAAACAATTTACTAATCAAAACTGTAAATATTTTATCCCTTGAGCCCTGAAAGAATCTCACTGACTTGAAACTAGTTCTTGTACATTCATCCAGTTGGCTCAGATTGGATACTTTAGTGGGCAAGACCTGGCCCAGAGAAAAAGGCCTTTAATTATAGAGAAAACCTTTAGTTTTAATTTGGCATTTGTCACTTTTGGAAAATTCACATCAATATTCATGTCACACTCATATTTATTATTTACTAAATGTGATGACAGTTCTTAATCTCTCTCTGCTACTGTTTTATCCTGCTGAGTTACACACTTTATTCAACTTTTAGCGTGTAGGCAACATTCAGCATGGTCCTTTAACTTCAGTGGCGTCACTTCAAAACATGTCCATGTGTCACAGTAAAACTAAACAAAGGTTCCTAACAATAATTCCTATGGTTTCAGATACCTGCCTAGATTCATTTTGATTATGACCATTACTATCAATTTGCTGTCAAGCCTATTGACTAAAACTATACTAAAATACTTTGGATTTTCGTTCACTGAAATCTGACTAAACACAAAAGAAACTAATAAGGGCATTCGACACAAGACTTAAGACTAAAACTAAATAGAAAAATAGCCGACCAGATTCCTGCTGCAGCAGCATCTGATGATGAAGGGTGTTTCCCTCGCCGCTGATGCAGGTGGCAGCAGGCATGGCCTACATCGAGAGGATGAACTACATCCACAGGGACCTGCGCTCCGCCAACATCCTGGTGGGAGACAACCTGGTGTGTAAGATCGCCGACTTCGGCCTGGCCAGGCTCATCGAGGACAACGAATACACGGCCCGGCAAGGTGGGAAACCGTCCTCTCCTGTCCCACACACACACACACACACATAACGCTCCCCCTCACACACTCCTCCGCGCTGTACGGCTGCATTACATCATGGAGGGAATCGTCTCGGAGGGACACATTATTTTGCAGAAACGCCCACATGTCGAGTGCTGAGCAGATAATTAGCAGCGAAGTCTCCAAGTGTTCGCTCAGTGATGCCCTGACAACAGAAAGCTGACACCCCCTCGGCCTCACACAGCTCATAACACAGGAATTTATATGCTTTATAAGATGACGTGTTGCTGACCGCTACAGCTGCTCACAGCTGATTGACCTAATCTGCAAGGCTTGAAGGGTCATTCATTGAAAATTGAAAAAATTGAAAAAAGAATTCTTATTATGCCCCCCATATAATACATATATATATATATATATGTGTTATTTATATTATTTTGGAGTGTTTTTAGAACCCCATGTCACTTGTTTCACTGGGAATTATGTAAAAAAAAGAGTGACTTCTGACTCTAGATTTTTGGGGGCTTTCAGCTGCATCACATGACCTTCATCACCGGATCGAGTCGCTCCACTTGTCATCATGTGACCCACATATATGAGAGTGTTCCATACCTCCTTGGGTCTAAGTGCTGCTACATGTAGGGCAGAGTCTGAATGGAAAACGGAGTGATTCCACTCACTGATGAAGCCATGAGATGTGGCTGAGAGCCCTGAAACAGATCTGCTAAGTGGATCTTCATGGAGCTATAATATGCAATCAAACAGAATAATATATCATTGCAAATTTTTTTATATTGTTTTTTTTCCAAAAGTTTTTTTTGCAAAATGTTTATTTATTCATTTTGCAATATTTTTTGGTTTGCAAATTTTTAAAACCTTTTTTTTTCGTTTGCCAATTTTTTTGCAATTATTTTGTTTTTGCAAAACTTCCTTTTTTGAATCTTTTTTTTTGGCCATCTTTTTTTCATGAATAAAACACGGCCCACACTAGATCTGTAAGACACGTCTGTAAATTTCCAACCAACTCCTCTTCCCTCTTTGTAAACAGGTGTTCTTCTGGTTGAGACTGGCCAATGGTCACAAACAAGGAAAGACAAACATACGAGATTTGCAAAAATTAAAAAAATAAAAAAATTATGATAAACAAAAATAAAAAAACTGATTAAAAATACATTTTCAGGGAGAGATTTCCAAACAAAGAAAACATTTTTTTATTATGTTTAAACAGAATGTCCGGGTTTGAAACCCAAAAATTGTGTTTGTTCTCAAATCTATATTTTAGATATATTGAAAAATAATAAATAAACTATAATAAAGGCAGCAAATTGACTTAACGAAGCAGGAAGCACAACTTTTGCATTTTCATAGGAAAGTTTTACAAGTGCATACATTTTGTTTGTGCAAACTTTTGGATTTGCAGTTTTGCTTTCAGACCTTTTAATAGCAAACTTACCCTATTTAAATGATATAGACACAAATGTAGCTCCACAGATCTTAACTTCAGATTCCTGATGTCGAACTAATGCCACGTGTTAATTAATTGATTTGTTTCCAGAGCTGATCACACGTCGTTCGTTTTTGCTGGTGTTTCAGCCGGTTTCCAGTCAGCTATGGTGTCTCCACCCTGTGTCCTGTTAATGTCTGTCATCTCCCTGTTGGTCAGTTTGAGCTCAGCAATGTCGTCATGATTTTTGCACATTTCTTTTTTTTTTGACAGATTAAATCGTTTTTGCCTCCCACATGTTTTTTCGGAGCTCTGTTAGTTGTTATACTGTCAGATGTTGTGAATCAGAACATGAACCAGCTCCTTAGAAGTGTTTACACTCATGATTAACCTCCTGAACCCTGACTTTTAGTTGTCTTAAAATACACTTGTCTGCACTTCTTCAGGTTGTGGAAATATAGATAAGTCCACAAATACAGCCTCAAACACACACACAACATACATGATGACACATCCTGACTTTAAGCTCCTATGAGTAAAGCAGAGAAAATGCTGAATCCTACATTTCCCATAATGACACTCAGATGTTTTCTCCACACTCGCAGTTGGTAACGAAGACTTTCTGTTAAAACTTTGTAGTTCCCCAGGCTAAAATAACCACGATGACATCATGGAATCCATGTATGCAGCATGAAACATTTCCTCATCTTAGTTGATCATTAAAATAGACGGAGTGGGGTTGATTGAGGTAGCTAACACTCCATCATTCATCTGTTTAATGATGAACACAACTGATCTAACAAATGAGGTTCCTGGCTTTGAACATTTCATCCTGCAAGATTGCTTTTACATCATTTATTTTGTCACATTTTATATTAAGTCATCCTATTCAGGATTTATATATACACTATAATCCCCAAAGTATTTGGTCATCGTTCCGAACAATCACAGTCAGGTGTTCCCATCACTTCCTAAATATTCCACAGTCAACTCTCAGCTGTATTCATAGAAGGTGGAAGAGTTTGGGAAGGAAATGGTAAATGGCCTGCATTTATATATATATGTGTAATGTTGCATTCTGGGAGAGCAGCTGACCACACTGCCAGCTGCCTGGGATCAGCTTTTTTTTTTTTTTTTCTTGTCCAATTCTGTTTAGCAGATCCATTAGGGAGTTTTTGAATAAGTTATCAAGAGAAGTGAATACGCCATCTGGACCAGACAACGCAGCCATCACCAAACACACAGCACGGAACAACACTTAATGAGCTTTTTTATAAACCTTTTTTTCTTTTTGTACATTATTGCTCCATGTTCTTTTTCTATAAATTATAGATACATTTCTGTATTTATTTTGTATTACTGTGCTATATCATTGGTTATAATAACATTTATATTACAGCTTAATGCCACATTATTACACACACATACACACACACACACACACACCTCCTACATGCCTCCTACTCTGATGTAAATATTCTATGCTGTTGTCAGTTTCCCCGCTGTGCGGAATGTATATGTGTAATATATGTGTAAAATAAGTCAATGATCTCAGGACCAAGGCCAAACAGCATCTGGAGTAGGTTGACTTTCTTCCTTTGCTCATATCATAGTGAAACTTAGTGACAGTAAACAGCACTAAATATGCACTAATTTGCATATCTTGCTGAATCATTTTCCACATCTTTTATAACAGTTTCTATGTGGTTTGTTTCACTAACAAGCACCTTCATCTTGCTTTTAATGAAGGGTTTTGTCAAAAAATGGTTTTATTGACTGAAAAATACACCATATATCTGCTTATTTTTGTGCATATTTGACCCATAATTAACACCTAAATGTTGCATCAAAAAAGCCTGAATAAAAACCCTATGTGAAAGGTACTCTGTAGCTGTAGTTAATGTTAGTATATGTATGTAGTTAATAGTTATTTTTTTAATTTTATGTAGTGATTGATGCAAAATATGCAAAAAGAAAAAAAAATGGAAGCATTTTATGCCAGCCTTAACTAATGATCTCATCTCGCTGGGCAGGCGCCAAGTTCCCCATCAAGTGGACCGCCCCGGAGGCCGCGCTCTACGGGAAGTTCACCATCAAGTCGGACGTGTGGTCGTTCGGCATCCTGCTCACGGAGCTGGTCACCAAGGGTCGGGTGCCTTATCCAGGTGAGGAAGGACCTTGAGACGCTCGCGACGTGTCGATAAAGGGTTTTGATAAGGAGACGGCTCTCATCCGTGGTGTAGAGAGGTGTTGTATCCAAAGCACACACAGCTGTGTTCCCCATTCCTGCTGTTTATGAGAGTAAAAACCCCTTTAATGCTCGAGTGACCTTCGATTCGCTGCCAGAAAATGTGAGATAACCTTTAATTACCGCTGCTCACCCGTGGGACAACTTTGGAAGCAAAAGAGTAATAAGAGAAGCTGTGAGGGGGGGGGGCACACGTGTGGGTCCAGATGGGAGCGCCGGGCCGCCTGTGCCTTGGGGGACAAGGTGAGGCGGGTCCGCGCCGCAGAGGGAGCGGCGTCACGCCAACAGATGCGTAAGCAGCTTTTCCGAGGCCGCCACCGGCTTTTGTTTTTGACAAGAGCACAGAGTGGAAAACTCTTTTAAATGTCAGCCGCTCAATTAAAAGGCTTCCGCGGATTTGTGAAGCCAGGGCTGTGTTTGAAGGTCATCCAGGTAAAATCAAAGCATTTCTCTGCGCTGCAAAAACAAAAAAAAAAAATGAAATCCTAACAAGGATCAGGGTTTCCCACAGCAGCTCTGCAACAAATACCCCCCGCCTTACCTATGTCCCCCCGAAAAAAAAAAACTTCAAATTAGAGTAGTAGAATATCAGCTCTCAGAAAACACACAATAACATGTCAGCAGCTTTAGCTGCTACTTCATTCCTTTATATAACACAGATATAAATTATTGAAATTTGCTGAATTTTTTGAGGTTTGTTGTTTACTCCAATTTTTCTACAGGAAACACTGTATTGAGTAGAATTATCAGCAGGTAATTTAGCTTATTTAAGGTTTTTAGTCGGTTTTAAGAAAACAAGACTTAACATTTGAAAATGATTAAATTGTTTAAACTCAAGAACAGACAAAGACATTTTCACTTGTTAAGCCCAGGTTTTCATACATATTGGCTAATGACAATCATGTATATATATATATATATATATATATATATATATATATTTATATATATTTATATATATATATATTTTTTTTTCATTTTATACTATACCTTGAAAAAATTGCATATTAATGACTGGCAACTACATTTGCTACTTGCAGAAATATGGCCATCAACAAAAGACAGTTTACAAAATTCTACGATATATGCATGTCAGGGTTGGAGATCATGGTAATTTAAATAAAGGGAGCTCTTTATAGGAGGGTTTGACTTTACCAACCATAGTGGCATGGCTGAAATATGTTAATGTTTTTTCCGTGTCTGTCTCCAGGCATGAACAACCGCGAGGTGCTGGAGCAGGTGGAGCGGGGGTACCGGATGCCGTGCCCCCAGGACTGCCCCACCTCGCTGCACGAGCTCATGCTGCAGTGCTGGAAGAAGGACGCCGAGGAGCGGCCCACCTTCGAGTACCTGCAGGCCTTCCTGGAGGACTACTTCACGGCCACCGAGCCTCAGTACCAGCCCGGGGACAACCTCTAGATCCCCCCACCACGCCCCCACACCCACCTCCAGCCTGGCTGGGACGGGACAGGCCGGAAAAAAACAGTGCTGTTCAGAAAAAAAAAAAATGACAACAAGAACAACAAGAACAAAAAAAGGGACTGTGGGGCCTTCCCAGCCAGGTTTTTATTTTAAGGCTCTGTACAGAGTTTCAATTGTACCGCCGAATCCCCCTCCCCCCAAACACGCAACCCCCAATCTGCAGCCACCCTCCCCCCCCCCAGTCTGAACTCTGCAAACGCTGCAAACGTAACGATTGGGGAAGTTTATATGGAACGGGAGGGGGGAGGGGGAGGAGCCAATGCAATGGTATACCTGTATTCAGTGTAAATAAGAGGCTTGTTTTTAGTTTGTTTGTTGGCTTCGTTTAAGATTTTATTTTCTCCTGCACAAAAAAAAAGATAATAATAAAGATTGAAAAAGAAAATGATCGAGGCGAAAGAAAAGAGAAGCGTTCCAGCACCTGACTTGTAATATAATATCGGAGCACCCCTTTGATTTTTCTGCCGGTATACATATATATATATATATATATATATATATATATATATATATATATATATATTTTTTTTTTTTTTTTTTTTTTTCCATTTTCCATATTGTAATAAAACACACATACAGACACAAAAAAAATCAGGCTCACACTTTAGCAGACATTGTCCTTCTGTTCCTCGGACAACCTTCTTTTACAAATGATACACGACACGTTTTGTAATCGACAGCCAGGCGCGCGTACGTGGATTCTGAACATTTCCCTCTTCACTTATAAGATTTTCAGAAAACCGTGGGTGGAAATATTTCTTTTTTTTCTGCCTCGGGTGTTTTTTTTTGTTTGGTTTTTTTTGCTGGAAGACGAACCGTTTCCTTAATTTAAGAAGAGAGTATGTACTGTATGTCTTGTCTGAGCTGACTTCTTTTTTTTTGTTTGTTTTTTATTTCCCTCCTGTCCTGCACAAGCTGCACCACCTCCCGACCTCGCTCTTATTTTATGTTCACTGACCAGGTTATGTCCATCGCTATTTGTTTTTATTTACCCCTTTCAAACTGCTCCTGAGCTGTCATTTGCGATGATGTGAGGTTAAAGCAGGAAGTGTGTGTGTGTGTGTGTGTGTGTGGGCTGACCTGCAGTGGGCCAGTGTGTCACACACTCAGCCCTGGTGACTGCCGCTCCTAAACGCACAGGCTTTTCACGGCTCATACGACCCAAACTCTTTCTTTTTCATTTCAGTTGTACAGCCAAATGGTTTTTAAGTGTCACTAACTTCCCTCCTTTATATCTTTCATTGCTTTTTTTTAACATAACTTGTTTTGTTAGTTCAGTGATTTTGGCGTAGGAAATTCAGAAAAGAACAATAAACATTTTACACTCTTTCCAAGACGTTCATTTTCTACATCCTCTATTGTTGTGTCCTTTAAACAGCACAGTGTGTGCATGTGTGTGTGTGTGTGTGATTTGTTAAGACGTCTTATGAATGCAACTGCAACTCTATAGCTACAGAGAGGTCGCATTAAGCCTTGGATCGAGGAATTAATAAAGTTGTGAAAGGTGTCGATTTCAGAATCAGTTTTATCGTCCAAGTGTGCACAACTACAAGGAAATCAACTCTCGTAATAGTCTCACAGAAGATGTATGCAGACAAAAGTGCAAACAAGGAAGTAGTGCTATATAAAAAAAGCTGCTGGAGTGTGTCCCTATGTACAGAACTATTATCTTAACCGTAACTACTTTTGTTTTTACCTCATTAAATAATATTAATTCTAGCTACTTCTGTATGCATCAGTGCAACAGACAGTTTACATACTGTAGGTTCAATGGAGATGAGAATGTTTTCTATTCAAAATCATAGTTACTCTGTGATTTTTGACATTAGGACTTATCATAGCCTGTACTCCACTATAGTTCAAATGCAAGGTGACGATTTTCCATATATTTTCCATAAAATCAATATACTTATTGTTTATCATCTATATAATAAATTGTTTCTCTTTTTTTTATATTTATCTGAAAGTGTGAAAGGTGCTAAATGTTATGTTGCATTTTTTGTACTTTTATCTTTCTAAGGTATTTAAATTGGATCTACAATGATTGCGCTTGTATTTAGTAAGTGAAAAAAATAGTATAATATACAATAATAATATAACACAGTCTGCATAATGAGTACTTCTACATTTGGTACTTTTTTTGCTGATGATACCTCTGTATTAAGTAGCATTTTTATCTCGAGACTTTTATTTATCAGTGGGTATTTTTAGATGTCCACCTCTGCTTGTGGACTTTTCATAGCACAGAAAGATCAGGTTTTACTAATAAAGGCTCCAGCAAGGTGTCCCACTAACCCAAAAAGCACAGTAGCAGGAGCCAGTGACTGAAATGCTGTGGTTACAAATGTTACTAATTACACGTGTGCCTTCCCTGCAATGATACAACACCTGCCTCTGTGCCAGTAAACCAGGCGGGTGAACCAGTAAACCAGTGTGTCCTGCTGCTCTGTGTGTTCCACAGCCACTAGATGCGTTCAGCAACAGTACCTGGTTTTTACCGCTATTTTTTCACGTGTGCGGCTGCTGTTTCCTCAAAGACCTCAAACACCGACAACCCTTGCATGTTCCCACGCAGCCAAACTTAAACTCAAAGCCGAGTTTCAGGATGCTGCAGGAAAGGGAAGCTCTGGAGATGAGGTAGACTTGTACTCCAGCCAGGCGAAAATTTTACATTCCCCTAAACACGTTGGACTCGTTCTGCAACCCAACACACCTAATTCAAATGATCAGCTTGGTAGCAGGGAACCATCTAGAACGTACTAGTAGTTAAAGTTAAAAACACACATTGTAGGAGCTGATGATCCTGTAGCTGCAGTGTCTGCTGCAAAGAATATAAACCATCACTGGCTCTGACACTATTCACCTGCATTATGTTACTGTGACGCTGCTTTGGTGAATGTAAAAGATCCAATCGCTCAACTCATTGCAGTTTAGTAGTACTGCAACAAATGCACTGAGAAAATAACATCCACAAGATCCCTCTTGAGAGATAAAGGGAATCTTCCTGGTTTCTACAGTAATAGGGGACCAGATTATATTTTATTGGAAGTGTCGCCGGCGACATGCAGTCGTATTTACTAAAATTAATTTAAAAAATAAATAAATAACTGAACAACCCAGATGTTTTGAAACATGACACACACCTACAAGTTACTAGTGCTACTGTACCATAATCAATGAATTAGAAAGAACATGGGTTTGGTCTGCATCGCCTTGCCCAGAGTGAGCCGTTTCATGATGTCTTCAACACACAAAACGTCTCTCTGGGTGAGTATAACATAACGGTGTGATGTAGAATCAAGCAGTGTGTCGTCCGTTCACATTTCACATGTCTATGACTTAACAGTTCAATTTTGTTCTTTCTGACTCTCCCATTAATCATCTCATCACCCCTTCAGAGGCAGAACTAGCTGCAACTGTACACAAAGTACTTAAAACACCATCAGCAGCTACAACAGGAACTTGCTGCTATTTTGACATTATTATTATTATTATTATCCATCCATCCATCCATTGTCTATCCCGCTTATTCCCTTTCGGGGTCGCAGGGGTCTGCTGGAGCCTATCCCAGCGCGTTAAGGCGAGAGGCAGGGATACACCCCAGATGGTCGCCAGCCAATCGTGGGGCACACACACCATTCACACACCATTCACTCTCACACTCACACCTATGGGCAATTTAGAGTTTACCAATTAACCTGAGCATGTTTTTTGTATTGTGGGAGGAAACCGGAGTACCCGGTGAAAACCCACGCAGACACGGGGAGAACATGCAAACTCCACACAGAAAGGTCCCAGACCCAGGCCCCAAGGCGGGTCTTGAACCTGCGACCTTCTTGCTGTGAGGCAACAGTGCTACCCACCGCACCACCGTGTCGCCCTTATTATTATTATTATTATTATTATTATTGTCATTTATATTAAAGGATCTAAGTATTTCTACAAACCACTAAGAAACTACTTTTTTTTAAGAAATCATAATAATCTCTATGCCAACACATGCCAATCATCAGGGCCCTGGAGCAGCTGCAGCTAGTATTAAAGCTCTGTATTTTTCTGTTTGACAATTCACAATGAAAGTTCTATTGCAGCTGTATTAGCAGCAAAGCCTTATTGTCTCCCTCCCTGCTGATTGCTAATGATGATCACCCCAAAAAAATCACTGGTTGTGTATGGATGTGTAATTTCTGCACAGTGGAGCAGAGACGTGGCATTGTGGTTGAAACAGGAATTATACATCTCAAGCAGGTTTGAGAAATAGTGGGGCACATAAGAGACGAATGCGTATGTGCTGCCCTAACTTAACCAACCTGGACATGATGGCAGGGGGAGGAAGCTCAACAGGATGAGCTGCTGCTCCGCTGCTAGTGAAGATGATACATGCACCCGGAGAACATCTCTCCTCGTCATAGGTAGTATTTTACAACCTTAAAATTTCAGCAACACAGCTTCTGTCTTTCTGTCTTTTTAATGAACTATGTTCATTAACAAAAACAGCTGCTGCTCATCCTGTTGAGCTTCCTTTCCCAGCCAACAATAGTGCTGTGAGGGTACAGTTACTGTTAAAGAAATAACTAGGATAGAACAGACAACCACAGAGTTAGCAGTCAGCTTCCTAGTAAGCTGTTTGACCTTTGCACTAGGGGACCAGCAGCTCATCCTGTTGAGCTTCCTTTCCCAGCCAACAATAGTGCTGTGAGGGTACAGTTACTGTTAAAGAAATAACTAGGATAGAACAGACAACCACAGAGTTAGCAGTCAGCTTCCTAGTAAGCTGTTTGACCTTTGCACTAGGGGACCAGCAGCTCATCCTGTTGAGCTTCCTCCCCAGCCAACAATAGGGCTGTGAGGAGACAGTTGCTGTTAAAGAAGTAACTAGGGATAGACCCCACAACCACAGAGTTACCAGGCAGCTGTCCTTCCTAGTAAGCTGGGATGACCTTTGCACCAGGGGACCAGCAGCTCATCCTGTTGAGCTTCCTTTCCAGCCAGCATATCCATAAGTGGCCCATAAGGTTTAAGTTTGGGCATGTGCAGCCTGAACGTATGGGCTCCACATAGATAGATATGCACAAGCAGCTTGGAATAAGATAATTACACTCAATATTGCACTTATTGTACTTAAATGATTTTAATATTTTGCAGCGTAGACCTGAAAAAAAGAAGAAAAATGCAACCGCCCACATAAATATTGCGAGTTAAGGTTAGGCGGCCCTGGTTACAGCTGTTAGATCATGTTTGGTTAATAAGCTCTGCCCTGGCTGTAGCCTCCAGCTGGTGACATGGAAGCGATTTCTAAAAGGTCTAGCCAAGGTTCCAGTAACAATACAGAGGAAGCCAAACCACAACAGAATCAGTGGGTGGTCTTATTTCATTGTTTGTGTGTTAGCAGGAAGATCAGGGAAGCTCAATATTTGCACAAACACTGAAAAAGTGTTTTTTCTTCATCACATTCAGACTTCCACCAGAGAGCATGATAGTCCCATATTATCCAGTCTTTAATGCAAATGGGAAAAAAAAGGAAATGAATGGAAAGAGAAACATGTGTCTGCGATCAATAGAGCCATGAACGCCTTGTTACGTTGTTCCAGTTATTTTCCATAATCAACATTCTACTAATATAATCCAGTCTGAAGAATGCTACAGTTGACAGTGCTGAAGTCAAAGGTTCACAAGTAAATGTATGTTTTGCTTTATTTGTTCCTGTACTTGTCTAATGAAGACAACTGTCCCTTCCTATGAGCAGTGTATCAGGTGGTGTGAATCCCTCCTCCTAAAGCTTTATAGGAGCAGTAGCTGGAGCCCGTCTCCATCCCTCCTCATATCACTGAGTCTGGTCCTTGCAGAGACACGCACCTCTGTAGAAGAACCTCTGTGTGACAGCTTCGGTGTTCAGGAGTTATTGTCGACACCAGGTAGGTCTGATTTTACATTGTGTCTGTATGTCTGTCAAAGATCAAGATAACAGTGGGTAATTATGAACTTTTCTTATGCAGCAGATATTTCCCAGGCAGCTAGAGATTACATCCTGTGCCCTTCTCTTTAGTGACGCTCAAATAACACTCAAAAGCAGACAGAGCAGCTTCAACCATTATTGTATTACATGTATGTTGTATATATATATATATGACATTATACATACACTGCACAATTCTAATGTGTAATATTTAGTAACATTTAGACATTATTCTTTTTTTTCTCAATTAGCCATTTACTGCAGTGGTTCCCCAATCCCAGCGATCCGAGTCGTCCCGTGTGGGAGAACCATTGTGTTATTTAAACGGTTCAAGAGATGGTTGGACAGGATACAGCAAAAACAGATATTTTGGACACATATTTGAAGATGGAATTTTGGACTAACTTATCTGTTGCTTGATTTTCTGGGCAAAATGATTGAACAGATGAAACAATAATCTGTAACTTAACGGGTAGACAATGCAACATGTGACGAGGGACTAGACTTTGCCCTATCTTCAGGGGTCACAAAACAAAATGCTGGAATATTTACTCACTAAAGAATATTATTGCATGGAAATCATATATATTTCTAATAAATAATTCCCAAATCGAATTCTGTAAAGCCTGTTATCAATAATGATACTGCACTCCTTTGTATCCGTGACAGCATTGAGTAGTTCTCTAATGGCTTTATTGCAGGTTTTAGTGTGTGAGCCATTACCTGTCAGTGAGTGAACCATGGAAGGAACCAGTGTCACTATCTTCATCACGGTTCAGAAGATCTACTACCCACTCCTTTGCATCGTGGGTATTCCAGGTTTGTCATGTTGTCCATGCTTGAACGGGTTTTAAGGGAACATTTGGTACCAGCAAGGTCTATATTAATAAGTTATTATTGACTTTACTACTCTCTTTTCTCTGTAAAACAATTATAAGAAAGGCACACACAGTACGCACCTAGCTAGAAATATTTTATTCTTAAAACGTACTTAGAACATTCTCTACATATTCTCTTATTATGTTATACATATATTATAAATATATTATATATTTAGCCATAACCTTCTTATACATTATATTAACATGCCTAAATATTTTTTTAAACATTCCTCTAATGAAATGCAAACAAAGGTGGAATATTTTGCCTTGAGTCAAAAATTATAATAAAAAGTTATACAGGAATACTGGTTCATATCATTGTTATATTATATTAAAATATAAAACATTTTTATGTTTGTAAAGCATCTATTTTATACAATGGAAACCATTTTAGACTGAGTCATTGAGACGGAGTCTCAACAGGCAGGATCAAGAAAAACAAGAACACTTCCCTGAAGTGGTACAAAAACAATCATTGCTGCAGCTTTAAGAAGTAAATACTAACAACATAAAGTAGGACCAAATATGAGTCTGTTCCTGTCTGTCTTCTTCCCTTTAGCCAACCTCTTCACATTCTACATGATCTGCTTCCGCAAATGTGGAATGTCTGACACAGCCATCATTTACCTGAGCTGTCTGGCTATTGTGGACACATTCTACCTGGTGTGGGTGATTCTTATTGACCTAACCCTCACCTTCTGGCTGCTGCAGCCCTTCTGGCACTCCCATCCCTGGTGTGGGATTCTGGGATTCCTGCAGTACGGATCTCTCTACAGCTCTTCCTGGATCGTGGTGGTGTTCACCATCGAGCGCTTCCTGGTCCTCCGCAGCACAGCTGCCAAGCAGCACTTCTCCCAGGCCCGGGTCACGAAGCTGACCTGCATGGCCATCATCCTGGTGTCTCACCTGGTCTCTGTGCCGCTGGGCTGGATCAACGTTGTCACGCCTGTGGACTTTACGATAGATGGGGAGAACGTGACGCTACCCAGGTGTCGCTATCGAAACGAGACCTACTCCACTGTTATAGTGTGGATAACCACCTTCCTCTCATGGGGAATACCCATCGTGCTGGTCATTCTCTTCAACTATCTTATTGGGTATCATCTGTGCCGCGCCAGCAAACTCTTCACCAAGGAGGACCGTCGTGTCATGCATGGAAGGAGCACCAGGGGCATGCTGAGGAGGACCATCCTGCTGCTAGGCACTGTTTCCGTGGCTTTCGTCGTGCTCAGCCTCCCCCGCTTTGTCACGTACTGCATCCTGAGGACCACGTACAACTACGAGAGTTTCAACAGAAACAACTACAGCATTCCCATCAACGTGGCCGGCGACTTAGCGAACATGTTGCAAAACCTCAACTCCACCACCAACTTCCTGCTCTACTGCATGGTCAGCCGGCGCTTCCGGCAGGAGATAGTCAGGGCGGTGACCTGTAAGGTGAAAGCGCGCGAGCTGGGCTCTGTCCTGACCTACACCACGATGAAGGTCTTCACAGTTGCAGATCATAAAACCTCACCATCCGGTGATCCTGTAACTGTAGTGCTAACTAATCTCAAACAAACTGAGAAAAAAGGAACTGGAAGAGTGGAAAAAGGTCAGCCATAATAATTATCCTTCAAAGCTGAAAGTGCATTTTGACCTTGGAAATAGCAGTTTTTAAAAATGGACTTAACTCAAAGTCCACTTGCCTTTGAAAACACAAGTGGACTATGAATCAAGAATAATTTTTGTGCATAGTGGCTTAATAGAATGCTGCAGTAAAAAAAAGTCCTGAGTTAGCATTTTAAACTTGTAATTCTCTAATCTCAAAGTTGTTTCTTAAATACCGGAAATACGGTCTGTGGTTAAAATTTCTTTATGCTATTTTTTTTGTTTTGCTCTACAACATAATATAATTTTGTACATACCTTAAAAAGTTGGTTGCTAACAAGCAGCTAAATGAGGTTTTCGGAAGCATTGTCAATATACAAGAGAAGGTTCCAGTCATGCAACCATCAAGCGTAGTTTGTTTAGCATTTGGTTTTTGGGGGGATTTTAGGGAATACATTCTCCTCGCCCTTTGCTACACCTTCTTTGTACTGCTAATAAATCCGTTAGCATCATCCAGCACAGGTGAGGATGAGGAGGAACTCTGTCACCACCTGATCTGTACCGAAAATACTATCTGTTCTACACATATGAACAACTTTTATAAGTCCCAAAACAAATTTACAAATGCCACCAATCAGAAATGGAACATACTAAATCCAGAAGTGAATGAGCATCAGCGTCACCCTTAATAAACCTTTCAGAAAAAAAAGTGAATGAGCAGCGAGTTTCATGTTGATGTCACTGGGGATAGTGATGATGTTTTTTCATTTTGTGGACAACATTTGAATAGATTGTGGTTTTGGTTTTCGTATGGTTGGTCTCTGCAAAGTTCAATTGATATGAGCAGGACACAAGGAAGAACCTTGGACATGATGTCATTTTCAGTGAACACATCAGCTTTATGTCTTTGGAAAGCAAACTGATATGAACTTATATCAGAAAATGATTGCTCCTCTACAACCACCTTAGGTAGAACCATCTGATTGGAACTTCATGGACCTGGACAATCGTTTGTCTACATGATGTGGCAAGCCACCTTAATCCTCCAGGGTGCGAGAGTCTAGCACCCAGAAGTTTTATAAGAAGAACTTCCCACTCCATGGGAACAAACTATATGTGGCACCCGGATGGTAATGATCAACAGAATGCATCAAAAGCTTCTCACGTAAAGTACTATGGCTTGTGGCCCAGCACTGATCACTCATTAATTCCATATGTGCGAAACCTCTGTATCGTCTCCATGAGACTAAGGACTGACTGCAACACAGAGAAAGGGTCCATGGCTGTAATTCAGTGTACCCTACGCCAACACAGCGACTACTACTCTGCAGCTTCCAGCCACATGTATGCATGGATCATCAACAAACAACCAGAGGATTGAGTCGTGGTGGTCCATATTCTGAGAAGTGAGGTAAGCAGCCCTCATAAAGTATCTTAATGTGTCAACTTCAATTTATTCTTCAAATGTATGCACATGCTTCAGATTATAACATAATTAATATAATTTTAATCAATTCCAACAGGAGTCAGCACAGAATAGAGTTATTTGGACAACTCAGTCACTGGATATTTCAATGGGAATCACAAGCATCAGTGTCTTTTGAGGTATTGCTTTGGTAACAATATTCAGAAGTCACAGATTCCCCCCATCCAGAACAGTGTGCACAATAAACTCCTCACAACACAGGTAATAGATTGGATAGGTGTATATATTTGTATTTGTTTAACTTTACTAAGAAATGAATACATGCATTTATGTCTTCTGTTTAACATAGGTTTGGCTCCAGAGACTTTGGATTGAAAATTGTCCATGCATCATGGGGCTCACCTGTAAGCTTCAAGTGGGAAATACAAAAACCAGAGAACTGGCAGTCTGCATCCTAACTCTATCTGAAACTACAAGCAATTACTCAGCTATGAACTGAAATTAATCAGAAACATTGCTGTCTGTATGACCACAGTGTCTAAATCTGTCACTCGCAGCTTCATTGTTTTAAAATGGGACATAAAAAAACAATAAGAAACAGCAAGAAGTATATTACATTTTTGTATTTTAGAAAACAAAATCTGTTGAAAGATGTTTGAAAGAGGTTTAAAACAGATCACAGTTTGTGAATCTAAGACTGAACCAAAGTAGAATGATCAGAATGCTGACTGAAAAAACATGCTAATTGTCAGTGTTGACACTATCAACAAGAGATGCAAACATAAATGTGTCGCCATACATCCTTCTTATCTGAACATACGATTACTCCATTTGTCCATTTGTGATTTAACCACACTAGGTAAATCTAACAGTGTAAGTTCATAGTTCATAATTCAAAATTTTAACTAAGTTCATGGTTCCAAAAATGCCATTCATTCAGTCCGCACAAGCACCTGCTGCAACTTTCACCCTTGCAAATATTCTCAAAACATGAGGAAAAACTTTCTGCTTAAATGGTCTTTATTCTGAAAATAAAACAGGACTGTAGTCCTTAAGGTTCAGTCTGGGTCAGTACTGACTTTTCCATAAAATTGTGTTAATGGTCATAGCTGTGGTGCTGCCTTCCTTCATGCTCCTGGCTGTGGCTCTGTGTTTTATGACATATTTGTTAGTTTGTTATTATCCATTTATTGTGAGATTTAGCTGGATTTTCACCTGGGGGGATCTAATTAAATCTGGCACATTCTTAAATGAAATTCTACTATGAGGGAGTGTCGTTCACAGCCGCCAGAATAAACGTGTTCCCACTGATGTCATCAAGGGAAAAATACAGTATGTTCAGTTTATGTTCACCTAGAATACGAAGGAGTTCATGAGCGATCGTTTATTAACGTGCTCAAGCACAACACTGACAACTAAATATTCTCTTTTGTACAATTACAATTACAATTACAAATCATCCTAAACAAATGTATATTTGGAGAAAATGTTTGTTTGTTGAACACCACTGATTTAAAGCAGCCATTCTCAAAGTGGGGTCCAATGACCCCCAAGGGTCCTTGAGAGGGTCCCCAGAATAAAGGAAATTCTTTTATTTTCACTATAATTCCATCCATAAATGTGCAATGACAGAATGTAGGAGGGTCAGCTGTATACAAAAGCTGCAGCAATTGTATACAGTAACATAGCAGGCAGGTTATAGTGCTTATAGATTGGCACAAGAGGGAATGGAGACACAGATATCAAATATCAGATTAATTGATTCATTGATCACAGATATACATATCATAAGACATGTCTTCTACAGGAGCCACATACCTCAGACGATCTGCTGTCTGTAACACCGCGATGTGTCTCAGGATACATTCATACAAAGGAACCAATGAAGCAGCATTCCTAATCTCAAAGACAAATTAAAGGGCAAGAATGAAGGCTGGTCTGCAAGATAACTAAATACAGGATCTCAAGAACTAAATACAAAATGGTGTCCTGTCCCGTCTCCTTGACTTCCATTTGTAACCAACACTGTGATCTTCTTTCCTGCCATTCATTCTCAGCTGTGAATGAATTTATAGTACAAATCAAAACATAGAACACATGATATACTTTAAGATATTGGTAAAACAGCCATATGTTTAATGATCATTAACTATAAGTATAGTACCTATCTAACCCTGTGTATACCTTTTGCATTGTAGACCAAGAACTTTCTGGTCTTTCTGGTCCATCTCATCTTGGACTCTTTGGATCTAATTAGTGGACATTTAAATTTACTACTTTTTCAAAAAAGATTAAAGTACCAGAAGTATTGCAGAGTCAAAAAAAGTGGAATGTCACAGTCATTTTAATTCACTTCCAATTCCATTTTGTTTAAATAGTTCAAAACTTACAGATGACCCTAATGGGCTTCACATTTTGAACAAAAGCAACACAACACAACAGCATTTTATTTTGATTTGCATGCAATTGTAGTTAGAGTTTTTAATGTAATATAGATTTTGGTGATTACTTTTTAAACATCAGCATTTATGGCTTACCATCAATATATAATGATAAATGAAAATATTACTACAACAAAACATCCATAGAAATCTTGCAGCCTACCCCTACTTTAAGTGTTCATACTTTTTTGTGTAGTAAGTGTTGTAAGAAAATGGGACAAGACACCTTTCAAATCCAATAAACAGTTCAACCTAGCCGGCTGCAGAATGCCTTCCTGGCTGAAGGACCAGGCTGTTTTGCATAAACAGGCCACGAGACTCCCCTGCTTTGTATGAAACACAAGCAGCTGGATCACTTCCTGTTTGCCTCAGAACAGGTTTGTGCCGTCGCTGAGGGAAAAGCAATGCCAAGACCAGGTACGTGTGTGAGCGTGAAGAATTTCTACCTTAATCTCTTTATATAAATACAAAACGTAAACATACTGTACACCGTTTAGAAAGTTGTTTTTTGTTGTTAAGCAGGACACACCTGACATTCCTTTGGATCGCTCATTTCAACCTTTGCACTAGATTCCAGTCTTTGTGTTAATGTGTTACATGCGCATACACACCTATTCAGCATGGATGACTCATGTAAATGCTGTTCTTGAAAATATATAAACACTTTTCTTAGTTTTGACAGTTTTGTTGAGAAAAAGTTCCTTGTGTAGAAGGATAAGGAATGTGACGAGCGCGAGTATCCCCTGTCATGCCCGGTTAAATTCCTTTACAGTAGGTTTTTATGTTCACCAGAGGAAACAGACATCTGATATTTGCTCTTGGTGACAAAATGGATTCTTTCAAAGGTAGGAAACTGAATCCTCATAAATCTACCTCATCTATAAAAGTGTCTTTACAAATGAAGCGTTAACCTGTCTTGCGACTGGCTGTCCTCATCAGGCCTTTGCCCTCATCAGAGTGTTCCTGTTGAGATAGGTGAGAGTATGTCACCCTCAAGTCTGGACTTGGCCTGGCCTCCCTCTTGCCAGAAGTGTAGTGGACACACGGAGACCAGCAAAAGCCATCAGGGTCATGCGTGTGAGCGCAATGGGGGTGTGGACCAGTGGAGACTCCCTAAGGACCACAGAGAACGCACGGTTCCTGGATCTTGCTTCAACCCCCACATACATAAAGGACAGATGAGATGCCCTTATACCTCTGGGTTTGGGCCCCTAGATGCCCAGGAATTAGTGGTTAACCCGAACCTAAGCTTTGCAGAGCCTTCAGGCTGGCTCCAGGACCGGTCTGTAGAGGAACCAGAATCCTTGGAGCCCCCTTTCCCACTCATGTCTGGCAATTTTGGCTCCCCCTGTATCGCTTCAGGATACCCAGCAGCACCTATGCCTGCCCGGGGTAAGTCAAGCACGACACATTACAGATTGGTTTCACATTCAGTTTCAACATTTCAAAAACTGGTACAAAAAAAATAGTTATTAGATCGTTTAGGTTTTATTGTTACTTCGAAACACAAAATTATCATTTGAAACACATACCATGTGGTCCAAATTCTGAGACCTCCACTTGGGACCAAGACAGATTATTATATTTTAGAGTATGGGTGCAGGTCCTTTGTTCTCAGAACTCTGAATAATAAACAACCCCCGACACAGAAACTGTTTTTCTTAGTCAGAAATCATAGCAACATCTTATCGATGGCTGTGTGGGGTGATATATTCTTTCTGGCCTATAAAATTTCATCTTTATACTCTAATAGTATGGGCTGTTTAACTTCACTAATGGCTCTGTGGTATTTGATACAGATCCTCAGGAGATGCTTGTGTTGTGTTCAGAAAGTTTGCTGCGGGCATCTGTGTTTTCCGAGCAGCTGCAACCGATTTAGATTGGAAGTAGGGAATAGCGACTTAGAACTATCGACTTCTGACTTGCAATGGATTGCACCATGAGGACCTCATTAATGCAGTGTGACCTGCCTGTTGAACAAAAAGAAAGACTGGTATGGCACTGGCTTTTACAGTTGAATGCATAAAAGATAAATGTATTAAATCAAAGGTCAATAGTTACACTTGTTAAGGACATTTTTTCTTACCACAAACAATATTTGCCATTGCAGATCTACAGTTCTATATGTGTAGCTTTTGAGATATCTGAATTTTTTTTCGTCTCCATCCCAGTGCTACACAGGTGAATGGATTTTTGTTTGTGGTGCTCAAAACTTTAGAAATCCCCACTGGATGATACTGTGGAGGTAGTAGGTACAAACTGTTCAAGCGAGTTCTGCATTATCCAAGATAACTAGGACCTGATTTGGAAAGACAAATCGCTTTTTATTTTTTAAATGCTTTTAGTCCTACAAATTAAAGGTCACTCACTTCCATTATTTTTGGGATAGAGATGAATATCTCAAAACCCTAATGCATGAAACCAAAATTACTGGAAATGCACCAGTGCCATTTGGATGAACTGACCCTCAAAAACAATACTAAGTAATATCTGAAAGAATAACGCATAGCAATTGTCTTCTTTATATAATAAAAAAATATTTTTTAAATGAAATAATAAAAGATTGAACGCATAATCAATTAAGTCAATTTAGTGTATAAATACTATTTTCTGTTTTAAAACACTCAACCCAGAGAGAAATGCACACAGCCCACATTCAAAAACTGTAACTTTAAAACGTGCCGTCCGGACACCAATAGCCCATCACCTGTTACCCCCATTCAAATCAGCCAGTCAGAGGACAGCCTTATTGATATTAATGAGACAGACACAAAAACAACCTGTTCTATTTTAGATCTGCAGAGCAAAGGTGAACGAATGAGAGAACATATGTACAATTTTGAGATGACTTAGCTCCTAAAACCATCACAACTTCAAATAAAACCCTGGAAAGTGTCAAATATGGAACCTTCAAGAAGATGTTCACCTTTAAATGCATTTCTGTGCGTCTTAATGGAAATTACCAGTGTGTCCCATGAAACATAAAGCTAATAATGACAATGAATAATAACTTTTCATTATACATCAATATACAATACACATACATTGATAATATAGTTAGTCTGTAATATATAATGTTTTAACGAAAGCAAATATTATTGAACAATCTTTGCTGTAGACAATAATCAGACTATCAGTATTGACTTGTGTCACTTTTTATGCTTTGATGGTAAAGAACAGTTAAACTTCCTGGGATGAGATCTCAAAGCAGGATGGTATGTAGCAGATAGATTATGATGTAACCCACCTCCTCTGTTCAAAGTTGGTCTTTCTAAATGGACATAGATGGACAAGTAACCCTTTTGACACTACAATGACCAGGATAAGTGAGAATCTACACAGACATCAGCATTGACTAAACCTAAATTTGCTATTTTAATTCTGAAAGTAGGATAAACAATACAATTCAATATCCCGACATCTGTGATAGATTATGTTATAAAAGTTGCCTCCACAAATGCTGTTGTGCATCACTCGGCCGCTGCTCATTGTGTTTCTGTTGAGTTCTGCATGACCTCATTATGTTGAACTGGAACCCGCCCAAGCTATGAATTAGATGTGTGCTCCTCTATGTCTCTGGTCAGGCCCTGATCCGGAGCGGGTCAGACAATGTGTGTGTCACCTTCCAGCAAATCCGCCTCGCCACAAATATAATAATTGTCATTATAAGAATGATTACCCCGCCGATCCACACCAGGGGCCTCGACAACACCACCAGTCCTGGTATGAGTCCTATTTGTCATTATGATCTAATATTTTCACCGCTGATTCATATAATATTTTCCACAGATGTTGTGCATCATTCATTATTTTCCTCCGCAGGAATGCCGCCCATGCCTCTGTGCCTCAGTGTTTGGCGCCTCCTAGGGATGTGATGCATGAGGTCAGCGTGAACTGTTCCTCCCAGGCAGGTCCAGGACCAGCCAGAAGGGAGATCAAGAGGACCATCAGTCTCCCTGAGGAGTGTCGTAAGTCAGATCTGTGTCACTGCATGAATCTACTGTAAATGCATGTGATAAAGTAAATGTACTTTACTTTTGATAATTTAGGTCCTTTTTACAGATTCCTGCACTTCGACTATTCAATTCAGGATTTTTACTTGTCAAATACTTTTAGTAAAGAAATCAGAAAAATGTCATTTAAAAAAAGTACTTTAAATATTATATGAATATAATATATTATGTTACAAACTTTAAAACACTAAAATCAAGTTTTAGTTTACCAACGTGAAGCCAATTTGAGCTGCCTTGTACGCAAATTTAAAAAATGAAAAGAAACAATTCAATGGAATGTAGATAATAGAATATTAAAGAACATTAGTTTTGCAGTAAATGAAATATTAAAAGCTCTATCTGAAAAGATAAGGTAAATGTGGTGGAGTATAAAATACCATATATTTCTCTGAAATGTAGTTGAATGACATATAAAGTAGTATCTCATGGAAACACTAAAGTAAAGTACATGTACCTCATACTCAAGTATTTACTTGCATTCCACATCCCACCTCTGGTTGTCAGAACTGTGACACAGTATTTTGTCTTCTTTCACACAGGAAATGTCTTCATCACATATTCAGTGGACACAGCCGCAGAAATGCTCCCCTTCACCAAATTCCTGATTGGTCAGGGGTTCAAACCAGTTGTGAGTTTCGCCAAGTCCTCCGTCTTCTTTACTTTTTGACGGCTCGACCTTGACAAACGCTTACGCTCTGCCCGTCTCTTGACAGATTGACATTTTCAATAGCACGATGCGAGGGATGGGCATCATCAAATGGATGGACAAATATCTGAACGACGTAAGTAACTACCAAGCAGAGAGTGACTCTGCTACATTTTCAGTGTAGTCTCCTGCAAAAGCTGACTGTGGCTGTGTGGTTTTCGCAGAAATCGGTCCTCATCATCGTGGTCATCAGCCCCAAGTACAAGGAGGACGTGGAGGGCGACGGCGACGACGAGCACGGACTGCACACCAAGTACATTCACAATCAGGTGCGCCCCCGCACGCCCGCCCACCTCCCACCTGCGAACACACGCCCTCTTGTGGCCGGCTCACGGCATCCCTTCTCCCACATGGGAGCAGCGGGAATGTGGAAACGTTAAAGACGTTAAAAACAAGGGTATTTTCATTTCCTAGCTCCACCCAGTGTCCTCACACTCACAGTCCCAGGCCGTCACAGCCCACTAGATGGTGTGAGGGAACCGTGACGTGAGCAGCTTTCAGGTGACACAAAGAAACAGCATTAGATAAATAAACCAGAATTATTGCCAGGGCTGTGCATTCTGGTACAGGAAGGCTACGTGAAAATCCAGTATTTGATTGTTGTCCAATGGAGGATGTTTTAGTATAGTTTTTGTGCAATTCGTTCAAATCCAACTAATCCGATGACATATACAAATGTTCCAGTTTCTGAACACATGATGAGAAATGATTTAATTTGAAATGTGTACTATTTATGGACTCCTTTAAAGCCATCATCATCTTTTTCTATTCTTGTTGGCACAGATCCAAAATGAGTTTATCCAACAAGGCTGTCTAAACTTCAGACTTGTGCCTGTGTTGTTTCCCAATGCCACAAAAGTGAGTACAAGCAACAAAATCAATAACAATTCATTTGTTTCATTATTTAGTTTTACATATCCTGAAAAACGCTACAGATTCAAATAATGCTCATCGCTATAAGCACTGGTTCCTTGTACCAGATAGTTGTAAGTCAAAAACACATGCTATCAGCTAGTTTATTTTCTAGGTGGGTAAATATATAAAATGTATCATGATAAAAATGGACTTTTGAACAACAAGAAACCATCATGAACACAAAAAAACACCTGATGATTGCTTCTTAAAACTGTATTTACATTTTTTTTTTTTACTTTCTCTTATTGCTAACCATGATTTGTCACTGACTCATTCACAAAACTATCTAGCTACTTATTATACATACTTTCAAAGTCCACTTGCTGGAAAATGTCTTTATAATCCTTTTAGATCACATCCCTGATTATACTGTTCACTTCTCTAACTATATTTGCCCTGAAAAAAGTTGTTTAAAAGTTACTTTTTTTATTTTATATCAAAGTCAGATCAAAATTCAATCCTAATTGCTTCCTGTTATAAATGAATGATTAAAAATAACTTCTTGTAATAATAATTTCTGGGTTAAGACTATAAAATGACAAATCCATAACAAAAAAAAAACAATCCTTATACTTCAACTTCAACTTGCAACAATGATATATATTCTGCTAAGCTTTAAAGCTTTAAAATGTCTATTTTACAATGCTGCATGAAATTTCAAAACAAGCCAATGAACTTCTACCTTTAAAGACAGCGGGACTCAAACAGCCAATCTGAAGCAAAGTTGCCTGATTGATTACAAATGCAAACACAATCAATATTGAACTGAGTGAGCAAATAACTGAAGGCTGCTCTGGTTGTGTAACATGCAAATATACTTTGCAGCAGAGAGGTCAAATCAACACATTCCTGCTTATTTGGGATTATTTTTAGTTCTGTAACCAAATACTTTAAAAGTTGCCACAAGCTGCTTTTCAAAGGCTTCGAGGTAGAAGAGAATCCATTCTGCTCAAGGAGCTCTGGTGTGAGGGGAACAAAGAACCATAAAGAAAAGCTGCAGTAGCACCTGAACTGCAATAGTCAAGCTAGAGGGAGATTTGACCTTCTATATAAAGCTGTCTTATTTTATTATTTTTAGATATCCATCTCTGACATCTAATTTATCATTAAAAAAAAAATACATATAAATGACAAAAAAATGTGTTTACAAAATCAGTGTCTTCAAATTTGGTGATGGACCAAACTGTGGATTCCAAACTTCAGATATTTAAAAGATCTATAGACATAACCAGTTAAAAATAAACTGAGGGGTCAGTAACCAATGGATTTTGGCAAGATGAGGAAACTTTTTTAAATACAGTTTTAAGAATCATTCATCAGGTCTCTCAACATGTACATTTTGTGTTCATGTTGGTTTCTTGTCATTTAAAACTTCATTTGTATAATTTATTTTTACAAACATCAGGATTTTGTGCAATATTTTGACACAAAATGTTAGTTGGTGTAACTGAAAAAGAATGATACATTTTAAATATTTAATCTACCTAGAATGTAAAACTAGTTGATAGCACACGTTTTAAATGTTTTTTAAATCTTAAAGGATCAAAAAGACATTTTGCATTGTAGGAGGACTTTAAAGGTGTGGAGGACAATTCAATTCAATTTCAATTCAAATTCAAAAACTATTTTAAGATAAACTACCTGGTACCAAGTTTTTAGGCTTACACAACATGACAGTTTTGTCATTGTCCCAGAGACTATTTCTGTGTCATAACACCACTACACAATGTTTGGGTGAGGCGTATATATTATTGTATTATATTGTATTATAATGAAGGAGGCCTCCCTGTGTGTCTGTGTCCCAGAACCATGTCCCCAGCTGGCTCCAGAACACCCGGATCTACCGCTGGCCCGAGGACACCCAGGACCTGCTGCTGCGTCTGCTCAGGGAGGAGCGCTACATCATCCCCCAGTGTGGCGCCGACCTCACGCTCACCGTCCGCACACTCTGACACACACACAACTTACAATAAAAACTGCCACCATGAGTATTTTTTACACACCTTTCTGGGTTTTTTTCTGATTTGCCTAGTTCAAATGTCACAAGCTTGCTGAAAAACAGGGCTAGTAGTTACATGCTGCTAGCGTTGTTAGCCTAGCTCTGGCATTCGGTTTGAACTTTTACCTGAAACGGCATTTGGAAAGCAGGTAACACCTGTACCGTGACATTTTCCCCTTATGAACATGCAAAGACGGGACAAAATGTTAGGAAGAGTTAAATTGGACCATTGAAATGTGTGCCTCTCCTAGCATGCGCAGTACGAAAATGGCTCATGCTAACGAGGGCCGCTAGCCTTGATGGTGCTATTGGTTTGAAATTTGGGAACTTCCTTTTAAAGCAATAATTTTATAAAAAAATAAGCAAGAAATGTAAGCACATATGTGATATAAAAGTGTTACAAAAGACATTTTTGCGTTTACAGTGCTTGGGAAAAACTACACAGTTAGCCTAGCATGCTAATACTATTTCCATATATGGGTGATATTGTATTGACATATAGGCATAGCGCTGGAAAAGGGCTCCATCACAGTTGATAGGGGCTGGAGCTAAAAAATATATATATATATAAATTGCTGGTTAGTGGGTTTTGGTGATGTTAGTGAGTGTTTTTGTCCAGTATAAAAAAGGGGTTAACACTGTCTGGCTCATAATTAGCAATGCTACCAAGTTTTTTTGTATAATAGTGTCACTTTACCTTCATTTGTCTTGGACTCAGACTAGACTAGACTTATTCAGCATGTGAGATGGAATAAATGAATGTATAATGACGAGAACATATAATGAGATGTTCACAGGAGCAATGAGATAACAGCACTTACTGTAAGTCTGCTATGACATCTGGGGTTAAAAGCATCTGAACAATTTACAGACGAGTGAATAGTGGAGCATTTAAAGGGAAATATAGTCAAATAAGGCTGTAGATGTGGGCAGGAACATGAGCATAAATCAGCATAAAATCTCATGTTTGAGTCCCCAATGAACCCAGCTGAAGTGGATGTCTTAATGTATGGATAAGTGCTTGATTAAATGAGCTGCATTTTATTCTGATATGTTGCTGTAATAGTAAAATATTTGTGTTTCAGGTGTTATTATTAAAATGTATACCTACAGTATATGTCTTGTTTGTTGACTTTTATTTATTTAAGAATGAAACTGGTTAATAACAGTGTTCAGGATTGTAACAAAGGCCAGATGGGTTATTTTAACACTTACTTGGCTAAAAATGACCAATATATGAATATATTTTCTGGGTTGCACATTCAGTCTAGAATGTTTTTTTATTTATTACATATGATAAATAGTAGTTCTAAAACATTGAATAATTTTCAAGATGTTTTTAACCAAATTTTAAATTATCCAATGACTGAGTAACGTATAAACTAAATACAAGTAATGCAGAAGTTCGCTTCATGTAGGATTATCATAGTGAGTTATATTAATCTGGAGCTTTTTGATAATAGTTGCAAGTATAAAGTCATGGTTCAGGTATTAGGTATTAGGTTCATGTAGGTTTAAATATTTGTAACACAAATTGACTAAATTTATAAAAAAAATTAATAGACGGATAAATTAAATCAGAGTAAATGTGTGTGGTTATCATAACTACATTTCATTACAATCAATTCAATTGTTATTGGGAATGTATACAAAAAATCACAATTGGTAAACAATCTTTTACCAATTCATCCAATAGTTATTAGTGTTAAAATGAATGTTGTGTATTTTTGTCTTTAACTAAATAATTAAAAATAAAAACACAGCTGATCCTATACCTGTCTATTCATAAATGGAGATTTACCTGGTGTTTACCCTCAAAATAATTTTAAAAGGGTCTTGTCTTAATCAAACATATCTTAATTTGATTAAGTGAAAAAAATAAAAATGAATAAATGTTTAAATATTAAATATTACTATTAAGAACATTGAGTAGCTCCAACAATGATAAATGAGGATTCATCTAGGCTGGACAAACCACACATAGATAACAGAATTTTCAATTTGTCAAGTTATACCTAGATAAATTCACTTTTAAACATTGGAAAAGCATTTTCTTTTTTATGCACATAATTGACCAGAAGATGGCAGCATGTCCTAAATAATAAAAACTCACTGTACCGGTTGCCTCTTTACAGCAGCGTTTGCATATTCTACTCTACATCAGTTTATGTTGATAAGATTTTATACTGTTAAATGGCTTTGGACTAAATGAACTGTAATATCATATTTTATTAAGATGATGACTAAAATTTATGAGGGTTGGGAGAGTGTCAGTTTGATAAGTGTGTGTAAACGGGGCACAGGAAGTCTTAAAACAGAAAAAAACCCTATTCATATCTCACACAGTAGGTCCTGATAAGCCAGTGGTGAGTGTGTGACACTTCAGTCGGCAGCTTTAACCCTGATCTTTGTCTTATTACCAGACTACTTCAGTCCTGTCAGCCAGAAAAAACATGATTTGCTCTCACCGGTGTGTGTAAAGGGAAGCCTGGCGAAGTCCAGGCCTTTATCAGCTCCTGCATGAGGGTGCTTTCTGTAAACACCACAGCTGCCAGCACCAATAAATCCACTGTTTGTCATTGTTCCAGGGCAGGACCTGTGTGTCGACTCTACTCTGCCTTATCTGGTGAGTCCAAAGCAGCCAGGCACAGATATTTTCCGAAAAAGGGCTGGAACTCCTTTTCCATTTACCATGCAGTGTGTAAATTACATCCCCCACTCTTAGTTTATAGTTTTATTTCCATAACAAGCTTTTGTCCTGCTTAAGTGGTTTTTGGGGGATCATGTCTAAGAGGATGTTCTTGACCTATTAAATCCTTCCCATTTTTTTTTGTTTTCTCTTTTCAATTATTGACATTTCAGATATGAAGATGGAGCCCTGTCTTCAGACACATTAGGAAACTTTAGAGTGCAATTCATCTCATTATCTTTTTTTACACTATGTCAGGCAATGTCATAGTGTAAAATTCAAAGTTTTGAAGAAGTTCAGAATCCCTTGAGGGTTCCCTAAATAGCACATAATACATATAATCAATCAACAACACTCTTTTTCCTGGTAAATTCAGAGAGGAATAGTGATACCTTTTGAATTTTCCTTGCATATTAAACTGTTTTGAATTCCATATATGTTTTCTTAAAAAAATGTATTCTTTCTATGCTTGGTGTTTTTTCCTGTGTTGTTCTACTGCTATGCATCCAGAGCCCATAGTTAGACATGTAGCAGCAATGCAGTCTGCCTTCTCACACACTCACTCTATAAAACCCTAACCGACACATCCACTCTGTTGTGATTGGTCAGGCACTGTCTGATATGTCCTGACTATTGGAGAGCTGGGGTTGTACCTATACTATTACCTTCCACTCCTGTTGCCTGGCTAACACCAGATTTCATATCAATGCACATTGATATATTTGGTTTTGGAACTATCTGTTCATTTATTGGTATTAAAGGTGTGGTTTATGAAAGCCCACAGCAGTTTACTGGGTGCTACGAATGTCTGTCACATGTGTCTGTATGTAGCTTATAGTCAATCATATCAACTTAACCAATGACATACCTGACACCCAATGACGATTAGATAATTTAGCACTAAAAGTTCATCATTCAGTCCAAATTACCTTTCTAAGGCTGCATTAAAAGGTAAATTATCAACTGCTGCTATGTTGGACCTACAGTTATCAACAGTTGCTTCTGTGTTTCGTCATCATCTTGCTGTTCCCTTCTATGATTGGCTCACTAGATGAAGGGGAACTGGGTCCTTGGTGTCCAGGCTGAAGTTCACAGTAAAGTGAATTTGTGTGCAATGAAGGATGGGAATACCCAAGGGATGGGTATAGTGATTTCTAAATGGCCTGTGTTCAGCAGGTTTCAGCGACAGCACAGAGGAGGCAAGACCACAACAGAATGAGTCAGTCTTATTTCACAGTTTGTGCTAGCAGGGACACCAGATATGGCCTATAATGTGGCCCCTTTAAAGAGACCTGTAAAGACGTAATTAAAAAAAAGCATTACATAAATAAGCTTTAGTTGAACATACAGTGGGTTATTGTTGCATTACCAAACATTCAAAGACACAGACAAAGGGGATACTTTTAGTCTCGAGAATGTATTACTAACTACATATAATCTTGCTGCAAATCAGCTAACATTTGCACGAAAACCACACTGAACATCGTTCGTGTTAGTATATCAGTGGCCTTGCCTTGTTAGACAATCTCGTCCTTAAAGCCACATCTCTTCTTAATTCACCTCCAGTGACATCAGTGGGAGCGAGACATTCTGAAAAACAGATGGCTTTTCAATACAGAAGAGAGAAAATGTCACTTTTAGCATCAGGGTTTGAAGCTGTTGCTCCCCCTGGGGCCATCCATACTAAAAATGTACGCACTCAGTGTACTCTACGGCACTTTAGATAAAAGCCCCCACCAAACACTACATTAAATATGGCATATATAATATTCCTGGATATGTTTGATGTTAAATGTGGCCCTCATATAGTCTCATAGACCTGAGGGCTGCCGCTGGCAATCATAGCAGGGCGCCCGCTGATTGGTTCACAGAGAAGGCCAGGCTCTCACTCAAGGTCAGCGCACATTCCCAAAGACAGAGGCTGGCTCTCCATCCAGATGATGATGCTAATGAAACGTTTTTCATCATCGGAGAGTCGTTGGCTGCGATGTCCCCGGTGTGAACCGGACCGAACCAGCTGTTTGGAGAGGGTTATGGCTCTTTCAGCAGAGGGGAGAAAGCAGTGAGCTCAGCACATCCCACGACTGCTGCCTGCCATGTACGGGCCATTATGGTGGTCTGAGCGGAATACTGAACAGCTCAGAGATGTGTAGGAGGCAAAAAAAGGGGCCTGTCAATGAGCGCCTATGGGTGGTTTGAGAGAATCGTGGATAAAATGGCTCCGGAGGTTCTAAATGATGAAAGAAAAACAAAAGTTATCACTGCTAAAGCATCCAGTATTAAAGGACAGGTTCATTATTTCTTCTCGCTGTAATCATTCTTCCATTTCCTACTGAAATATTAAAAGATCCCCCAAATGTGCTTTCCTCTGTGAAGTGATGGAAGACAAAATCCACGGTGAGTCCACACAATCTTTTAAAGGTTTATCTGAAGCTTTTATAAGGCTTCAGCAGTCTGAGTGACTATATCTTGTGGATATTTGATATCTTCGAAAAGGGTTCGCTCAGGCTTTGTTTCCTGTAGACTGTGGTGTAAGTAAACTAACAAAAATACCATGACAGCACAAAGACTGAGACTTTGAACTTGAGTTGAGTGAATTTGACTGTTGAAGCTTCATATTAGCTTCTGTATCAGCTTCTAAACACATGTTTGTCCAGGCAGAGGACTGTGGATTTTGCTCTTCATCATTTACATTATAAATATATATTATATATTTATTAAATTCTTCCGATGGTCAGTATGAACAGGAGGAATGATAATGACAAGGAAAACAATGTTCATTTGAGCTCCTCCCTTTTTTTAATGCAGACTTGAAAACCCTTGAACTCACCTTTTAAACATATATACATAACCTTTAATCTGCATTTAAGTTAAATGGCAACAGTACCAGTAAAATATTGTTGGGGAGATATTTTGCCAGGAAACAAGCAGAAATGTTGTAATCCAACCCCAAAAAACAGTTTGGCACATAACCCCGATAAATGGTGAATTGTTGTTATAAATATGTTTTTGTGAAGTGAGATATGCTGTGAGGTTTAAAGAAGCTTGTAGGTGGTATCTGTTAGCCTTGGGCAAAAGCAGGCTAGCTGTTTCCCTCTGTTTCCAGTCTTTATGCTAAGCTAAACTAACCAGCTTCTAGCTCCATTGTACAGACAAACCTATTATCTCACGCTGTAAGAAACTTATACATGAACACTAATCTGCTTTAAGGTCAAATGACAGCAGTTACAATAAAATTGAAATATCAAAAGGAAGACATTTTTCCATGCAACAGGTAAAAAAGTGAGGGCCAAAAATATTTTGGCACAAACCTCCATAAAAAGTTACATTTTTGTTATAAATATGTTTTTTCTACACTATATATATTTTGTATGTTTGTTCGTATATGTTTTAAAGGTTTACAGAAGCTTGTAGTTGGTTTCTCTTAGCTTTGGGCAAAAGCAGGCTAGCCGTTTCCCTCTGTTTTCAGTCTTTATGCTAAGCTAACAAGCTTCAAGCTCCAGCTACATTGTACAGACAAACTTCTTATATCTGTAAGAAACTTATACATGAACACTAATTTTCTTTAAGGTTAAATGACAGCAGTAACAGTAAAATATCATTAGGAAAACATTTTGCCAGACAACAGGTAAAAAATAAGTAACCCTGGTCAAGAAACAGTTTGGCACAACCCATCATAAAATGTTGAATTTTTGGTATAAATATTTTTTTTCACACTAGATATGCTTTCAGGTTTACAGAAGCTTGTAGTTGGTTTCTGTTTTCTGTTCTGTTTGCTTTTGGCAAAAACTGATTAGCTATTTTTCTCCTGTCTCCACTCTTTTCGCTAAGCTAAGCTAAGCAGCTTCTAGCTCTAGCTACGTCGTACAGACAACCTCCTCACCTCACTATGTAAGAAACTTAATATGACCACTTCCCAAAATGTATTCTAAAAGTTATTCCTACAATCAATTGACTATATGTAATGTGTGGTCACAGTGTAAACACATCTGCAGGTCGGACAATACCCACAAATTCACAAATATAACCGAGGATTAAATATGTCATACAATATTTATGCTGGTTTATAAACTCGGTTTTGGCTGCCTCTATGAAACATAATTAAAGTAAATATAAATAATATAAATATTTAAGAAGTTACAGCATGTCATTGTGAGTCAGTCGTGGCCTTAAGGTGATCTAACTGTACTTTACGGTAATTTAATTTTCTTTTGTATATGTATGTATGTATGTGACATTTCCACATGGACTTATACTTTACTGATCTGTACTGATTCTTTTGTTTGATTCTATGTTCTTTTGTATTTATTAATTCAATGCATTTTTCTTTCCACCCTAAAGACAGTGAATATTCCAGCCAATAGGCAACATGTTCCTAATAAACAACCAATGGGAAAGTGATGCTGTCCAGCTCTTTGATCAGAGTCTGGTCCTGGTTTTGATGCTGCAGTGGCAAATGAGGTGAAACGCTGTCAAGTGTGACATAATGTTCCACAATAAATGGCTTGCATTTATATAGCAGGCATTTTATTTATTTATTTATTCTGTTCCTGCTTCTGAAGTTGAGCAGTATAGCCTTACAAAATAGAAGTCATCCAAGGGCGACAGATCAAACAGCTTTTCCACATCTTAAACTTTAAGTATATTCAGCTTTCAAACATACACTACCATTAAAAAGGTTGGGGTCACCCAGACAATTGTTGTGTTCCATGAAAGATCACACTATTATTTATCAAATGAGTTACTAAATGAATAGAAAATATATGGTTAGAATGGTTAGAAATAATAATTGTAATTTGGAATTATAATGTTCTCCTTCAAATTTTGCTTTGGTCATACAATGTTTCATCTAACCAGCTGAACTGCAGCTATCATAATAGCAACGAATGTTTTCTAATCATTCATTAGCTTCTAATGCAAGAAGCAAACACAACACTGGAGAAATGGGCTTCTATACACATATGGAGATGTTGCATTAAAAACCAGACATCTGCAGCTACAATAGTCATTTGCCACATTAACAATGTATAGAGTGTATTTCTGATTAGTTTAATGTTATCTCCGTTGAACAAACAGTGCTTTTCTTTCAAAATTAAGGACGTTCCTAAGTGACCCAAAACTTTTGAACAGTGATTCTTAACATGTATTCTTCAATCATTTTTTATTCCATTATTATGAAACTTTCCATTTCCATTAGACTTGTTTTGTAATTGAAATATAATACTTATATAATACACTAGTAAACACTAGTAAAAGATGACAATCCTAGGTTGATGGTGTATGTAATCCTCCGTTAGCATTGCATATCTTTACATTTTGCTACGAGTGAAAAGAAAAGTTAAGGAGCTTCTATTTTTTATATTTTTAAAGGATATAAATAATAAAATATAATTTTATCTGACAAACTGACACCCAAGTTTTTCCCTATAAATTGTCATGAAAAGTTTATTCTGTGTCCTGCAGGTTGCCTAATTGTATTTCATTCATTTGAATACAAGGGATTAAAGGTGTTCTTTAAGCAATTTGGAACATAAAGACAACTACAGTAAAAGCTCACGATGCAAACAAGGTGGATTTCGTTTAGAAAATGGCTATTGTTGAAAAACTCCTATGGCCTGGAAAAGTAGCAAAGTACCATCTTGTGTGAAGCTAGTAAGCAAAGCTATAACCTTAAGGTGCAGCAACTGCTGGCACAAAGCTACAGAGCACTCATATATTTTCTTACAGGGTAGTCATTAAAGATGAAAGAAGCTTCCATGTGATAAGGATGCAGCTGGGGATTGTCTAGTCAAGGACGATGGGGTACGGTATTTTATGTCACCATGGCAGCCGGCCTATAGTATAAGGTTTAAATGAATAGTGACAAAGAGAAGGTGGCTGCACGATTCAGCCAGAATCTTTGATAGATGAAGGATGGTGGGATAATAAAACCTTGGAATTTTTTTTTAATGTTCTTCTGTCTCACAGAAATTCCCACTACTTTATTCTCCTCTGCTAAAATCTTTCCATTATTTTGACACATGGGTGTCTGTAAAGAAGGAAAGTCTTATCCTAACAATTGTGTAACTGGTAGTTTTCAGCACCCAGATGCCACCTGGGGCCTTAACTCCTGATTGACCAATATGCTGTTATTACTCGGGCCTATAAATACTGTACTACTTTATATACAATGGAATACATTACTTTTAGTATGAGCGCACTTGTATTATATATTAATATTATATTAACAATATTTTGAATCACTAGAGAGCTTAGACTATGAACATTTGTTTTTGGGGTTTTAGAGTAGTCTAGTCAATTTTTATTTGTCCAAAATTACAAATCATATATTTGTCAAGCACTACAACATCCTCCACGCTTAGACCCTTTGTTTGAATAAGGGCAAACTTTCTTAAAAACAGCTACAAAAACAACAACAATTAACAGGAAAAAAAGGAGATGAAAGAAACCTTAGAGCAGCATAGGAGGGATCCGTCTCCCAGGATGGACAGATGTGCAATATATGTTGTGTGCACAGAACTGAATACAAATTAGAGAATGCAGCAATATTATAATGGGTTTATAGTTGCCTTTTCTGATGACTCAGGTTTTTGATTTGTTTTACCTGAATTCAGTAAGGCATATTTATATCAAGTATGTGCAAGTTACAGTAAAGTAATCATTCTTTATTCATTGTTCTTAGGTCATTCTGGTCAGGAGGTTAACTGTTCGAATGTACATGCTATTATCTTGAAAATACCACACAGGATGTGCCTGGGTATTACTGTTGATTTATCCAGATTTGAGCAAATAGGACTGCTTAAGGACAACAAAACATCTGTTTATCCAACCCGAAGCTTTAAGGAAATATTTGAAGGAAAAAAAAGTCCAAGAAGACCATGAATATGTCCCCTGCTGGCGAAATAAACTTGAACCAATTGTAAATCTGCACATAATTTGGTTAGCCGACCAGGCAGCCCATAAAACCAGCAACTGTGTCTCCCCATCTGTAACTGTTGGCCATAAACAACTGGGCCAGAACTAAACAAGTCAGCTATTTTCATTCTTTGTATTACTTCAATTATTGAATTCAATTCGTGGTCCTTATTTTAACTGTGTTAAGTTATTAGTCCTGCAATGTTGAAATTGCAGTATTAGCGAACAGAAAAAAAGAAGTGTACATAAACATAAAGTCTGCCTTCCTACAATATAGCAGACAAGCCCTAAGCAGCTGTCGTTGCATGGTTGATGTTTTAATACTGTTACCTCATTATCAAAAGTTTAAAAAAGATATTTATTTATTTATTTTTGTTACTTGATCATGTGAGGTGGGGCCAGTGATGCTGAACCTGGGTTTAATGTCTTTCTAAAACAAAGCACAATTGTATTTCAGTTGTGAAACTTCTCACCTATTCCACAAAGGTTATATATTTATAGGTTATATATATACTGAACAATAGTTGTGTTGCAGAGTTAAACGTGCACTGAGTGCTAATGACACAATATAGCGTGTTTCATTTGTGTAAAGTTAGCATTTGTACGTGTTATATTGCTTTTATTTTATTTACCATGAACACGGAAGTGCTTTATTTTGAAAAGGCACTAACCGTATATCACGTGTGTGGCGGCAGACGCAGGTTCAACAAAGATGGGGACTGCAGTTGATAAATCAACGCGTTTTAAAGAGAAATTGGGCTTTATCGATTATTTAAAATAATTTATTTATGGTCTCTCGCTATTAAAATAATAATTACACCCGTAATAAGGTATCTTTGAGTAACATGTTCAGTTTAGGTCTTTACTTGCGAATTTTTGTGATAACAGTATTTATACTTTCACTTAAGTAAAGAATCTGACTACACTACCCTCAAAATAGCTTATCTTTATCGCTGCGACTTTTATTCTGAAGGTCGTAGCCGGAAGCCGTGTTCTCCTGCGTTGTGTCCGTCTGACGGCAGCGGAGCTCACGTGAACATGGACTAACGTCAATAACGTTGGTAACGTTCGCCTGTTATGGAAGCAGCGGCAGCGCCGCGGAGGGGCTGTCTGAGCGCGAGCACACGGGACTGGCCGGGACTCGTTCCGAGGCGTGATTTGGAAAGATAACGTGCATACCGGAAGCCTGGGGGACGTCTTCCTGGCTGCAAACAAAAACACCACAGAAAGCTAAAAAAAAAAATCACGGGACAGCCACAGTTACAACATGGAGCCTAAAGCCGCGGAGTGCCGGAGTGTTGCCCACCGCCGTCGAGTGTAGCTCCGCCGGCCGCGGTTGGACCTCACCGGGGGAGGGGGGGAATCTTTGTTCGCGGTTTTTTTCTCCTTTTCATGGGACACAGCCGGGCTCCCCCTCCGACTCCTCGTTGTTTTTCAGGCGTGACAGCTCCCGCCGAGGTCCACACATCTTATGGACTCCTCACGGTAGTTCTTCCCTGGCTGTTCTGTCGGTCCCTCTCCGGCGGACGCGGCAGTCATGTTCGCGGTGCGCATCGTCACCGCAGACTACTACCTGGCGAGTCCCGTCAAGGACCTGGACGTCTGCTACTCTGAATTCAGGGAGAGCGACGTGCGGAAAGTGCCGGTGGTGCGGATCTTCGGAGCAACACCCGCAGGTCAGACAACTCTTCCTTTTTTCCCCCCATACTGTCGTGTTTCTTTTTTCGGTTAAGAAGCTAATGGTGGCTCTGTGCTCAGCCCGCCTCGCGGCGGTAGTCCGCTGTTCGGACGCACGGAACACGCCGTGGAGCGCAGAACGCCACAGGACGGTGGTGTCCGGGTGTTGACACATGGTTCCACTGTTGCTCTGAGCCCACAGGCTGCTGCCCCCCTCCCCTCCTTCTCCCCCCGCTTCCCCTCCCTCCTCCCGCGGCTCCGCTTTGTTTTCTCGCGCCGCTCCATCATGGCACGCCGGACCTCCGCCGCTCTACCTGCCACATGTGACCACTGAAACACTTCCTTCTTTGCTGTTTTTTTATTGTATTTATAGCAACCTGTAGAGCGTCTCCAGTCTGGGCTGCAATGTGGTTCCAGCTTGGCGTTATTTGAATAAAACATGCTTTAATACCGGTAAATAATCAAACACAGAGAGCTGAGTGGAAAGGGAACTGCTTCCACGATAAAACTGGGCTGCAGTAGCATGAGCAAATAAATATCAGCGGAGGTAAAAAGAATAAATTAGGGATAACATGGCAGCAAAGGGATCATTAGACCGTGAGAGCAGCCTGGAGTCAATATCTCTTTTGAAGCTCGGAGCCATCATGGAAATTGCATTATTATGCAAGATTTAACAATGAGGGAGGCGTGATGAATGAAAACAGAAACCTACATTGTGTGAGAAGGACATGTGCACCGCATATTCACAATGGAAGCAGAGGCGCGCGCGCGCGCGTGTGTGTGTATGTGTGTGTGCGCGCGTGCAGGAAAAAAATGGTTTGCAGCTTGCCGCCTGCAACGAACGGTGCACCCCGCAATACTGTACGTTACATACCTACGTTGCACAGAGGAGGGGCACAGATTTCTTCTTGTTCTTTGAGCTCTGGCTCATGCCTTGCTCTCCAATAAAGCCGCTACAGCACAGCGCCCTGGGTACCTTAATCCTGCAGCTGCAAAACAAAAGAATGATTTCCTGCACTATCGCGCAGCATTAGCACCCTCAGCCAAATCCTGCAACTGCCCTCCCTTTAATCCCGGTTGACAGGTGAAAACACCACTGCGGCGTGGCTTGCGTGTGCATTTTTAGCGGGATGAGTCTGGGCGTAATGGGAGTGTTAACTTGTCTGAGCGCTCCTCCCGCCGGACGACCCGACCCGGAGACACGTCCAACAGGGCGCACCTCCGCTCAGCGTTAAAAGTGTGTGGAGCGGAGAAATGAAGGGCAGAGGGGGTTATGGAGCCGGGTCTGATCTGGTTGGTCACAAAGCTGCACGTTCGCATGCGGTTGGGCTGATGCGAGGCGCGCGCGCACACACACACACACACACACACACACACTGCAGCAGACGCAGCCTGGATGGACGTCAGTACACATATGTCAAGCGATTCAGCATCACTCATAACGAATCATCATTTGAGTGATTCTCCAAGCAAGTCTGCCAAATATTTGCTGATTCAAGCACACCCAGGCTACAGTGTGAGGGCTAAAACAGGCAATTTGGTGAGGTCGCTTAGGCTTTAGGTATTTGTGTTGGGTTTTTCCTGACACTTTAGTGATTTGAATATATGCAGTTTTTATCAAAAGAAATCAGAGAACAGCATCTGAAAAGCAGTTTGTTCAATACACAACAAATTGATAGGTAATCATATATTTAGTCCTTGTTTTAATTCCTTTCAGCTATTATAAATAACAATTGTCCTGGTCTACTTGTGTCAAATCTCGCATTTCCTATAACAAAATAAGCAATATTTATTTCCAAGTCATCACATAATCATTATCGCCAGTAGATTTTAGAATAGTTTAACTGAGAGTGAGTAAAATGTTGCTCAATTGGGGATTTTAGTTAAAGAGGCCCATATTTGCCTAATTTGCTATGTTAGTTTTTGTGTTTTTGGTCTATTTATCGAAAACGGCAGCTTTTATGTCCAAAATGCAGCTAGTTAGACCTGTAGCAGTGATGCAGTTTGCCTTCTCATAAACACTTTGATAAACCCTGTTTCTCCCCCTTCCCTTCCTACTTAAACAACCACTGTTGTTGATTGGCCTGACACTGTTGGAAATGTCCTGCCCCCTCAGAGAGCTGGGGTCAGCTGGCGAAACGCAAGTCAAGTACCAGCACTCCTGAAGGAGCGGTTACTATTAACTTCCACTCCTGCTGTGACATCACAAACAAACCATTTCTATAAGTCTTGTGTTCGTCCAGATTTCAGCAACACTGCTGACCAGAGGCCCAGAATACAAACAAAAAACAAATTGAGTGGGTGGTCTTATTTCACAGTTTGTGTGTTAGCAGGAGAGCTAAATATTTACACACAAGCATGAATGTTTTCTCCTTATAATAGACTTTTTCCAAACTATTCAACAAACTATTGACCCTTTTCACAGCAGACTTTTGACTTATCAGAACAGGAGAATCACGGGTGTAATTAATACCCCTAATTAACGATGACTCTGAGACAATTATGTGTCCCAGTCAGCCTTATAAGAGAGGCGGAATGCACAATACCAGGACGGACGAGCTGCTTTGCCTAAAAGGAATGCTGCCATCGGTAATGTTATTATTTACACATGTGCTCCTCATACGTGTCATGATGTGTACTGTGAACACTGTTACCTCCATTTTGTGGTCATGCGTTGTGTATCATGTTGGCACACACACACACCCTTGTTTGAATTCAGTCTAAATGCCCGTACGTCTGATCCTGTCTGATTGATTAAAATTCCTGAGTGAGTGGCATTCAAACTGGATGCCAGTCTCCCATTGGAGCATTAAAAGCTTTCACCAATTGAGCTCTTACAGGAGTATACATACACACACACACACACACACACACACACAGTAGTTCTCATTGTTTCCCTGCTGCAGAAGTGGTTTAAATCAGACTCGGTTTTTGCTTCAAGCTGCAGTAATGACAAAGTAACGTGTTTGCAGCTTGTGTGCTGTGGTGGCTGCACTGTCAGTTTTGAACAATGCGACTCCCCTCTCGCCCCGACTGTGAATCACTTGTGGCGAGTCAAAGTCAGAGTCAGCCCCCGCCGTTAAAGCAAAAATTACATCACCATCTGGAACGCATCTGAGACGGAGACGGATCCGTTTCTTTCTTTCAAATGTGTTTCCAAATAGGCCTGGAGCTGTGAAACAGGCCACGCCCCTGAGAGAAAGGGTACTTTTTTTTAAAATATATATTTCCTGTTGCCTTTTGTGGGGATTTATGTTGTTCAGCCTGTAGAGAGAAGTCTCCCAAATGGTTTTGCTTGTAAGCATTCTGCTTACGAACACATCTCATCAGTGTGTTTACCCCGGTGTAAGCAGTCGGCAGCACAGACTCCATTCTGCACCATGTGGCTCTGGCTACAACCCCAGGCCTCGTATTCCCTATCCTTCCCTGACCTAAGCCATGCACACTCCCACCAATAGGCCCTGTGTAATTCGATGCCATGCTTCCTGCCCCCCCCCCTTCTTTGTCAGCGAGTGGCCGGCCTGCTGCATGTGCCGACTCTTACTGTACATGCTGGCCTCTCTCAAGAACTGCTCAACAGTAAAACACTTGATCAGTATCACACGCCGCGCTTATTAATAACGGTCTTCAATGGCGTGCTTGTGCTTGAAAGTCTGCCAGGCTGCTGAACTGTGATCCGCTCCCACTGCTGAGTCTCTCTGTTGAGGCCACCGTTACCCTTTTTTTGAGTCATGACAGCATTGATCTCCACGTTTGATGTCAACGGGCTCGGCCCAGATGCGCCGACGACCCTCATCCCTGTGACAGCGGGGGGCACACTGTTATGGTGCTTCGCTCGAACATGAGAGTTTATTGGGTGTGCACGTCTGAGACCAAGAGAAAGTGCATGACCAATTGACCTGAATGAGGGGGCCACGCAGTGAAGAGCAGGGAGAAGCGGCCTCTACCCCCCCCCAGGTTTAGCTCTCTCCAGGGGAACCCTTAATGCCATCTGAAGGAATTCCTCCCGGATCCATTAATAGGATAATAGGCGGATACAAAAGAACTCGGTGGCTCATTAGGCAGAAGGTCACTGTCCCCTTAACTGTTTATTTTTCTCTCTCCCTGTCGGTCACTCCGGTTCAATTATCCTCTAACTGCTGCTCCAGTTGCTTATAATTACTTTTATGATGGATTGAGATGCCTGTTTGCTGATGTCTTGAAATGGTTTGGAATCTTTTTTCTACCCCCCCCCCTTTTTTTTGCAGTGGTCTTTTATGGAAGCATGTGGTTGCCTCTGACTGTTTGACACAGGTGAGACCATATGCTGCCCTGCACTAATCCTCATCCTGTGATGCCATTATCCACAGATCTGAGGCCCAGCTTCTTGTCACAGGGAAATTTCTGTTTGTATCAAAATCACCTGAATTCAAAATGTAGTGGATACGAAAGCTGCAGACACATGTTCACATATTGTTTAGAATGTTTGGATTCAAGGATGATCATGGGTATCTTTTTAGATTCTAAATGTGAATGTTCAATATTGTTATATGGTCACCAAAATGCATTCGAGTCCTGGTAGCTCTTTGAATAATAATGCAGACTTTTGGCTGTTATGGGGAAAAATGTTGCAAATGAGAAAATGGACCAATGGAGGAATAAATGTTTTTCACTAGCATGATCGGGCACAACTCCGTATTAGTCCATGTGCCATTGTTCTAATTCCAGTTCTGTTAAGTCTTTTAAGTTAGATCATGGAGAATTGGGAACTTGGTTTTGAGGGTTGAAAGATTTTCCTCCATTTTGTTTGAACGGCTTACATACCTGAGAGGAGCAACACCGCGATGTGCCTGCATTTCACAGGAGAATTAAACGAGCAAGATCGGTCGTCACCAGGTTGCTGCTTTGTGGCATCAGAGGAAATTTGTGAAAATTTGTACCCCTTGCATTGTACAATATCACATTACTTAGTTCTGAGTCTGAATTACAGTGGCTGGGGGCAGCAGCAGCAAATTATGCTGGATTTCTCTGTGTTCGAAGCCATTACTGTTATCCAAGTCATAAAGTAACAGAATACAGTGGCTGGTAAATTCTCCAGACATCTTAGATTAGACGTGTATGTGCCTTTTCTGAGACTTGTGCAGTGTGCTAACATCACATTTTGGTAGCAGCTGAAACTGGTTCTAATCTCATAGTTGCAATGAACAAATAGTTCCACGTATTTGAATCCAGCATGATTGGCAGATATTGTTCAAGCTGCACAGAACCACTTCGTTTGAACTACTAAGACATTGGCCTTCTGACTATCGTCACACACACACACTCTGACTCACCCTCTCATTTTGTGGCATTAGCTAATGCACATCCTGGATTAGTTTCCTCTGCAAGTTTGTCAGCATCACACAGCGGCAGCCGGCAGCCACTCACACCTCTCAGGTGCTGCGTGGTTAGTAACACCACCGTGTCAGACATGCCTCCGTATGCGCGGCCCTACAGGGGTTTATATAACCGCTGGCCGGGGGCCAGCGAAGGTGAGGCGAGACAGACAGACAGAGAGAGAGAGCGGTGGTAGTGATAATAAAGCGTTGAATGAGAGAAATAAAATGTTATTTTCTCTGATTGTTTCACGACAGTTGTGTTCTGAGGCAGAAATAAATGACTATCAAACATTCAAAAGATTTACTATGGAGACAGTTCCTGTTTATTTTTCCTGCTCTGAATTTCTCTTTTTAACTAATTTTCATTTAATTACAGTTCAACTTCATGTCTGTAGAAGACAGGTGGAGGCAGACAGAAAGTGGATGATTTAAATGCATTATGTTCTTTCCTTTTACTTTCTCACAGCATCGTCAGATCTCGACACATGATTTTATATATATACTTTATAAGTTCTTCAGTAATGCCTCTGATATAATGTCAGAAATTCAGTTTCTCTACACTATGTATTCCGTATTATCTAACTCAAAATAGGGAGAAACCTGAATTCATACAACATTTGTTTACTAATTCAAGATATGGTTTTATATACAATGTTTATATTTTTCATATTTTGGTATCAATATTGCTAAGGAATTAATAACTAAGGAATATAACCAAATCTATAGGAAACGTCTGTTGTACATATTATTTATAGAATGAATAAATCAAAAAATTCATGATAAAAAGTTATTTTTTTTTTTTTCGTATCCAGGCCAGGGAATTATTGTTTCACTAGACCCTTGTATAGGAATACTCTGATCTAAAGGCCAAGTGGGCCAGTGGATTAAAAAAACAAATGGACACTATCAACATCTAAGGTATTTCTGGTGTACTATCTCGTTCCAGAGAGGCTTGTCCAGACATAGTCAGGGCAGAGCTTTAATAAGTAAACAGGCTAAGCCCTCCCCTCCTGTTCACACGGGCCTGTGTGGATCACATATAAATGTGGGAGGAGGCTTTGTCTCTCTGAATGCTGCCGTACCACAGGTGGCCTTTGCGGTAGGTTCTAGTCAGAGAGGCTGAATAGCTTGTGTGCTAGCTAATGAACAACATCCAGACAAAGGTGATCTACAGATTTTAACTGAAGTCATTCAACCAAGTGATCAATTATCTATAAATATAAAACCACTCAAAAACTGACGTTAACAACTCCTGTGGAGATTCACAGTATGAATCAAATTTGGCACATCAAACACACTGTCAAATGCACAGTGCCTCGTGCAAGTCAATGTCTTTTCGTATAATGGCGTCTATGCCAGATGGAGGCAATATAGTCCCGCTGCAGATGCAGCGATCCACCACCGACAGGTTTAAGATGAACCGTTTTAGACCACCAGTTTTTAGGTTGTCGGGAACAAGGTAAGAAAAGATTGTATCGCTGATATGAAATGCGATGCCTCATCTCCTTGCAAAGTGTGTGTGTGTGTGTGTGTGCGCGCACACACACACAAGATGACTGGATGTCACTCGTTTACCTTGATGACATGAGGGAGGTGTGCTGGTTCGCACATTTCTGTAAGAACCTCTCATTTGTTCCTTTTTATCATTCCTCCTTGATATATTGAAATTGATCTCATCAAAGCTTATTTAAGTTGCTACCAGCAGAGTAGTTGAACCGACTAGCCACAGCCTGCACGGACTACCTGGTGGCTGGCAGTGATTTCCCTTTTTGTCTTGAAGGAGCTGTAAGCAGCCGTCTCAGTGTCCTTGCTTCTGCTGCGGCCCAGTCAGTATGATTGATGGCTATAATAGCTTCCTCCGGCTCCTCAGCGGGTTTTCGAAGGCGTCACCGTAGAGGGCGCAGGCCTGACTCCCCGTCCCCAATGTATTTCATGTCACCTCGATTCATATGGAGTCTGACGGCACAGGTGAGTTCACATTAACTTCTGCAGCTGTTGGATGTCTTTGACTGCAGGAAAGCCTGTTCTTCTTTGTGCTGCCTGACCCCCAGTGATCTGTTTGTGACTCTGTATCGATCCCTGAAAGAAGTCCTACCTTGATCTCCTCCACAGGCTGATCAAAACACTTGCTTGGTCCGTACTGACTTTAACCTCCTGTAGGTGACTAATCGTTGCATGCATCATATTATCTTTAATAGTTTGGACTATTGGGCCATCAAAAAATGGACTAAGGGGGCAGCACTAGTTAGAGCTGAACCAGCCAAGCTCCATGGTGAAGTTTACTCACATTCTTCACAGAATTTACATTGAACAGAACATCTGGCATTTCAAGAAAACAGTGCTGTAGCACCTATTTTTCTTTAAAAAATTGAAATAATTTGCCTTCAAAAGGATAATTGATGTGGAGAGTAAATTTGGGTGTAAGTAATTTTCCAGGGGCAACGAAGATGACCACATGACTGGGAATTTGTGTTAGATCCATAAATACAAAGCAATAATTGATACAGGGGTTGATAAAGTTGTGGATATCTGGTGCAGGATTATATATATACATACATAGATACATATATGTCCAGGGGCCTTTGAGGTTGTGTATTATCTGTAGTATCTGTTGACTGATTTCCCCATTTAGAAAGAAGCTTGTCTTTAAATCGTATTTGAGTATATTTTAGACCACTGGGGCCTGCAGGTCATGACATTGGGGTGTTTTGAGGAGTTGTTGCTGTCTTGTAGCTTCATGCCACATAGCTTTTTCAATTAGGTAATGTGGTTTAGTTCATCTCCATAGCGATGCGGGTGCCTATGGTGAGAGGGGGTTAACGGGGACTATTCTGTCTTTTGATGCGGTTGCATAAGAAAGGGTTTGATGTGAAGTGGCTGCTGATGCAGGGGCCCGCCGTTGACCAAGGGGGCTTGTAAAGTCGCTCCTTTTCTGGAAGCACCTCTTCTTTCCTCAAAACAGGTTCCTGTAATGCGTTTTCTGTGTGGTCTGGAGAGCGAGAGGCCCATGTTGGCACGTGGTGCTGGGTCATTCCAGGTCCTCCTCCTCAGTGTCAAGCTCTTCCCCTTTCCTCCTGCACCATTGTCACCACGGGGAGCGGGAGGAGGGGTCCCCACTTTGTCCGCCGAGCCGGCCATAGAGGAGAAACTAGCCGCTCTGTGTTCCCCTCAGGGCCAGTGGCTCTGCTGCAGGAGAACTCTGCAGTGTTTCAAGGCAGATTAAGTCCTTGTTTAAAAAGAATGAAAGATTTTGGCAGGCTGAGGAAAGCCTGAATTGTTGCTGGAGGGGGCCGAACGCTTTGAACCTGCCATGCTGTGCCATTCAACATGGATGTTAATGAGGTGTGTGTGTGTGTGTGTGCGTGCGTGTGTGTGTGTGCGTGTGCATGCACACACATACACAAAGACAAACAAAGCAATTAAGTTCTCATCTGAAGCATTGGAGGTATATCTGCAGATTAGGGTGGAGTAGCACTGCCTCTTGCTACTACAGGAATGCACCAGTGTTTTAGCACATACCTCCAAGAGGATTTACACCTTTTTTACTCTGATGTGTGAATAGTGTTCTTTCTCTTTCAACATGAAACCCAAACCTTGTTTTATTAAAGGCGTAGTTCATGTACCTTGGCCTTTTATCACATATGATCTAGGAGAGGGAGCAATGTAAAATTACTTTTGATTGACTACAGTTTAACAGCCAACCCCACACTTTCCCCTGCTGCACAGAGACAGGAAGTCAGACAGAGGAAAGGCATAAATCATCTGTTAAATCCTCTAAATGAAACACACTGCACAGTAGAGATGTAATATGTAATGACAATTCACAATAATGGGTTGACGGTACGATTTTTCTTATGATTTAAAAAATGATTGAAGATCTCATCTGGGTTATGGTTTGTGTATATATGTATGTATGTATATGCATTTAGTTCTTTATACTCGGTATTTGTACAAGGTTTTTCATGTTATATTTTTTTTATCTTATTACCTTCTTCATTCTTGGTCCATGGACTGTTATCCAGCCTGGTTCATGCTGTCCAGATGTCCACAGGTGTCCATTTACACGTCTGCTTTCAGGCACTATGGATGCGTAATGTGTTTTTGATCCTGCAAAAAAAGTAGACGGTACCCTCTGCTGTATATAAAGACTCAGCAGAAAGTCAACATCAGACATTCACAAAAGTCACCTTTTGTGTGTTGTTTTTATACAACACACAGTTTTTATACAGCTTATCATGTAAAAAGTGTTGATTAAGGGTAACCTCCCTGTCATATCACATAGTGTAACTTATGAGCACTGTTTGCTGGATAAATGTGCACAATTTATCATTTTTATTGAAACACTTTGTGTTGCCCTACTATTTATAAATATTCTCCAGATTCTGAGAAATTCATGATGTTGTATTTACCTGCAGAGCAAAGTAAGTGCATCTCTTCACCTGGGCAAAGTCTACTTTTGCTTTTAAAAAAGCCACCAGAATGCATGAGTTTTTCTGCCTCTGTTTTTTTTTCCTCCTTTTTATCCCACACTGCAGTGGAAACTGAAGGGTCTTTTTTGATCAATTTTTAATTCCAAAGCAGTGTACAGACAGTGCGAGGGTAGGCTTATTAAACAAGAAGGGAGGGAAATTCTGGAGGCCGGGTCTAAAAATAGGTGTGTGTGTGTGTGTGTGTGTCTTTTAATGCAACGTAGCTTGTGACTGTGCTCGGAGGGCTGATGTGATGGTTGTTGTTGTTGCTGATTAATAGGCCACCAACTGTTTAAAATGGTCTGAACGTTTCTGGTTGTTTTCTGTAAAACCGTTTAACATATTTAGGAGACATTTATTGCCCCTGATGTTAGAACAGGAACATTTTATTCCTTTTTGAGTTTTGCATAGACCTGCACTGGTCTTTTGCTCTTTGTACCTGCTCTCCATTCTGACTATAATCGGCTCCATTTGTGGCAGTATCGCAGCAGTGATTTAGTGTGTGTTTTCTGGTCGTTCTGCGAGCGCAGGGGAAGGAGGCTGAGAAGGAGTGAGAGAGAGCAAGAGCGAGCATGTGCACGAGTCTCGCTCGACCAATGCAGCAGCCGAGCTGCCGTTCCTCGCTTCCTTATGATGCGCGGCGGCAGAGAGCGAGACACGCCGTGAATATCAAATTTCGTCAGAGCAGGGGAAAAGGAGGACGGGCGGGGCTTGGAAACGTCTCCTGCTGTCTGGCAGGAGATTACACCCCGATCTGTGATCTGCTCCGGACTTGCATGCACACATAAACAAACAGTTTCCATTACCGTGGCAACGGCTCCGCTCCATCCAAGTCTCCCCACACTCTGAAACCGGCTTTTATTATGTTACAAGCACTGTTTTGCACGTAAACTCCTGAGTTATCGCTCTTTGTGATGAGACATTATACCCCGGTTGTTTCTTTAGTTGACTAGTGCTTCCTTCTTCTTTTTCCATAAATGTCCAGCAACTCGGATGAATCATTCTAGACTTTTACATAATGCATTACATATACGTCTCAGTGTACTTGTTTTGAGATTCTGACTAGAAAGTTAAGGAAGTCAGAGCTCAGAAAAAGTAGTACTAGTTCAACATTTTATTTTTTTTATTGTTGTGGGGTGGGGAGTCATGTGTTTGGAAGTATTTCTTGACAGTAACTGTGTTCAGCATCTGGAGAAAAGTACATGTTCCAGCAGCCAGTTCTGTTGTGGAGCCAGTTTCCCCAGTCAGCAAAATACCCAGATTTTAGAACTCAGGCTCGAATACAAAGATTTGAAGAGATTTGAATATTTGGAGTTGGATGCAAGAAGACAGCTACGGCTCCTTTTATTTTGGCTTTTTATAATGACTTGCAAGTTTTAATTTAATTTCACTTAAGTGACAACGCTGTTGAAATGATGAACACAACCCCGATAGGATGTAAAGAATTGATGAATTGCTGGAAGATGTGTTGTCACGTGAGCTTTGCAGATTCAGTATCTTCATGTCTGTACAGAGAGAAAAAGGTAAAACATGTTCTCATTGATCACATTGTGTAGTATTAGCAGCACATACATCTTAACTGTCTATTAATGAGTGTCTACATTGATGTGCTCCTTGTGTTCTCTGTGAATGAGTAGATCCAATGCAGGCACCCAGGATTTCCCTTCTGTCACTTTATCTCTCTCTCTCTCTCTCTCTCTACTGTGCTGTACTCTGCCTCCCCTCTTCCCCCCATCCTCCACATTCCTTTGTTTTCTTCGACATGCCGTTCCAGTTTCGAGGGTTTTCACTTTCTTTCCCTGAATCACATCAGCATTTTCTTTCATCTCCTCCTCCTCCTCCTCCTCCTCCTTCTGCTCCTCCTTCTGCTCCTCCTCCTCCTTGCACTCTCCTGCCCTCAGATTGTCCTGGACTGCCTTCACTGGCAAGCTGCCGCATAGCGCACAGAGGAGTGTTTACAACCGAAGCGAGTCTGGCCTTTGCCCTCGCCCTGTCAACCTCCCTCCTCCCTCCCCTCCCTCCATGCTCTACACACTCTTTAAACCCCCCACATCCAGCTTTTCTTTTTATCCTGTAGCTCCACACACTCGCATGCCTGAACATTAAGGTGGCCGCAGTCATTAGTGAGGGAGTTCCAGTGAACTGGTCAGCATCTTTTGTCGGGCAGGGATCACTGCTGTCACTTAAGCCTTCCTGCTAGAGTTATCATTGTTGTTCAAAATCCACCTGGCGCCTGCACCTTCACCTGCTTGTGAAGTGCTTCATTGTGAATGGTTAAACATTTTTCACAATACTAATCATGTAGTTTCTTGAGGTGGTGGAGTTGTGTTACTTTTTTACACCGGTAATTGCATTTATGCCACAGGAATCACAAATATGAACTCTCTGTAGAAAAAGTGCAAGTGTTTCTTTTATAAAAGCAGACCAATCAGATAGGGCCTTGCTGTCTGGCCCTTTAAGACAGAAAAAATAATTGGTTTGGAACCTGAAAAGTTCAGCAGCACCAATTTTTTTTTATTATTTTCTTGGGAACCAAGACAATCAGTGAGCTGGTCATAAATGAGTTGGAAGGAAATGAATGAAACAGGAAGTTATATAAGGAACTTGCAGAAGAGGAGCTCATGGATTCAATCAAAGAGCAGACTGAAATAATTAATATATGTAAAAAAAAATGTATGAATGTATGAATTTCAGAGACAAATGCAAACTCTGAGTATCATGGGGTTAACTGGTGTATTGGCTGATTTACCAGAAATCTCCGAGGTTCTGAGACTCCAGAAATGAACCAGACCCACAGCAATGTCAGATTCTTGGTCACCAAACCCTGCCTTTGGAATATATATGTGTGTATATATGTGCATGCACATTGGAGTCAAAATTGCATTTTACTCCTCTTCTCTTGCATAATTCCAATATTTTATTATTTTCATTTCATGTTGGTGCAGCTGCGTAATTGAATTAAGCTGCTATTCACTCGCTGCATCTGCACTGCTCCCTCCTCCTTTCCCCCCCCTGTCATGCTTCGCTGCAGGACAGGACTCCATATGTGTGTGTGTGTGTGTGTGTGTATGTGTGTGTGTGTGTTTTTTTTGTGTGTGTGTGTGCACGTCCTGCCCCTCGGGCTGTGCTTGGCCTACATGGCCCAATCTGATGCTCCCCATATTTATGCGCGGCGCTCCGGCCAAACAGACCTACGTTTCTCTCCCTCCCCGCGTCGGCTCTAAGGAGAGGTTCAGCTGAGGTTATGTGGGAATACTGCGTCCTAGTTCACAGGGTTCATCCCATACACTCTCAGCCTGCTAATTACACTCTCCCTGGACAGACCCATCTTTTCTCTCCTTTCTGATCACTCGCTCTTCCTCTCCCTCCGGCCCACACTCTCTCTCCCTCCCTTTCCCTCTCTCCCTCTTCCCAGTCATTCCCCCTCAGTTTCTCTGTTGCTGACCATGCTGTGATTCGAGCCAATTTTTTTGTCTCTTTCATTTTTTTTCTTCTTCTGTTCTTCTCTCTGGTTTTTATATCCAAAAATCTGAATGTTGCACAAGAATTAAGTGGATTTCTGCAATGTTGGTGATATAAAAAGAGCAGGAGAGGGCACAGATTACATAATCAGTCCTCAGCCTCACATCATTCACTGCTGCTTCCCACCTGGTATGACATTACCAGTCTTGAATGAATTTCCTTTTTCTGCATTTTGTTTGTTGTTTTCTTCGTTGCACAGGGACGCATGTGTTCATTCACAATAATTTATTTTTACTGATGGTTTGTTTAGTCATAGGAATAGAGTTCATAAAGGTGGGAAGCCCCGCTTTGAGACTCCAGGTTTAGACCAAGTCTCGTTATAAATTACCAATTACTGTTTCATCAGTGCATAGAAATTAAGACCTGTGTTGATAGTATTTACAATGCGGTCGTTCGGCTTTTTAAATTGTAGAAATCTGTTTCTGGACTTTATGAATGCAGACATCCAGTATCAGTTCATGTTAAGTTGGAAGGTTTTGCATGGTACTTCTCCACTTCTGTGAAGGCATATAATTTTCCATAGTACTTGCAATAATTAGTGTAGTTATAAGAATTTAAGGGGCTTTGTGGTAGGGGTGAGTGGTTTAAGGTACCTGAGACACAATGAAATATAGTTCAGGAAGTAAAGGGACAGCTACAGGTAACTTTTTACTGCCACTGAATAGATAGAGTGGCGTTGTTCGGTGGTGGATCTACAGTCAAATCTTTGCTGCTTTCCTTGACTCCACCTCAGGTATGACAAGACATGACTTTTTTTTTTTTTAATACTTTCCTGTTCTTTTACTCCAGGCAAGTTGAGTCGGTGCGCTGCCTTTTTCTCAGCCTCAGTTCCGTTTTATGCTCCGCCGTTTACTCGCTGGAGCCTGAGAGGCGCAGACACAGGCTTCTTCTGCTGGCTGCTGACCAGCTCTGCTGGAACCAGAGTGAAGTGCCTTGCTTGAGGGCACCTTGGCAGTGGAGCAGTGGAAGTCAGCCGGCAAGTGTTTGAGTGAAGAACGCCAAGTCGATTACTCGCGTCCTTCCCAAGTTTTCCTGAAGAGATTTCAAAAAGCTGTGAAACTATCCTAATGAACAACACTGGTTTACTACGATGTGAGACTTCTTCAAATGTTTTTGGCATTGCTGTGCATTTATTGCCCAGCAGACAGTAGGAAGATGACAGGAAAGGAGTAGCACACTGATGGATAATACAACAAACGCCCTGAGCTGGACTGAATCCATTGGTCATCATTCCGAACCTGAACACTAGGCTGTCCCCATCATTTTTATTAGAAATAGAACATTCACATGACATAAGCTCTGGACAACATTACTAGGAACACGTTTGACCATGTCAGTCAAATTTGTCCATTTTGTACCTACTTTGCTGCACAATTGTGATGATTTGATAAAATGAAATATCACAATAGTTGTAGTTTTAGGTCTAACTCTAATTTTTTTTTATTAATCACCCTTCCAAATCCAGCATCCAGTGCACAAAGCAAAGTGTATAAAGACCTGGATGACAAGAGTCTGGTGTGGATGAACTTGATTGGCCAGCACAGTCCTGACCTCAATCCCATTGACAGAAAACACCTTTGGGATGAATTAGAGCCTTCTCCTTCAACATCAGTGTGTGACCTCATAAATGCGCTTCTGGATGAACGGTCAAAAATTCCTATGAACACATTCTTAAACGTTGTGGACAGCCTTCCTAGAAGAGTTGAAGCAGTTATAGCTACAAATGGGTGGACTGAGGTCATACTAAACTCCCCCACAGACCAGGAATGGGATCGCTGTGTGTGTCATATAGGGAATAGCAGGCTTCTTTTTTACAAACAGGCATGCTGTGAATCGTGGGCCTTTAAAGTAAACCCATTAATTATTAAAATTTACTATCGTGTAAAAAGTCACAGAGAACATTACTAAATGCACCAGTTGTAAAAGGCAGATTGATTTTGCAGAGTTTTTGGAGCAGCGTACTTGTCTCGCTCCGTACTCCAACATCAGTCTGCCTCCTTTGTTCGACAGCACACTGCTACTCATGTCTCACTCTCCCTACACGCACACACACATACACACTCTCCCCATTGTGATTAATGTGGCTGATGCAGTTTGCTGCGTGAAGACAGGGGTTCCTGCTTGGCGGGGGATCGTCGATAGCCGCTCAGATTTCCATTTGCCTGTCACTACATTTGCACTGTACAGTGGTGTGTGTGTGTGTGTGTGTGTGTGTGAGAGCTGGCCTCACTGAGGTGGAGAACATCTGACTCACACAGGGTGAATAGTAGCCGTGGTAACAAGCAATCTGGTTTGGACCGTGTTGCTGTTCCCTCACAGCTCTCAGTCGTCAAACAGATGACGGAGAGACAAAGGACTTTACTGGACATGCTTTATCGTTTCACACACTTCTTTTAGATCCTCAGTCTTTGTCTTACATTTATCCCAGGGAAACAACACTATGTCTGTCTGCACTAACAGATGACAGATTACTTTACTATAGACCTTTTTCCCCCCTCCATCTTTATTCAAGAGCATGGTCTTTCAATTTGAGAGCATGATTTATTGATTTCAAGTTCAAATTCATCCATTCATGTCCTGCAGGGTTTTGTTAAATGTACGTTTCTTGCTTTCATGTAGATTTTTAATAAAAGGAGAGTGTATAGCATTGCCAATATCTGCCTTACATTGGTGGGCTATACAGCTGCTATTACTTATCGTAATTACAGTAATAGGAAATGTATGGGTATTGGTGTAAACTGTACTTTTATTTCAAATATTATAAAGAAAACAAGTCAAGTGAAGATGACAGCAAGAAGGCAGAGATCATTTCATCTGTCAACAATTTACCTGGGCTTGTTTTTTTTTAATGTGTAAGACTTTTCCACATGAGCAAACAAATATTGACATTATATTCATATATATTTCGTGTTTTTCAGCGGGGAAAAGCTTTCTAGTTCCGTCGGCCCACTTCCAACACAATATCACAGCAGTCGCCTAAATAGAACTGCAACCATAAGTCAATTTATCAGTAAGCTGCCAAATAATACAATAATGGGCAACTATTTTGATAATTAATGAATTTCATTTATTTTTAACAGAAAATGTCCAGATTCTCTGGTTCCAACCCCTCAATTTTTTTCTCTTGCTTGCATTTTTAGCTTCAACAGTGACAGTTTACTTTTTTATGAACCACACAATTAATTCAAACAATTCACAGGGCCACAGAACTGTCGATTTAGGAGCTAACCACTAAACTGAATTTACTATCTTTAAAGGCAAGGTATTATTAAAGGTTTCATTCCATGCATAGTATCTACATTTGTCTATTGTAATAATGTCCCACATGTTTCGGGGGGCGTGTTGTTATTACAGGATGTCCCTCAGACCAGCCGACAGGACGGCCCGTTTATCAGCCACAAATAATGTGTCAGAGGTAGAGCAGGTGAGAGATGATTGAACAAAGCAGAGAAAAGTGAACTTCAAAGATTGCCTCTACAAAGATGATATAGAAGGGAGTAACATCCTGTTACATTCTCTGCTCACTGTTTTAGCAGAAAAAGATCCTCTCTGATCTGCAGTTTTGTGAGGTCACAGATTGTTGGGGGTTTGATGTCAAATGTTAAACATTTCCATGATCAGATCTTTGATTCACTGCTAGTGCAGAAGCCCCATTTCCCTCCCATTATTACCTGCTTTTTTGTGATATTCTGTCAGCATCCCCTTAAGTAGTCTATCTTGCTTTTGATCCGTCCCCAACTCTTCCAGATCAGTCTGACTCTGCAGCCATCCCATCTGCACTCGTCTCCGACGAAGGTCTGACAGGAAGCGCCGTCCAAGTCGCCATCTGTTCAGCCTCGTCCTGTCTGCTCCGATGACTGGCTCTGGTGTGCCGTCTGTCTCTTCCGCTGCGGAGAAGTCGGGGAATGGCTGGCATGAACATACCTCCATGCCAGTCCTCCAACAGGCTCAGCCGGAGCGACAGGACACACTGGCTACAAAGTGGTCAATAAGGAGAAAACAGGGAGCCGGTTCTGTTACCCTTCATGAAACTAGGGCAGGGAGACAGTGGATTGCTTGGTGTCCACCTGCTTTACAATACTACAAACAATATCTTAGACACTTCAGATTTAGGCGAAAAATAGTGATTGATCAGTATGATATCTAAGAAAATCAAATTATTGTTAGTCCAACTAAAAGCGGACATTTAAAAGTACCTGTGAGCATGACTGAACCACTGCTGCTCCAGCCCGAAAACTGAACAGTATATAAAATGTAAATAGAATAAACCCAAACCAGAAGAAGCCGGTAGCTTGTTCAGTGCAGCGAAAAGAAAAGTATTCTTTGCACATATTTATAAGATTGTCCATCATGCCACTTTACCTCTGGAGGAGCACTGCTCCACCTTTATCTGGTTAATGAAGCCCAGACATTTCCAGGCTTTGGACAACCTCCCACCAGCTCTTTCAGTGAGACTCTTATTTTCTGACTGGGATTAGAATTAAAAGTGACCTTCAGTTTCAATTGTTTTCCAAGGTCAAGAATCGACTTTTTAAACCAATATGGAAGCCAAATGGAAACTGAAACATAAACAGTTCTTGGTGACTGGGTAAACTGGCTCCAGAGAGATTGATTGTCATCATTCGACAAAGCGGCGTCCTGTAAAATATGATAATGTTCTCACTGTGGTGACCAAGGCTTTTCTTCCTTTAACTACTCAATTTAAGCACTGTAGTGGTTGGATGGAGATGGGCCTTCTTAATGTGAAGGTGCAGCAGCAGGAAGTTTTGGATTTGCATTGTAGATGGGACCAGTGGGTGCGTGGTTAAAGTCTTTGGGCTGTAGTATGCAAAACGTAGCGTTTCGCAAGCCGGCGAGATGCAATCAGTGCGTTTATCAGTCGTCATCTGAAGTCCGGCCAGCTGAATCACTGATGAGGCCTGTTTGACTGCACCAGAGCAGCTCCGTTTATGCGAGCGTCGAAGTGCGCAGGGGATGAGGAACTGCTGTTTAAAGCGAAGCAGACGGACTCTGGCTTTTGCAGTTAATAGTGCGCAGCGTTCCCCCCTTTCGAAGTAGCGATCCGGTCGCGCCACACGTTAACACGTCCACCACGACTGAACCTCGGCCGTGCCCGACTCTCAAAGAAAGATCGGAGCGTGCAGTTGCAGGCCTGTGTAATTAGTTTATGAAGCAGGGAGCTCTCATTCATATGCTGACTGCTCATCTGTAAATTCCCATCCCCTCTCTCCTCTCCAGCAATTAATTTAAGGAGCAGATGATGGGAGTGAATCCATTAGAAAGAACGTGATTTAGAGGGCTGTCACCCCTCCTCTGTTCACTCCTCCTTATTGTAGCTGTTCTGCTCCCTCTCTCTCTCTCTCTCACACACACACACACGCATGCATATGTATGCATTTAAACACACACCTTTATTGTACTGGGGTTGAAACAAAAAAGCCACTAGAGGAAGGGGGAAAAATCTAATTTTGGGCAGAGCAGCCTTTTTTTCTTCTACCACAGATTAAAGGGCTGCTCCGACGTTCCCTTCACCGTACATCTCAATACGTCAGCCGCACTCCACTAACGTTTATGCGTTTGGAATGACCCCAACATCATGGAGGGACACAACCACACACCCCGCCAGCAATTAGCTCATTAGAACAGTGGCAGCGAGCATGAAGGATGGTGCCAGCGCCGCTACCCTGGCAGAGGAGCTATCGATCGGCCTGCTCTCGTCACGCAGAGCAGCTATTTTCTTTCCTGGAATATACTAAATTTACACATCGGCTTGGGTAACGCACCAAAACACACGAGCGCTCCCAATTTCATAGACGGGCTTAAGAATTTTATGTGGGTGGCAGTGGTTTGTGTGTTTACGCGTAGGCGTGTGTTTTCTAGACCACAGCCGGTATCGGGAAAAATAATTGTTCCTAGGAGAGCGTGCTAGGTTTAGAAGTGCATTATACATGAATGCAGCTGCAGAGCCTCAGAAGTCACCGCGGTGCTGCCAAATGCTGATGTACACAATAGTACATCAACATTTTCAAAACATAAAAGATCACATTGGATCACGTGGTCTCAAATCTAGCCTGGCACATCCTCCTCCTCTTCACTCTTTTTAGTCTGTCCTTTTACATCTTTAGTCAATAGATTGCCATAAAAACCCATTAAACTCACCCATTAAATGTCTTTTGTATGGATGGGATAACTGAGCTATGTAGAATTGTCTAATTGTTTAAACCAGGAGGTTGATTAAGACACATTTTTTTTACCCAGCAATGGGGGGCGATCGCTATATCTTCGGTATGTCTACCTTGTCAGACAAAGCAGCTTCATCTGTTATTTCTGTATATTCTAGTTTTTCTGATCCCTGATCAGGTCAGCCCCTGAAGGTGATTAGTGGGTTTTAGAAGTGAAGGGAACCATGTGTTCACATGTCTGTTAGTTTATGGATAGATAGATATCCAAACTGTTATTGTTTTAACTCTTGTAAACTCCAAAAGTGTTTCTGTGATGCAGTCACGAAGCAGCTTTGGACAAACTGTGATTCACATTTGTATGACATGTATAAAGTGTATTTTATACCATCTGGATGTAAGATGAGTTTAAATAGGACCAAATGGTTAAACCCCTGGGTAAGACAGCAAGCATGTCGATCATTTTTTTTTCCATACACAAAGAAAAGAAAAGTTGGACCAACCACTGTGCTTCAACCATTCTGATGTTAGGTGATGGGGGGAAACTAACTGTGGGCCTTTGGGGGTTTATGTTAGCCCAGCTTTGCGCCAGTATCTTGGAGATGAAAACATCTGGACGAAAAGCTGCTATCCTTCCTGCTCCTCGGCTATGTAGAGATGTTGTTAAAAGTGGGATTGTTTTTTTTTCTTCAGGTCACAGAAAGTTGAAAATTTCAGACAAACCAGTGCACTCATCGTTGTCCCTTTTTACCCGACTAAACACCAACTGTCACATCCTACATGTTAAGAAGTAAATAAGTGCTGAAAAAAGAAATTAGTACTTCTCTCTGAGTGTCGATGTCTGTACCAGCGGATGCCCTGAACGACCACGGTATAATAAAAAATCCAAAAAACAATTGTAACGTCACACATCAAGATGTTTCCTCACCCACAAAATCTCCTTAACTCAAACAGACCTGTTTCCTTCATCCAGGAAAGGCCCGAAATCCCGTTTGGTGATAGATGAGTGACTTTACACATGTTTTCAAGTGAAGATGGTCGAGATTATTACAGTAGCTTTCTAAAACATGAAGATACTCTTACTCCTGCACCCCGGCTCTCTCTGTCTCATCTGTTGGCTCTCTGCCAGGCAGCTCGGTGTGTGAGATACTTACTCTGCCCCATGTGTGTGTGTGTGTGTTCTCTGTGTGCGTTTCCTACTTTCTATCTGCCCTCACACACACACTCTCTTTACAGTTACATGAACAGAATGAAACCGGCATTCACCTTGATTAAAAGTTCCCTGACTGTGGACGTGGAGGCTAAAGTGGCGAGCACACACAGTATTCTGCCTCTCTGACGCTCATCTCTCCAGGCGCTGAGTGTTCAGCTCTACGTTTCACACCGCTCTCCTTGGAGCCTTTTTAATTAATACCAACACTGGTTTTATTAACCTCTCTCTCCACTCCTCCCTGTGGCAGCTGTACGTCTGATTACAAGAAGAAGGCAGACTGCTCCCCTCAAACCTCCTGAGAGGGAAAAATAGAAAGAATAAACTGTGCTCCCTGCACACACACACATACACTCACTCACACACACACACACATACAACACTGTGACAGGCTGCCGCTGTGCCCTAATGCATTTTGCTCTTTTCAGTACAGTTAATTGTTCAGTTTGAGCATGAGGATAATTGGCGCATAGTGACCGTCCCCAAATGCCACATTCTGAACACAATTAAGCAGCGGCAGGTTCCTGGAAAAGAGCAGCGGATGCTCTCTATTCTCTCATTTCTGCTCCTCGCAGAATCGGAATGCTACTGCCAAAGCTGCTCCGAAACTCACCTATCTGCTCTGATGGATCCCCCAGCATGCCAGGAACTTCCACCGTTTAACCCCAGTACATGTGGGACTCACCCAGTGAAATCGAAGCTGGAAATAATGGCTAGTTACCGAGCAGCGAGGCTGACAGGAGTACACAGGCCTCGCTGCCATGGAAAAAGTTAGCAGCATGACTGGTGGCCAGTGCTGACTCCGCTTCCTGTCCTGAGGAAACCTGGCGTCTCCACCGCTGTGTCACGTCTGCATGACTTCAGTGCACCAGCTTCAACAGGACATGTGTGTTTATGAAAAGCTGGATTGGTTGTTAGATTAACATGCACATGTAGGTGAATCAAGTTCAAACTGAATATTGATAAAGCAGAGAGTAAATGCGTGTCAGTTCTGTGCTTTGACAAACCGGTAAATAAAAATCTTTGTTTATATTTCCCCTGTATTACCTTCACAAGAAGAAATTGCTTTCTGCCTGTGTCCTGTGTTCATCTCTGAACAAGATTATGAAAAAACTACTCTGCTGATTTTCATGAGAATCAGTGGTGGGGTGGAGATTTGTGTGTGTGAAATTAGTGTGAAAATGGCCCAAAAAGTAAACACTGCTCTTCATAATTTCCCAGGGCGTAGATGTTAAAATTCTTGTTTCATCTGGACAGCAGTCCAACAAAAAATAAATTTACAATTTACAGTGATATCAAACCGAGAAATGCAGCAAATCATCTCATGAGGAGTTGGAACCTGTGAAGGCTTGTGATTTTTGTTTAGTCTATGAAACGTCCAGAAATAGTGGAACATGCTGCTTTCCCACAATTCAGGCAGAGCAAAGGTCTTGTTCAACCCAACAAAATGCAGCAAATCTCCATTCTGAGGAACTGGAATTTGTCTTTTTTCTTCTTCGAATAATGATCTAGTCAAATTCCTGCAGAAATGTGTATCTGTGCAGGTGAATGTCTGATCTGAAGCTCTCTGACAGACTCACTAACTGGTTGGTTTCAGCTGCCTCGCTGACCCGCCGGCGGCGGGGGGTGCTGAGTCATGGAGCGGCGGTTCACATTACCCAGGGTGGGACGCGTGTTGGGGGGGGGGTGGGGAGACGAAGGGAGGATCCTCCTTTGCCTCTGTGCTCCTCCCCTCAAATACTGAGGCCCTGAGGGGCTGTCAGAGCCTTCTGCCCTCATTCACAAATCCTCCAGCATGACCGTAAACCGTAAGGGAACTGCACATGTGCTCAGGGGACACTGGGAAAAACAATCTGAAATGCGCAGGTGCCCGTAAACACACACCAGTCACCTTAAAGATGCTCAGATAGTATATTAATCAATTACTGGATCTAGACAAAATGAATAGCTTTTGAATACCAGCTTCTCAAAATTCTCTCCTATCATGTATTATATACAAATATATAATATGTTCTTCCTGCACTAATGGTGAGGCAAAACAAGGAGTGCTTTTGTGCCTTTTTCAACCTGTGTTGTTTTGCCCGTTTAAAGCTGACTGGTTTTCTGATTGGTACCGATTGCTAGTGCACATAAGCACATTCACATCTGGACCGTAATGGAAAAGGAGCAGGTCTCGGTACCCTCACAACCCTTGATCCTTGAGCTAAATGATGCACTTTGCATTCTGGAATGTGAAATCAGAAGCAACTAGCAGTTAGCTGGACAATGACCTGTGCTGTGTTCCAAATCAGACACTTCTCTGTCATTTCTTTGCAGTGCACTGACTTGTGCAGTGCACTGACTTGTGCAGTGCACTGCACAAGTCAGTGCACTGAAATGGAGACATCCGTCTTGTCCTAAATCAAACACTGCCACTGCACACCTGACTCGACAGCTTCTTCTTCCACTACTTCTTTTTAAAGTCAACCACCGACCACTGAGCCCTGATCACAGGACATTTGACAGCTGATCGAAATAAGCATTGTGTTTTACTGTTTTTTTGTTTTTGTTTTAAGGAACATAACTAATGTAGAAAAGCTATAACCAACTCATCCACTGATTTGGATAAGAGCAATGAAAAGGCTTCAAACACCCTTAGGCTGAATGATTGGTTCCTATCCGTTCTATTTACCTACCACTACTCTGGATCTAGAGCAGAAGTGGAAACAGTTCTGGAAAATATTTGCATTCAATCAATCTTTATTTGTCATATCAAATCCCCCCGAGCCGGGCCTGCAGGTGGCGTTCAGTACCTCCACGTTTATACCGATTTTCCTCCGAGGCTAAGCTAGTCCTACCCGTCCATGTGGTCCTGTTCATCCTCTTATTTTCTTCAACACCGAATCCTACGTTTACCATTCGGAAAACCACAGCAGCAGACTCAGCAGGAGGAAAAGTTCACCTCCACATCCTGATGAGGGCCCACTTCAAGATCACTCACAAACCACTTATGAAAAGAAAATGAACTTAATAACTAAAATGCTAAAGCTGTTGCCCAAGAAAAAAAACACTACAGCATAAACTGGATACAGTTTCAGAGAAGAGGTGCTCGAGACCAACATAATCTTTATTTCTAATTGTTCGTCTTAAACATTTCACATGTTTAGTTCCACCCTTACCTGTCTCCTTCTTTTAGTGACCTTCTTGGTGAATTATTTCAGCAAGTTGCTTATTACTTTAGGTTCTGCACTGTTTGTAGCAGCAATGTATTTTTTTTTTCTTTTCTATCTTGATCATTATCTCACAACCTTTTCAATTATCCTGCAACATACAGTATTTGTGGATCCTAACAGTTTAACTTAACTAAGATATCAATATATTTTTGAACTGACTCGACCTGGTAATAAGAAATTGATGTCATGGAGCTTTCCCTTGATGAATGTGTGTGCACACACAGTAATCACATTTGACAAATGAAGATTAATCGATAGCTCGATTGATTAAATTGGAAAAACAGTATATGTTCTTAAGGAACACAATGACGAACTGTTCCATTCTTTCCATTTGAAACAAAGAAGCCTGCTACCTTCCCAACTTTGCTTCCTCACTCCAGTTCCTCTCCAGCGACATCATCTTTCCCTTCACACCCAAACACATCCACTCTCTTTATCTCTGACCTCTTAACCCTCCCTCTCCACCCTCTCTCTCTCTCATCATCTCTCGCTTTCTCTTTTTCACACACACTTATCCTCTCTCTGTCTCTCTCTCTCTCTCTCTCTCTGTGGCCTGACCAGCTGGGTGGAAAGAATCACTTGTTTATCTCTCCCTCTGTCCGTCAGGGGCTTCTGCTTTGCCTGCACTGTTGCCTAGCAACGAGAGAGAGGAAGAGAGAGAGAGAGACAGAGAGAGAATTTCTTAGAAAACAAGTACAAATCGCAGGTAATTGATTATCAGGAATGCAGACGATCACCTTATTGGTTCCTGAGCTGTTTGGCTAGTTGTATATGGTGTTTGGGTTGTGATCACAATATGAAGTGTGTGTTTTTGTTGTTTTTTTCCCCCCAGAAGAGTTATTAAGCGACTGTAAAAATTTGAAAGCAGTGCTACTCTGCATTTGTTGTAAACCTGATGCTAGATGATCAGCTTGTTGTCGTTGTGCAGTTGCCAGGCAACCAGTGGAGACTCCAGTAATCCACCACGCAAGCAAATAGTCCCTAGGTGAATTTTTTTGTCACCTTTAAGGAAGGCCAGGCTAGCTCTTTCTGTGAGCTAATCTGAGCTAATTGGCTGCAGGCGGCAGCTTCACATTCGATAGACGAAGAAAGGAATAAGTGTATTTTCCCATCGAACCCTCACGCTCTCCTCCTCTACGCTCTCTGGCATACAGTAGATGTGTGATTCAGGCAAACACCGGGCTCGTTGTGCGGGAGCTCATTGTCTTTCAGCACCACATCTCATCTTCCCTCCGCCCCTCCCCTCCCAGGTTTTGGAAGCAGTCGCGTGTATCATCACGCAGGGAGAGACGCCGGGAATATTTCTCCCTCTTTTGGAAGCTCGGAATCGGGTCCAGCAATCTCAGCAATCGTGCCCAGGAGACTGCGGCAATGCAACGCACGCAAGCATCTGTCATACCATAGCAGGAGAATGGAGAATTGGCACGTCGTGTGTGTGTGCGTGCATGCATGTTTGGGCTGGAGGAACAGTGCCAGAGCCGCCCCCCCTTTTTTTTCTCTCTCTCTTTCCTTTCCCGAAGCCCTGCTACCAGTGCTGATGGTTGGGAAGGCAGGCATGTCTCTGGGCATGTGCAGACAGGTCTGGCCAAGAGTCAAGCTCCTGCTCAACACTGCCTCCCACTGTCCGACTGTCTGTCACACTGTCACTGCTGCAGGATCAGGCAAAAAAAAGTCAGAGCCAAATTTGCTCCTTCTGCCTTCTTTGTCTTTTTTCCTTTGGTGACTTTACCTCTATTGCCACTCACGCAGCCTGATTCAAGATTAAATCACCGTCCCAGACTGATAACGGCAGAAAGTGCAGTTCACCTCAGATGACCCCCCCCCCCAGCAGTGTCTGTCTGGGACTGATGATGTCAGTGTCCCTGTTATGAATAACATATTTTTCTCTGACCTCACTTAACACCACTCACACTCCAGTTCTGGATCCAGTCTGCTTCAAACAACAGCAGCAACCCCCCCCCCCCCTTTTTTTTAATATTTAGGTAATGGGCTGCTTTAACACTCCGTGAGTGTCCATCGTGAATCACAGCGTTACAGGCTTTTTGTCGCACTCATCCATCTGCGTTGCCTTGAAGTGATCAGCCAGAGTACAGGGAGGAGGGGGAGCGTTTACTGGACCCTCAGAACACTCCATCCATCTCAATTTGACCCTGTCAGTAGATTTAATAGTCTCTGTAGAATAAGTCACATGGAGGCTACAGCAGAGCAGCTTCTGTGTGAGACCTGAGCGATTGAGTGGACTTTAGCGTACGTTGGGACATTAACTTCAAAAGCCTTTTTGTTTTTTATTTTATTTATTTATTTATTTTTACCTTTGATTGTTTTGGAGTGGCTTTTGGTTTAATCCCAAATCGACAAAAGCAAACTCCTGCAGAGTTAAACTACAGCCCGGTATTGTCCAGTGGTGACTCTTCCGGGTAGATTTGTGAAAATAGACATTTTAAAGTTAGTAAAACATCACCTGGTAAATGCTTGACTGCAAGTGGCTGCAAAGGCTGGAGAATTGATGAACAGGAATGTGGCAGCACATGATCTTGTCAACACCAAAACATGTTACATATGTTTCTGAGTTTACGAGTTTTAGTTGACATTTTTTTCATTTCCTCATTTCCGCAACGTCAGCAAAAATGCTGCCTTACAGAAAATGTGCATTAAGACTTGAATGTGGTCATGGGAGAGACCTCATGGACTTGATGATTTGACACCCAAAAGTTCTGTCGATCAAATAATTTGAAATAAATAGGTTCAGCTCTACCTCAGTCTGACGACGGTCACTATGGACTAGAGTTTTTTTTTTTTCCACCGACCATCAAATTCACATTCAGCATTTTCCTACAGTTTGTGTCTATGTATTTACCCAGTTGTACGGTTTGTGCCCTTTCTGGCTGCCAGTCCTCACGGTTTATCTGATGATCAATACCTTTTTGTTGCCATGATGCAGGTCAGAAGACATGTCTCCACCTCCACGGCGTGTTCCCCTACATCTACATCCCATACGATGGCTACGGGCAGCAGCCGGAGCGCCACATGCGCCAGGTGGCGTTCAGCATCGACAGGGCCCTCAACGTCGCCATGGGAAACCCCGCCTCAAACACCCAGCACGTCTTCAAGGTGGTGCAGGTCTCTGGCATGTAAGTGATTCTTCCCCCCCCCCCCCCCCCCCCCCAATACTGCTGCTCTGACTGGCACAACACAGCTGGCGACGTAGCATGAAACAGAACTTCCTAAAATAATAATAATACATTCCTAAAATAACAATGTGGGTAAATTCTGACATGCAGCGTGTTGTCTTCCAGGCCTTTCTATGGCTTCCACGCCAAGGAGAAACACTTCATGAAGATCTACCTTTATAATCCCCAGATGGTCAAAAGGTAAGGTTACCAAGGATCGATGCGGTTTAATGCTGAATAGGGATCATCCTGCACTCCTGTTGTTTGATGTTACTGAACGCCAGACTGCGTGCGCATGACTCCACTAAACTGAAATCGATTGCTGCGTATTCAGTTGAACAAATTGAGTGTGTGTGTGTGCGTGTGCGTGTGTGCGTGTGTGTGTGTGTACGTACGTGCATGAAAGCACACAGAAAGACTGTAATTCATTTGGCGGAGAGCCTCCTGTTAGTGGTGACAGTGTGAGGGGAGCTGTGCCGGCAGAGAGAAGCAGAGGGGGACAGTATATAAGGGAGGGAGAGGGAGAAATAGAGAATTGACGAGAGGAGGCTAAACTACAGACTGAATAATTTAGAGAATAACGGAGCGCGGAAGAGAGAGGAAGGAGAAGAAAAGATGGGCAAAGACACTGCTGGAGACGGGAAGAAAGAGATGAGTGGCAAACCTGGAGTGGCCCATGTCCCGCCTGGTCTTGGATCAGTCAAACAGTCAGCTCGCTGCGGCTCTGACCTTTTAAAGAGGAAACATGACTCCAGGACAGACCTTAAACATGCACAGTCAACTGCTCCCCATTCATCTTTATCTTTCTAGCAGGTGCAGTGACAATGTTTTCTGAGGGTAAGGACACCTAAGCAAGACACGTCTTGTGTTTCTGGACACGCAACACGCCAGCCGACGAAAAGATGAATATCTAATGAGACATTGATATCTCAGCTCAGGATTGAAGGACATCATTTTAAACAGGAAGCTTGTTTTACAAACAAGTGGAGCTATGCCCTGTCATTTTAGTTGGCTCTAGTTTCTAAAAGTCAGACCATTGCAGGACAGACAGTCTGGCTTTCATCCAATGTTGTGTGATAAAGCAGAGAAGGCCGTCGTCATGTCATCATGGAACTGTGTTTGATGTCGTTCCAGCTTTGTACACATGGTTCATGTGTAGATCTGCACCAGGCTGGGATGTCTGCTACAGATAACCAACATAGTGTAAAGAAATCCACCGTAGGAGCAATTATTAGAAAATGAACCACTGATAATCTCCCTCGATCTGGGGTCAAAATGATCACAATAACAGTGAGCAAAAAGCCCAGATCCACATCGGGGGGACCCTAGTGAATGACCACCTGAGAGCTTGGACCGAAGTAACAAAGCCTACCATCAGTAACACACTACACTGCCAATCTTGCAGTTTTTGATGTGTCCGTTCAAGCGAGTACATGTCCAGGCCTCTGTTTGGAGGGAAAAAAATGCTGAGTTGCATCCAAAGAACGCCATACCTACTGTAAAGCATTGGGGTGAAAACATCATGCTTAAGGGCCGTTTTTATGCAAAGGGACCAGTGTGAAGCACATGTGTCAAACTCGGGTTCTGGAGGGCAGAGTGGGTGTAGGTCTTTGTTCCAACCAGGCAGTAACACACCTGATTCTACTGGTCAACCATTAGAGCCCTTGCTCAGGACCTTCATTAGTAGAATCTGGTGTGTTGCTGCCTGGTTAGAACAAAAACCTGCACCCACACGGCCCTCCGGGACCTGAGTTTGACACCTCTGGTGTGAAGGAAAGAATAGATGTGGCCATGTATTGTGAGATTTTGAGTGAAAACCTCCTTCCATCAGCAAGGAAAATGAAGATGAACATGGCTGGGTCTTTCAACATGACAATGATCCCCAAAACACAGCCTAGGCGACAAAGGAGTGGCTTCATAAGAATCATTTCAAGGAGCTGGAGTGGCCTCGCAAGTCTCCACATCTCAACCCTATAGGAGCTACTTGTAGGACTGTTTCCCAATGACAAAACATGACTGCTCTAAAGGAGATCTGCATGGTGGAATGGGCACCCACTGCTCCACTTGCTGCCCTAAATGTATCAATCATTATTTTGCTATTAATATTTATTTGTAAGCCATCTGCAAACATGAATATGGATGTGCTACAAAGCAATTAACTATAACCATTACACCCGGGGTGGGGGGCGACATGGTGGTGCAGTCCATCAAGAAGGTCACAGGTTCAAATCCGTGTTCTGGGAGGTCTGTAGGTACGAGTGTGTATGTGAACGGTGTGTGTGCCCCTCTTGCCTGTAATGCACTGGGATTGGCTCCAGCAGACCCCAGTGACCCAAATGAGGAATAAGCGGTTACAGATTATGACTTACTGACAATATATTATAATCATCAATAGTGATTGGTTGCAACTTTATAATACACATCCAGTTAATGTTTATAGCTTGTTTAAAACTAATTACTGAACATTAACAATTGGTAAAATAACTAAAGGTAATAATGTAATTAATCATTTAGATGATGATTAGTTTTGTTACCAGATCACCGCTATAAAAGCACTAGTTATTATGTATGCTAGGTTTATCTGATGAGTGCTGCAAAGTGAGTTTGTTTGTGTCCAGAAACCCAGAAAAATATTTGCTGTACAATACGAGCTCCTCTCTATCAGCTGCTGTGCTGTTTTCACACATGACTTCAGGCGAGCTGGCAGAGATAAACCTGTAACTTTCTGCTTTTGTATAATCATTCAGGCTGCTGCTGTTTCTACCTCATTTCTTTCAGTTTGCAGAGTTTCCAAACAAACTCCAGCTGAAAGAGCAGGCTGCATATACAGGTGGTTTCTGTGGGCATGTTTATGTTTTAGGTTAGAAATATTGGACTACTGTACTTCTCAGCATTGGTTACATGTCCCACATTGTCCCACATAGACAACCCACATCTGGTTAGTTTGTGATCTGGCCACCCTACCAGGCAGGAAGGGTCTAACGCAAGGTTTTACAACGTTGACCTAGACTAGAAGCTAACATCTTGCTCAAACAAAAGGACATGAAATTTTAGGATTTCTGGGTTTTATTTGAAGATATGATGGCCCTAACAAGATATTTGCAGTTCAAATATCACAAATCATCTCAATAGAGTTTTACATCTACTTTTCAACAGGCAAATTTTGTGACTATCTCATTAATATTAATTGTGTGGCTGTGTGCATTTCACTGTGGATTGAGTGTTTCATTCATTGGATATACATAGGAATGACAGCATGGTTGTAGTTTCACAAGAACGCATTTGTATAAAATTTAACTCTGAGAAATTCTCTATTTATCATTAAGTCAGGTCACCATTGTTTTGTGTCTGTATGTGTGGAAGTTTGAATATTTTCTGCATTGAGTTTCTTTCCCCCATTAGCTGTCTTTCACATTTACTCAAGTTTTCTGGAAGTGTTACACTTGATCATCAGTTCATGATCAAGAGAAAAGAATTTGACTATTAAGACTGTTGCAACCAATCAGAATAGTAACGAGAATTAAAGTACTAGCGTGTTTGTTGCAGGGTGTGTGAGCTGCTGCAGAGCGGAGCAGTGATGAACAAGAGCTACCAACCCCACGAGGGCCACATCCCCTACCTGTTGCAGTTCTTCATCGACTACAACCTGTACGGCATGAACCTGCTCAACTTGGGAGCTGTGAAGTTCCGCAGGAGCAAAGGTAAAGTTTTTTTTTTTTTTCCCCCTTTTCCTTTCCTTTTCTCTATTCTTTTGCTTTAGTTTTGTATCTCAAATTGATTTAATATTATTTTTCAGTATTTAATTACAATGCTGACGCTAGAGCTAAAATAATAAAAACACATAAATCTGCCACGACCCTGGGATGGTCACAGGTTGCACATGTGTCTCCAGGTTTGTCCCTGCACCGTGTCAAGAGAGTGACCTACTTCTTCTGTCACTTGAGCTTCAGGCCACAGGTCACTTGCTGTTTTTTTTCTTTTGTCTCTGATGGACATCATGTGAAAGCCAGGCTTCTCTGGCCTCGGTATATTCTTCATCCCGGCTCAGCAGGGGCGGAGAACAGGCCAGGGAAACCCGCCATGCCTTGTGTCGGGTCGAATTAGTGCTGATCTCACCGCAGCCTCAGGATGCCTCCCTCGTCTTTTGAAAGCTCTCTCTGTTTTCATCCTCTTTCACATGCTTTGTCTCGTGGTCTTCTCGCTTACTTTGCCTTTCTATCCTCCCTGCATTTTCTTTCTCTTCTTTACTTACTTAAGTCTCTGCTTAGTGTATATTTTAGCCACTTCTACACACTAAGGGCCAGTGACCGTAAACCAACCTCCTGAAAATCCGTTTGGAAGCCTCCGCAGAAACTTTGGGTTGTGAGAAAAATCTGAATCAAACGTTGAGGACAGAACAAGAAGAAGCACAGTGATCCCCCTCTTCCTCTGTTTCCCTGAGCTCCCAGGAGCCGATTCACTGAAACAGTCACTGAATCTTTAATTTGTACTTTGTTCCTGTTTACTGAAACCTACGTATTCCACTCAGCTCCACATCCTCCTGTTGGAGACTAAACCCTCGGACGGCCCATTCTGTTTGATCACAGCTTAGTCTTAATCTGAGTCCAGGCCCTCCTCATCACGGCCGATCATACCTCTACCCTCACGCTCCCCGGGAGCATCCAGCCCACCGCCACTGCATCAAAGAATCAGGGCAGTAAATTCCACACTTGCCTTTTAATAAAGTTCTTTTTTCCGAAAGCATCACGCTTGAGACTCCTCCGACAAAAGGGGAATTCTCATGTTTGATCCACCTCTACACCAAAGCGTTCAATGGAAGCGGGCCTCCAAAGAAACAAAAATGCTTCAATAATAGGTACACCTGTTTATATTTTCTTCTTCCCTTAAACTCTAACTTGAAAGCCCATTCTTAAGCTGGGATCAAGTGGGAGGATGATAAAAGGTAAAATGGACGAGTTTAAGATGAATAGAAGTCTTAATGTGTGTTGAAGGCCATTACACAACTACAACACTCACTGAGATGAAAAGTGTCAAAAAAACACTCATGTCATTATAAAGCACCTGGAAAATACCTGGAGTTTCCTGCAGCGTTTACAGGATATTTCATGTTTGGTAAAAGTTGTTTTGCAAGTTGTTCTTGCATAGGGAGCCCACCGCCTCAAAAGGAAGGTTAATTATTACCTTTGTGGGTGTGCTTGTTGCAGTTTGACCCATGAGTTAAGTGTTTCAGATAATCCGGCTAAACCGTTTAAAAGCTTTGTTTCTTGCTTTGTCGTCTTAGCAGTGTCACTGTGTTCTCTGATTCCCACAATGTTGTTATATTGCGTGTGATGTCTGAAAACTACTGAACCAAGACCCAAGTTCTATCAGATCAGAGTTTTTCTTCTTGGAATCTGTCCTGCAGTGGCTCCTTTACTGCAGGTGGTGCAGTACAGCTTTCAAATAGTCTTCACTAGCAAGAATTAAGTTTAATGCTGCAATGGTCTTACAGCATATCTCTCTTGAATATTCAGTTGTCCTAGGATTTTGCGGAGATAATCTGTGATTCCTGCCATCAAAAATGCTTGAGTTTTTTTGACGCAGCTTTTCTTAAAAATGTTGACATCTTCAGAAGTCTTCAAGAATACCATATAACGCCACTACAATTTTTTACCAAAATCTTGTAATAAGGTTGCATGACACATGCATGTACATGTGAGCAAACTGTACAATGAAGGAAAACATTGAGTCGCAGTTGATGACTCAAGTCATGGGCGTGCGTTTCTTCTGCTCTACCATAATCGAATTGCAGATAAATGCTTCTATGGCTGTTGACAGGCTCCTCTTAGAGAAGTGTTCCACTACCATTTAGTCCGCCATGTGTTTTCCAGACAACACGCTGGCAGAGCCCGACAGGCCGGCCCCCGGCAGCCGTCCCAGTGTCAGCCCCTGGAAGAGCCCCTGCACCTCCAAGCTCAGCAACAGCACCCAAGGGGGCACGTTTGTCCGTTGGGAAGAGAACGCGATACCCTGGTGAGTCCTACCTGTCATCAAATGAATGGGGCCTCACTAAAAATGCTTAATGTACATGAAAAAAAACATCTTTTGAGTGCATGCTTTTTACATTCATGATGTATTTTAGATCCATTTTTCAATAAATTGTTTATGTGGTTTTAAAATTTTTATATTTCCTTTTTAACTTTTATCTAGTCTTTTTTTTCTTTTATTTTCATTTTATTTTCTATTCCCATTTTAAAATAATTTGCTTCATTTGTGGTTTAACGGCCCTATAAGTGTAGACTTGTTTTTGGAAGAGAAGTAGAAATATACATTTTAAATTTTTCTAAATTGAAATTCCAATAAAATAAAGTAGTGCTGCACCAATAAACAAAAACCACATTTTCCTTACATTAAAAAGTAAAGATAAATGACAGTATTAAGGTGTTGCTTGGAGCCTTAAAACACTTGTTTACTGGCAGTTGATAAAGTGGCCGTTCTCTGTCCACAGCTCCTTAGTCCTGGATGAGGTGGAGAAGCAGAGCACCTGTGAGCTGGAGGTCGACGCCGTAGCTGTAGACGTCCTCAACCGCCTCGAGATCGAGAGTAAGTTGAATGAGGACAAACGGGTACAATAGATCAATAACGGCAAACAACGTGAGAGCGTTCCATCTGGCTGAACAAAGCCTAAGATGCCAGATACCTGACAAAGTCCTGCAGAGCAAACACTGCTTAGATGGCAGGATTTAGTGGCTGTGGTCATGTTGCTGTGTTTAATAATCAACTTCTTTTGATGGTAAATGAGAGAGAAGGAGAAAGCTCCTGTATGTTCTTGCCATTTTAAACAAAAATCACTTGGATCAAAAGTGGGAGAGAAATCACATGTTTTTTTATTTAAAAAAGACCAAAAAAATCACCCATTGTTACTGTTGTCCCCTCCCTATTTAAGATGCCACTGTTTCCAATATGCCCTTTTTTATACAAAATGAAATTTTGGCTTTGGGTGAGAAGCATTCTGGCCACAGGATCTTTCCCTTTTTCATCTCTCCAGTCAGAGCCAATCATGCAGCAGCTGTGCTTTTAAGCATGAGGCTGCAGTTTGGTGCTGACACACACGATTTGTGGGTATTAAAGTCATACATTTTTCCAAAGGGTACATTTTCTCTGGTATTTCATGCCACAAGTGTAGCAGAGTTCCTTCGGTGCAGAGATGGGGTAAACATGTCGGGATGCAGGGCTGCCTTTGCTGAATGTTTTGTTTTTGTGCATTAAAAGCGGTGCTCGCAGCAAGGCAGTAAGTATGCAGGGTTCTTCTGATTTAAATCAGACTGGGCGCAGAAGCATCAACCGCACCAAGCATCTGTCTTTAAGAGTGAAGAAAGGAAAGGAGAGGCCACTCCAGGGCAGGCAGTTCATGTGTTCTGACTCACATTTTTCCATCTGCTCTAATAGCAGTGTATTTAAGCTGTGCCGTTGAAAATAGAATATGTATGGTTTGAACTGTATGCTTTGAGCTGTGTGTTGCTGAAAAGTGTTTTCTGTAGGTTAACATCTCCCTGTATATAGAGCACGGTGGTAATGTCAGCTGACGCACTGCACTATGACTCTGCTCAGATCAGATTGGCAGGAACCCCGGCCTGCAGGCCATCTGGGAGGACGAGAAGCAAAGGAGGCGAGAGAAGAACCAGGCCTCCCAGATAGAAACTCCTGAGTCACAAGGTGCGTAGGATCACACGGATGTATGCAAAGAAAAGAGCTGTTAATATTCTATTCTATTCTATTTCAAGCAGTATGTAATTCTGTTTCTATACTCTTTCTTGCTCTACTTCATTAATATGGGGAATAGATATATGGTTCAGTAGCAAACAATTAATTGATGAAGCAACTGAAACAGACTTAAACATTAGTGAAAAAGAGTAGTTGGTGTACTTGTTGGGAACTAATTTCCTTGGCAAGTTCTTCCACATTTGATCACCTTACGGCCGTGAACAACGGCTGTATGAGCAGTGCGTGTGCATCGTGTTACCTGTTAAGTGGTTCTTGGCAAAAAAAACACACTGAAAATGATCTGTTGATAGTCACATTGATAACATACCAGCGTATCTATATCAGCTTATCTGTTAAGACATGAGAAGAAAAAGGAAACTTTTGATTCAAATTGAAAGCCCTTCTTCTGTGAAGAGAAGCCTTCAGTCATTTCTTAACAATGCTTTTGTTGTGAAGGCCATTATCAAAGGCAAAATTGGGATAGAAACAGGTCTGTGTGGAGACCCACATCTAGTGTGTCCCGGGCATTATAAAAAATGTTTGGTTATAAGTAAACTACAGTGAGTGTTCATGTTAATGAAGCAACATATCTTATTGGTTGTGATTCACAAATGATACTTGGTGGCAGTGCTAATGCAAGTTTTTTTTTTTTTTTTTTTTTATCAGATATCAGAAGACTGTAAGAATTATTCCTGGCTATTACAACTCAAATCTTTTTTCCTTATTCTTTTGTATCTGTTGGTAAAAAATAAATATTTAAATCCAGTTATTTGCTGAGATGTGGACTTGTGGCGTAATTGGGGAAAGAAACACAAATATTAAAATAAAGGTTGTAGAGTTTGCTGAAATAAGTTGTTGCACGAAAAACTCAGTTGTCATAATGCACCTCACCTTGATTCACTCCACTGTACCAATTTAGACAGAGGAACACAACTTGTGTTTGAACAGTACAGTGTCAGTACAATATAACTTTTATATAAAAAAAAAATCAGAGTTTCAACAAAGCCGAGATGAGCCCATCTCAATTTCTGTGGCGTCACCATGATAGAGTCCATACAGCAGTTTCTAATGCAAACTATTTTGCAGCGAGAAGTATTGTTTTTTTCATGTTTAGCTCCTATTATCCAACTGTGACATCTGTCTTAGTTTTTCTGCAGTTGAAGTTTTCCTTCACAAGTGTATCCTCATTCTCTGAGCTGTCCTAATGATTGGTGACATAACTTTGTCTCTGGACCAAAAAACAAGAACTTGAGTCTTGCCAAACTCAGTAAAATGAGTTATTCCCACACACAAGGAGCTGTCATAGAAACAGGGTGATAAATAATCTACTCTGTTGTGATGAAATGTGTCTGTTTTCCCATGTCCAGACACACAACCAAGCAGGCTTTTACCAAGAATTACAGTTTCTAACATAAAATGTAAACAGGTTTGGGAAAAATCCTGTTTTTCCACTTTTATTGTTGGGTGATGTAGCTTCACTGACAGCAAAATTACAGTGCGTTTACTAGCACATGTCGACCAAAATGTTTTAATTGTAGCTAAAAATTGAAAGTCTGGGAAAACTGTGGAAACTTCGAATGGGCAATTTCCAGTAATGATGAACACAGTTTTCAAACTGATTGATGTTTTCCAGATCGTGGGTTTGTCACTTCAACGGAGAGCGAGAAAATCTTCCTGAAGAGATTCAAGGAGATCCTGAAGGAGAACGAGTTTGACGTGTGAGTTACATCTTCCTCATCCCACCTCTCGCCTGTCGTGTGTTGATAGTTTTGTCATGAGTGAGGGGCTCGGCACACTCAAAGTCATTGTTGGACAAATGTCCCAGTCCCCAGAGAAGCTGAAAAAGCAGCTGGAATTTATGGAAGAGGAAAATGAGCATAGTACGTTTCCAAGTCACATTAGTACGACAAGTTCCCACAGTTTGAGACTATATCAGACCCAAGTTCCTCTCATCTTTGCTTCCTCCTAATCGCCTATAATGAATGTCCTCAGTTTTCCTTTGCCTCCCAGCCTCATGGCAGTGTCTTTGTCCGCCTCCTCTTTCCTCTCAGGGCTGAACGCAGGGGTTGGAAGGCTCAGGAAGGGCCGACGGAGAGAGTGAATCAGAACAGATGTAGCGAGGGGGCGGGGGCAGAACTAGGACCCGGGTTGTAGCACGGAGGAAGGGGGAAGGAGAGAGCGAGATGATTTCAATGAGGTTACACGCCCCTCCCTCCCACTCCCACGATGTACAGCAGAAACTATTTCCTGTTATAATTTATAAAAAAAAAAGTACAGTTGGTCGGGGCGGCAGCAATGCATGCCTCTGCATCACATCCAGATGGCTCCTATTCACTAACCTCCCATATCAAACAGGACCGCTGAAGCAGGGGGAGCAGCATGGGCTTTTAGCGTCTCTCACACACACACACACACACACACACACACACACACACACACACAGACAGTGCGCTGGCGGTGCTGCCTGGCCCTCTCAGCCACTTGCTCTGTTAATACTCACACACAGTCTGTCACTTTCTCTCCGTTGGCTTCTCCTCACTCTATTAAGTGCCGCTACTGTTGCTGCTGCGTTCTCACAACGGCAGACTTTCATCTTATCTTTTTTTTTTTTTACATTCATTTGGCAACTGCAATATTTTAATAGCGAAATAAAGAGACAAAGCAAATGTTCACATTAATAATTGAACAGTACTGATTGAGATTGTACAGACAAGATGCAACTCGATGCTTCTCACATGGCTATGATGTTTTTTTAGCTGTTTCACGGTGCTTCAGCGAACTGCTGTTCTTTTGCTTTGCAACTGCATGCACATAGTGACATTGAGTGGTGATGAATTGCAAAGTTACACAGCCAACCACTTGCCTGGCATGCTTACATGCTAAAGCATTTTCAATAGACTCTGTGAGTAAAGTCTCCATTATATGAACGAGTAACAATCAAGCTTGTCAAGGCCATAGGTTAAATTAATCAGTGAGTATTTTTATGATTCAAAAACTGATTTAGCCATGCTGACAGCTGTTGCCCTTTTCCCTGTTTTTTTATTTTTGACCAATCAAAAGTCCATGATTTATAAAATCTAGATTATAAAGATAATAATTAACAGGGTTATAGCTGTGGGTGTCCTGTCAATAGTTTTACAGGCTTCCCTTTTATTATTGTGGTCTATGGAGGAGAATGTTTTTGGGGTCATGAGATTTTTTTTTTTGTTGCAGTACCACAAGTGGCCACTGGTAAAATCAGCTGCTGCTGAGGGGGCGGGCCACATCCAGATCTTATAATACATTCATGGTTTAACATAGCAGCATGCTATGTTGAAGCTAACCTGTAGTTAGCACTAAAACACATAGTACAGTTGAGGCTGGTGGGGAATTGCTACATGAACTTTGAGGGGCATCTGCCACCATTCTGCGCACTATTCTTCTGTTCACTCCTCTCTCTTTCCCTCCTACCAGCTCCATCATTCAAACTCCCGCAGCACAGCGCAGCTAGTAAAGGCAGCAATGGGGGGGCGTGGCTTTGTAGTGAAATGTGTTAATCGCTGCAGTAATCTCCTGACGCCTAGCGGGCTCCCTCCCTCGTCGTCTCTAAAGTCGTTAGCTAGCAGACTAATTAAGAGACAGCCAGACATTGGCAACGTGCAAACCGACTCTGGAGCTTTTCTCAAACAGCCCGGCAGAACAAAGTCTCCAAATGGCAACAAAACCACAATCGAATGCTCGCTGTGTCACAATGTCGGATAATAAGAACAATGGTTTCGCATTTTTTCACGGCCATGTTTTCATTATACGTCACCGCTTTAAATCTTTCAGGTTGGGATTTTTTCCCCAATCTGTTTCTGGTTTATCTGCTTGTCAGCACAACATCTATCTGAACTTCTCCCACTCTCGTGTTAAGGATTATCCTGTGGGCTCAGACATCTTGTGCTGCAGCTTCAAGTGTACCTCAGCTTCACCTGTGTTTCTCAACTGCCCACCAGTCTGGACCATCACAGTGTGTTTCTCAGCATGAATTCATCTGGTGAAAGTGGACCCTGCATACCTTTCAGCAAAGCTTCTCTTGAGCTGAAGCAACAGGGGTTTGAATGAGTAGCTAATGGCCATTTGAGTGCGTTTTCATATTTAATTTCCCCCTGCAAACTGTAGGATGTAAACCCACAACCTCTAGGGCATACTGCTTTAATCTTCAAATCACTACTGTTCAATTAAATCTGGACAAATTTTTTCTCTCAACAGAATTTTGAATCCGTTCTGGAGCTGCACCTCAAATCCATTTATTTTTTTTTTGCTTTCCCTGACCATTCTTTTTGAGAAATCTGTTCCACCTGTGAGCAGCAAGTAGCTGCTTGGTCCCTACATTTCAATATTTCAGAGTCACTAAGTGGTGAGTTGCTAGGCGATGCAGTAGGGCAGCATGGGTAAAAGACTGTGATACTGATAGGCAGCTTGTAGCTGAGAGCGATCTGGAGGGATACAAAGCCCAGTTGGCTGCCTGCCCGTTTTCCATTCATATTCCCTCTCCAACACACAACCACAAACCACTTAACTACACACACACACACACACACACACACACACACACATACACTTTCTAAACAGGAGACACTCCCTGCACGCTTACCACACTTGCACAGCCAACTACACACACACACACACTTCCATACCGCCACCATGTATGCTCACACAGTAAATGGAGCACTTCTCCTGATTAAGAGCCAGAGTAAAAAGATGCTAATAAAACATGACTGCATGAGGGCAGAAACCAGAAGGTCTTCTGCTTTGTGATTCAGGTAACAGCCATTCTGGCAGCACCGCCGATGCATATATTCATTTAAATGGGAAAATTAATCTCCCTGCAGATGCAACGCACGGGATTAAAAGTGTTTCATGCATTTGATTCGTGTGCGTGTTTTGATTCAATGATTGTTTACGGTTTACTCCCGGTAACACTTCTTCTGTAATAACATGTAGAAAAAGAGATAAAAATTCATCATGCTGACATGGTCCTAATTCTGTTTTTTCCCCCCTCTGCCCAGGACACAAGCTTCATCTGTTGGCGATGGGGAGGAACAAGAGGATTTGCTCGGTCTACTTACTCTCCATTCGGACCCGTTGACCCCAGAGGGAGCGCCGTGTCCTCCAGCCAATGCTGTGGACGTGCACAGGGACTCACAGCCAGGTGAGGAAATCCAACTCTGTTCACTCTATGTGCGTGGAACTGCTAACAGTAAAGCACATGAAGAGCAATATGAGAGAAATCTAAGGGAAGTGACTTGTTTTCCTGAGTGCACTCACAAAAGGTCAAACAAACTAAAGGTGGGTTTAAAGGCCAATATGTGATTTTCTAAAAATGCTGAAACTTATGTTAAATACTTAGTTGAATTATGTACATTCATTATAATTCTGCATTTAATTTAACTTAATTTCTATTTAGGATGGTTTGTGCCTGCCTGTCAATATCTTCTGTTCTTATGCATGAGTGTTTGAATTTTTAACAATTATCCATTTTCGCCACATTTTTACACTATTTTGGAAATTTTATTACCGTCTGTAACCGAGTGAAGGGTTTTAGTCATCGAGTGTCTGGATCTAAAGTTCTCAGAGAAAGAAAACCTATTTACGCAGGGTCTTTACCTTTAATCACCACTTAGCCTCAGAAAGGGGAAGACGACATCTGCAGATAATCCGGCTCCGGGTAAAAAAACCTCCTGAAAGTCTGGATCTCAAATGAGATTCAAGTTGAGCTAATTACAAAAACAGCTTGGCTCGCTGCCACATCTGGTCCGCCCGCTGCCCGCTGGACAGCGTTATAGTAACACAGACTTTTAACATCAAACTGCTGTGTGTTTTTACCGGTTTTAATCAACGGGTCCATTTGTTTTGGAGAGAGAAAACTCTATGGTAATTGAGCTTAGGATGAAAAAACTCTTGAAAGATGGAATCGGGGGGGGAAAAAAACGAATCCTACTAAGACTGCAGAGTGATGAAAGCAAAGTTTTTGTTATTTTGATTGAGAGAACCCTAGCGACAGAAAAATGAAACAGTGTGCGTATAAGCTTACATCTCATCAGCTAACTCTACTGGAGTGTCTATAGTTGATCAGGCAACATGTGTTCTCTTAGGAATTTTAGCGAAAATGTACAATGCTGTGTAATATTTATTCCAGTCTTACTGTTTGTTTGCTGTCTCCGACTGTGTTGGCAGGGAAGCCGGCTGGTGAGACTCGCATTTATTTTCCTTCTCCTTATCACTCCCACTGTGTCAGGGGTTAAAAGTGTGACACTGTGTGATTAGCATTAGGCTAATCTGTAGGCGCTTGCGCTGCCAAGTCTCCTGCATGAGCAAAGAAGCTGCCAGGGAGCACAGTGGCAAGCAAACGCACACACGCACTGAACCATAGCAGTGCCGCTGTGTTGGTGTGTGTGTGTGTGTTGATGGACCTCACTTTCTAGATTATCTCAATCACGGTCTGCCTAATGTGAAAAGTTTGTCGTTCCAGAGAGCCTGACATGTCTTTTCTTTGTCTGCTGCCCTCCTCAGACTCTGTGAGAAGCAGCGGTAAGATACCAGAGGAGGCTGTTGTTGATGAGGAGTCCATCCTGAGTCTCCTGGAGAACAGTCAAACCTTCCTGCCACTCTCTCAGACATCCAACCACTCGCCCTTGTTAGGTACAGTAGCCACTCGAGGAGAATTGCTTTAGATTCACAAGCATCCTTTTTTGGGACCTGTCGTTATTGTCCTCTTTGCCTAGACAATTTCCCTCCCTCTTCTATTTAAAAGTTATACATTTTATAAGACTGTTATTGGCTGCCTTGCAGAGAGCTAATGAACAGGTGGCTGGCTACTATACGTGCTAGCTGGCTACTTGTTTTCACTATATGTGATAGCTGGCTACATCTTGACACAGTCCTGTCTCGACAAGAAGAGTAAAAATAACCTGTGATAAAAGGCCCTGGGGCTGACAACCCCAGTGCTGTTTCCAACTTCCTGTCAGACATACTCTCAATTGGAAACTGCCTGTTTGAGCAGCCGCATTGTGAAAATGACACCAACACGCTTTGTTTACGATTTTTGTGGTGTGTTCAAGTGCAACATTTGAAAGTGGCGAGAGGCAACACAACAATCGGCCTTCATCGCTGCTAGCTCTTTGATGCATTTGTGCGACCAAGCAACATGGTTCTTATATCCCAGACTCCTCTACCCATTTCTGTTCTATATACGGACTATACATGTAGTGACTGTGCCAACACCTTGTAAAATCTGAAATAATTGATGTAATGTCTCTTTAATGCTTTGTTTCCCCGTGGTGTATGCAGACAGCAGCCAAGACCACGCCATCATTGATTTACTGGCAGGTCTGGAGGACAACAGTTTCTGCAGGACCCCCGTTAGGCAGAATTCCCAATCCCAGTCTCTTCCTGGTGCCAGGAGCTACCACTGCAACAGCGACGAGGAGGAAGCAGCGCCTGAGCTGGACAAGGAGGAGGCAGAACTCAGCATGCTGATGTCACAGCGGTGGGACCACCAGCCTCCTGAGAATTTTTCCATACCAAGGCAAGTTTCCCTTTCACTAAACAAATTTCCGAAACATGTGCATCTATGTGCCCCCATGGGTAAGTCAAATGAAGGTCATAAACCGTTTGCATGCATTGTCTAATCCGGTCATGGCTGTGTGTGTAGGCCCAGCGTGAAGGAGGCGGACGACTGTTTCAGCGATGAGCACCAGGAGTCCTCTGACGATGACATGGAGTGGAGCGGGAACAATTCTCTATTCACCAACCTGTCCATCCCACAGCTCGATGGGGCCGCAGACGAGAGCAGTGGTGAGTCATTCCATGCTGAGGCATGGTTAGACAGCACTTAAATGTCAGTCTGCTTTCATGCCTGCAATATCTTACATCCCCCCATGATTAATGTTCCATCAAGGATATCGGAAGACTGATCTGACAGCAGCTGCATAATAAACTTTGGGTTTTGGCTGTATGAGTTAATTTCCTTCCATTGGAGCTGGGACTTAACGTAGTTCAAACCTCTGGGATTATAATTGATTTCCTGGAGTGCAAGTAATTATTACTCAACTCTTAATAAACTTTAAAGTGACTGTGAGTTCAATATATTGTGGAAGTTAAGTTACTACACTGGTCAGTTGGCATTATTTATGTGTACTTATGACAGTGTTAATGGAATTATCTTTTTACACTTTGTTTTAGAGCCAAAACATGCTCTTACTCTGTCCTGCAGTCCTTCAAGTGCCCTTTCTCATCTGTTAATTCTCCAAGATCTGTCTCAATTTATTCCCCTATATTTCTGAGATGTTTGTTTAGGCACAAAAGCCAATACGGAGTTGCATGTGTGGAGCACCTCATGCGATGAGGTAACATAGTCTATGCAAGAATGATCTGTATAGCTAAATCCTATAAATAAAAGCATAAAAGCAGTGTGCAATTCATAGTGATAATCCAATGCAACACCAATTACACCACTAAATGCTACTGCAACTACACCTAGTTAGTACCTTTTTATATGTTGTGTGGAACAATTCTGTATGAATTCCAATTAAAAATGCTGAATATATATCGAGTAAATAATCTTAAAGTTGATGTCTAAAATTTATCAAGCGGTCAATGATCATCAGGTCTATATTAATATAAAAATAGCTGCTATATCAAAACAAAAGAGTCATTGGGATAGCAAATATAGATCATAAATGATCAGTGATGCGAAAAACACAATGTACAAAATACATGCTGACACTTAGAGGACTGGGAAACACGGATAAAACCTTTTTCATAGGAGATACAGTATAATATGATATACACACTAAGATACATCTGTATCAGTACATATTAAAAGAAAGCAGTTGAGAAACTGTTGATTCTAAATAAAACTAATTTAAAAGTCATATAATGCCATTAAGAAGTCTGTTGATTTGCTACATCACATGTGTCAAACTCAGGTCCTGGAGGGCCGAGCGGGTGATTCCACTAATCAACCAATAGAGTTCTTGCCGACGACCTTCATTAGTAGAATCAGGTGTGTTACTGCCTGGTTGGAACAACACCCACACGGCCCTCCAGGACCTGACTTTGACACCCCTGTGCCACATAATCTACAATAGCCTGTTATACTTAAATATTAAGGTGATTATTCCTTTTTTAGGAATATTAAATTCTTTTACAGTTGATACATTTATATTGTCCCATTGTATACTGTATATATCATATCACACACCTGTTCCCACAAATAATCTTAAAGTGTCTTCCTGAAATTAGTCTAAGATCACATGATTGATTATGCTGCTGTAAAGCTGTGGCAACACAGTAGTCTGATTGAAATAAATAAGGGGCAGATAGTCCCCAATCAATCTGAACTGTTTTTTAGGGTTGCAAAGCTGTTGATGTAAAGTCTTGATGTTAATTTAAATGTATCTATTCTGTGAGTAGTACAGTTGTAAAATGCCATTCTATTTAAAATATGTTCTTTGATGACTGCAATTATTAGCTCACTTATACTCTGAGTATTATTACATACCGATCAGATAAGCAATACAACCAGAACAGAACCAGTGATGACAGAAGATGAGATAAAAGTTGACAATATGAAACATTCAGTTTTAAATGTCAGACCTAGGAATAGATGGTGAGATTTGTCATAACAAAGGTTTTCAAACCAATGAGATATAATATGTGTAGTCAGTTCCTTTACAGCAGGGGTGTCAAACTCAGGTCCTGGAGGGCCGTGTGGGTGCAGGTTTTTGTTCCAACCAGGCAGTAACACACCTGATTCTACTAATGAAGGTCATCAGCAAGAGCTCTATTGGTTGATTAGTAGAATCAGGTGTGTTACTCCCTGGTTGGAACAAAAACCTGCACCCACTCGGCCCTCCAGGACCTGAGTTTGACACATGTGCTTTACAGGGATCTCTAACAACTTTTCACATCAACGCTGGTTTAGTGGTCTTGGGGAGTACTATTAGCATATGTGAAATTGTTTTAAATCTTTTTGTGACTCTTGAGAGAGCAGTAAGAATCTGAGAAATTGCCAATTTTCAAAAAAAAGTTGGAAAATGGAAAATATCTGGGGGGTGTTGAGTTAGAACAAAATTAGGTTAGAAGACTTCTGTTGAGGCTAACGTCTTCAGGCAGCAATAGCTTCTGTTAGCATAATACAACTAAATTTCTCAACCGATCTATTGATTATGTTGTTGCTTTGTAGCTAATTTAGGCACTAAGATTTTACAAGGAGGAATGCTATATGGAACAAAATAATATGTGTTTCTGCTGCATTATCTAAAGTTTAATTTGAAGAAAAATAAGTATGTCTTACTTTCAAGTTTAAATATATTTCTGTTTAACTGTTATTAAGGCACCTCTTGTTCTTTTCTTTTGTATCCCTAGATTCATCCTTAACAGACAGTGGCTCCAGGACTCAGTCTTCTCTCATAGTCACAGAAAAGATGTTAGTAAAAAGGAATCCCTTCCCTGGAGAGACTGTCCATCTGGAGCCCCCCTCCTCAGCTAAGATCCTTCTGGAATGCAAGCACCCAGAGCACAGTCCTGTTCATGTGTTGGACACGGAGCAACCACTTGACAAGCACTTTCAGTCAAAGAGCAGTCAGGACAGCAGTAGTGAATGTTCAACAGGGTTCAAGGTTAATAAAGAAATCCCCTACATCCCACCAGTCAAACACCCAATCCCCTGCAAGATAGCCAGTCATCCTGAAGTGTCTCCCATCTGCATGGACAAAGAGGACTTACGACCCCTGTACACCTATGACAAGAAAGCAACTATAGCTTTGGACAAGACAGATCTTGAAAGTTTCCCATTTAGTAATGGTAAAGTCACCAAAAGTAGGAAGAAATATGGCAGCATAAAGAATGTAGAAACAAACTGTCTGTCTATTCTTCAGAACCACAGGACCTTCTCCCTCTGTTACTCAGAGCTAAGAAACTGTTCAACTAAGACGGAGCTTGAGCTGAGCCAGACAGACAGTAAAAGCCCCATTCTGAGGAACATTTCCTCCAGCACCTCACCCATGGAACAGGATGAATTTCTTGATCCTCAGGAGGAAGAAATGAGCCAGGACAGTGAGGAGGGAGATGTTGGTGAACTCAAAATCAGGTACGAAGACTATCAGGAAAACAAGACTGAGAGGACTATTGTAGCTCAGCAGGAAGCACACTACAAGTTCTTCCCCAGCGTCATTCTCTCCAATTGCCTCACTAGGAAGAAAGCTGGGAGCAAAAAAATCGCTGATTCAAGCAGCAAGCTAGAACAGCCACAGCCTCGCAGGTCTAGGTTAAAAGTCAATAAAAAAAGGTTGGGAATGACGGGACAGAGGAACCAATTAAACACAGTTGAAAGTTCTACCTCTGACAGCCAGCTTAGCCCTGGCCTCACCTCAATCACACCTAGTCCAGTGACTGTGGACACCGAGATGCCAATTGATGAGGAAAATCCTGTAAAAGAGCTAGAGACCATTACAGATAAGCCAATCATAGGGGAAAAGTCAGTCTCAAACAATGAGCCGGAAAGTGAAACACATTCTGAACGGACAGAACCAGAGCTCCCTTCCACTAACTCCGCTACTGGGTCCACGTTTTCTGAGGAACCTAAAGACACAGAAGATGATAGTTTAAGCTCATTGCAAAGTTTATCTGCTAAAGTCACCTGTACTAAACCTTCAGCACTACCTGGTAGTAAATACACCCTGAGGGCCAAACGCAAGATGCTCTATGACAGCGAGGATGGAGAACACTCAGGTGCCACTCGTTCTAAAAACCCAGCCTCTGTCAAAGAACGGCACAAAGACAGCAATGTCCCCAGTGGACAGGACCTAAAATACCAGAAACGGCGCAAAAAAGAACCCCCTATCATCATCAAGTACATTATTATCAACAGGTTCAAAGGACAGAAGAACATGCTAGTGAAAATGTCCAAAGTGAATGCAGAGGAGCAGTGGGTGGTACTGACGCAAGACAAGCTGGACCGGTACAATAAACTGGCCCCTCTTAAGGATTTCTGGCCCAAGGTGCCAGAGTCCACTGCAGTGAAGTTTCCCATCACAGAGCCAAAAGCCAAAAAACACCCCAAACGAAAGGCAAAGGTCAACTCCACGAATAAGAAAACGGTCAGCAGCTCGTCCAAACCACGAGTCAGACAGAGCGAAAGGGAAAAAAGGACTAAAGGCTGTGAGAGAGGCCCGTATCTACCCTCACTGCCAACCCCGCGACCATGTTACTGTGAGCTAGCTGAAGACCATAACTTTGACTATACTGATGTCATGGTAGAGCTTGGATATCTCTCTGATCGATCCCCGAGCCCCATCGACTCAACACCCCCACGTTGTTGGTCCCCAAGTGACCCTCTCTTGGATGCTACAACTTCAGAACAACTACTAAACCCACTCATTGACCCATGTCTCAATTCTTCTTTTCACAAACCACACACAGTATCTTCAACCAAAGGAGTACAAAGTAAGTGTCAAACTTTGAAACCTAAGAAATCCTTAGATACTAAAAGAACAGCAAGCAAGTCTACTATTCAAAGTCAAGAAGAAGAGCTCCAAAAAGACAAATCACAACAAAGCAGTGCTGCTGCTTCAAAGCAAAGAAAGAAAGTAACAAATACAGCTGAAGGAATTGTCAGCACAAGAACCACAAGACCTAGAAGGACACGCAAAAAGAAGGCTGAGGAGCCTAAAAGCCATGAGTTAAGTAAAGACACTTCCCAGCTACCTATACAAGAGGATGAGTTTCCACCTTCGGAGAGTTCCTCTCAAGAGGTCCCTCCATTTCAGCAGGTAGCCAGCATACATGGCAACAGCCAAGGCCAGACTGCATCTATACCAAACTCAGCCCAGTCAGTACAACCAAAGGTTGAGGACTGTGAGACGTCCATCATGGAGGTCAATCAAAGCTTTTCACCACCAGTTGAGCTGAAGCAGCAAGGTTGCCAGACCACTGTGGTAAAGGCAGAAGTTCCACAAGAGGAGCCTGAAACTCCTATACAACTATCTGGTACACCCTTCATGGGAGACCATAAAGATGCCCAAGTAGCAGCACCCTCTCTACACTTGGTCCCTAAGAACGGGGAGATTCCCTCTCTCTCTGAGACCCCTTCTAGCTTGGCTGTCCTCAAGCAACTTCTCCAGAAGAGGCAGCAGGGACAAGCCCATCCTCTACAAGTGGTTGGTACAGACAGTCACTCCACTGCCATAGCTCAGGCTGCAGCACTACTGGATCCCACAACTAAACCAGCAAAATCCCGAAGAGCCCCTTTTGCCACTCCTCGGAAACCCAGGGCCCCAAAATCGACCAATCCTAAGGATAAAAAGCCCAGAAACAAGAAAAGCAAGACCAGCAACACTCAACCAGATCTGTCAGTGAAGCAGGAGGCCAACATGTCCGATGACTGTCCCCTCTTCCTGTCGGACCCAGGTCTGGATAGTTGCAACTTCATAGAGGAAAGCTTGTCCCCAGAGCTCCCACACAACTATAACTTTGATATAAATGCCATTGATCAGACAGAGTTCTCCAGCCCGTACAGTGGCAGTCAGTTTGTCGTGACTGATAAAAACTTACCAGTAATGTTCCTGAGTGACATCACACAGGACGCTGCCTCTGTACTGGACGGCATTGAGAAGAAACTTGATAAACTGTCTGGCCCTGGAGAGGAGTTTCAGAAGGGTGTTGACTGGCACAAGGCTAGGCCAGTTAGCCCCGACCTCTTCGATAGACCTGAGAATGGGGAGTCAAATCACATCACATTCCTCGACTCTGAGAAAATCAAGAGCAGAGATTGGGACTTCTCTTTAGGTAAAGCCCATACCCTCAGCCCCTTTCAAGACTTTCACTGTGAGAGAAAAGAGCTACTTTTTTCGGCCTTCGACCCTGTCCTCCCATTGCCTTTAAGCTCTGCATCCTTTGTCGAGCATGATTGTTCGCCAACAGCCGATCTTCTGGAAGGCATTGATGGACTGACATCCACCACGCCCAGTAGTTCTCCCCGCTCCATCAGCTCGCTATCTCAGGTGAGAGCAAGCCATCTGCTGCGGGGAACAGGATGTGGAGCCCACATCCTCAAGCCCCTCATGTCCCCACCAAGCCGGGATGAGATCCTTAGTACTCTGCTGGACCTGGAGATGTCGGAGGCCACTTTCCAGGAGCCCTTCTGCAGCGACCCCGCTGATGCCCCGGGCAAACCAATGTGAGAATATATGTACCAGCTGCAGTAATAATTACGTTTCACTATTTGCATATAATTAAAATATGAATGGAATAAAAATCCACGCATAAAAATGTATGCAGGTATGTCTTTACGTAAGAAATAGACCACACCACCAAACTGATGTTGGATGCAGAAAATTGCAATGAAAATTTATTGAAACATCCCTGCACTTAACTGACATATATTTTATGTCTGTCCATTTTTTTTTTTTTTTTTTTTTTTATCACAAAGCTTTTCGTTACGATGTCTCAAGACCAGTAAATAACAAGAAATGTCAGTTCAGAAAGGCCAAAGAAAATAAACAATTGAAATATTTTTTTCACTGTTACATACAAAAGAGCACTGACATTTTTTTTAACTGTATGTCTTTTGCTTGTTCAAAATTTTATCTCATCTAAGGTAACAATTGTTAAAATGTATTAAAAAATATCATATCTGTCACAAAAATCCAGTATTGGTCATGCTCTATTTTCTACCATCTACAGGGATTTATTAAAATCTCTCATTACTAGATTTTGCATAATTGCTCACTCCTGAAATAGTGATGAATTACAGTAATTAAAAAAATGTAAATTTTAATCACATTGCTCCCTCTTGTCTTCAGGGAGGTTGGCGGCCGTAAGCTAACGGTGGGAACCAGACTGGCTAAGGAGCTATCGGAGTTTAGTGGAGATCTGTCTTTGGAGGGCATCCATTTCTGGAAGACTGCCTTCTCAGCCATGACAAACGCCGCCACCACTACTACCTCATCTTCTCAAGCCCAGGTAGCCGCGGCCTCAGAGGCAAGCAAAGAGCAGCCTGGTCCTGACCCATCCTCAGCCAGTGACAAGAAGGTCATCCTTCTGCCCTGCAAAAACCCGCCCAGCCGAGAACGTGTGCAGTTGTGGCTGGAAGCCAGGAAACAGTATGAGTTTCTACAGAAAGCGAGGAAAGACACTGTGCTGTTGAATAAAGAGAGGGTTGGGATGGTAGTGGATGAACACCCAGACAGAACTGAACAGTCAGCTGTTTCCAGCCGCCCAGCTGTAAAGGTTGAGCTCTGCGAGAGACTCTCCAGCATCAGGACTCTAAAGAGAAAGAAACGCAACCTGTCCTTAATCATCTCTCCCCTAAAGAATACAGGCTCCCAATGTAAATCAACAGAGGTTAGTCCTGTATCAGATGAGGGTACAATTGATCTAGAGCATGAGGATGGAGAAAAAGATGATGGGGATAAAACCACGTCTCCAGATTCTCCAGACCTGCCTCCATGGCAGCAGGCCTGTCAGCTCAGCCCCTCGGGGCCAGGCAGGCTCAACCAGGAAAAGAAAACTGAAAACTCCCCTCAACCACTATCACCTGGGCTATCTAACTCCCCGGTGAGATTGGAAGAGAATCTGAGTCCCACACTCCATGTCAGTAACAGGGAAGAGGGGAGGACTAGCCCCCACCTGCTTCACAGCACTCCCTTTTTAAGGAGACGGCGGGAAAGCAGGGAAGATCCGGAGCCAGTCTGCAGCACGCCCATATCTGAGGGTAAGAAAACCGCAGTCTCATGCTCATAGGGCAACAAGTTATTATATCTGTGACTACGCTTGTCGGCTTTACTACTTTGTGATACTGCTGTTTAAGCTTTCTCTGCTCTTTCTCTCCTGTTCAATTTCTTTTGCAGATGATCCGATTTCTCAAAGACTCCAGCGAAGGAGTGAAGCAGCACCTTTGAGAAGAGTGTTACTGACCACACAGATGAAGGTCAGACCACAAGTTTGCTTTTTCAGAACTCTCAGTACATTAATTATCACTGGTCTTTAATCTGGGGGTCTTTCTCTACAGTTTTACAGCTATTAATAATGAAAGAAGTCTATCATTCTATGGCAACATAAAAAAAAAATCATTATATTTTGACGTTCTTAACAAGGGTGAAAGCAGCATTTCTGGAGGCCAAGCAATCAGCCTGCTCTAAATGTGCAAAATATTAAAAAAAAGAAAATGTTTTACAGTATATAATATGTGTGACATCCTTTACAATATCAACCCAATATTGAACAAAGTCAATGCCACTTCCAGTTCCGTGCAGTGTTGGAATTAAGTCTTAATGGTGACTGTGTGGTTTTATTCATTTGAGTGTTTCTTGGTACTTGTTTTCCGCAGAACCAGTTTGCTGCTTTGAATGTGCCAAAGAAAGATAACTCTCAGATTGAAGGTCCCAGCATAGCCAATTCTTATGGCTTCAAAGTAAGCATGCAGAACCTGCAGGATGCCAAAGCTCTGCATGAGGTGAGCTGCACCATTGACTTCTCTGGTAAACACAGATGATCCTCACTCTCACATATGACCATCTTTTTAAAATCATCATTTTACATCTCTGAAATTCTGATTTAGTTCATTTTCTTCTGGTTTTGGGATAAAGGGCAGGTTGATAATCTGCTTCAAGACATGTTAGATTAGACCCTTTAAAGACCTTCAATGTCTTCTAAATTTCTTTTTTATTTGGGGTGAAAAAAGTTATGTGGTCTAGAGTTGATTTATGGGATTTAGCTGGACCTGTCTTGCAGTGTTTGGGAAGCTGAGTAGAACAAAGAATGTGGGAAAACACAGGAGAGAAATTTTGGCAGGACTCAGTCCTCGACCAGCAGGGGCACACATGGTTTCAGGGTTTTCAGAGGTGGTGGTGGTGGATTCAGCCGTCTTGGAATGTAAACTTGTGGCTCAGTTTTACCACTGAGCCCCATCCTCCATGGAAGCTCATGCAATCAGGAATATTCCTGGCATTTATTGAATAAGTGTTAGTTCCTAGCTATACAAAGGAATAAGCATCATTCTTATTATTATCATTATTATTATTACTAATTCTCAATAATAAGAGGTGGCACATTAAATGACCAGACAATATTATAACTGAAAATTATCATGTTGAAGAAAAAAGTTGAAAATGGAAAAAGAGCGGAGTGAGTGGAGAAATGTGGAATATCTGAAAGTACTTTGAGTGAAGAGTTACAAAACTGAGACAATGAAGTGCTTCCTCTAAAAAGATTGTTTTTTTCCCCTTCATCCTAGCCATGTTTTTCCACCTCTCTTTACTCTTCAGGTCCAGTACCTAACACTAATGGGCATGGAGCTCCATGCACGATCCAGACGTGACCTCGAACCTGACCCCGAGTTCGACCCCATATGTGCCTTATTCTACTGCCTCAGTTCTGATGCTCCTTTGCCAGATGTAGACAGCACCCAGCTGACAGGTGCCATTGTAGTGGACAAAGACCACCAAAGTTGTGACCAAGGTGAAAGTTTGAAAGATAATTGTTCCAAGATATATGCTGTCATGTGTGAAGTTATTCAGCAGGCAACATCGGTGTTAAAGGCCAGATGATCACTATCTGTCCACCCCCAGCAGGTCAGAGAAGAACAGTGCCCCTGCTGGTCAGGTCAGGCGTCTCTGGGCTGCAGGTGACATACGCCACTGATGAGAAGATGTTGTTTCAGGAGCTAGTCGCTGTTGTGAGGAGGTTTGTGACCAAAACAATACTTTATAGATAATAAATGATACAACAGGGGATATGACTCTATATGTCCAAATGCAGCTATACTTCTCCTAAAACTGAACTTAATGTATTATGTGTTTTGGCAGGTTTGATCCAGACATCCTGGTGGGGTATGAGGTGCAGATGCACTCCTGGGGCTACCTCCTCCAGAGGGCAGCAGCACTCGGCGTAGACCTCTGTCAGCAGCTATCACGAGTGCCAGGTAGAGCTGGTTTTACCAAAGCCCCTCCTATTAGCAAATACAAGATCCTGCTCAATGTTATCACAGCGCCATCAAACTCCTCACAGCTCACAGATGTTGTTCAGGAACTCATTGATGAGTTGTTGGATATTATCACAGAAATACCTCTTTTTCGGGATGTGACATCAGTAGAAAAATATAAAGAAAAAACTTCATCTGAAAATAAAGTAAAGCTGTCAAATAAATGAAGTGTAAAAAGTAAAATATTCCCCTCTGAAATGTATTGGAGTGAAATTTAAATTAGCATTGCATAAAAATACTCAAGTAAGGTAGAATTCCCTCGAATTTATTTTTAAGAACAGTACTTGAGTAAATGTACCTAGTAATGTTCAATGCTCTATATCTGATCATTTTCTAAGGAAAGTGTATAAGTGGGGTTGTCTATTATGTACAGCATGCAGTAGCAGAGCTCACTGTGTTGTTTTCCACACAGTAACCCCTGTTAGTGACCAACTCTGGCTCTTCTATGGAGGCTGCCTCACACATGGGGACAGTTAAGTTAAATTATGGAATGTAACGGTTTGAGTTTGGCTGCTGACAGCTGCAGTATAGAAGTCTGTGGGGGGGCACTTTTATTTTCTTCTCTAGCAATTGTTTGTTTTTGAGCAATCTTTTGTTCCAGTCTGAAGGAAATTATTAAATCCAAGTGTGTGTGCGTGCGTGTGCGCGGCTACCCTCCTCTGTAATTGGCTGTCTGGCTCTATGCGTATCCTCAGGTGACTCCAAAGAGAACCGCTTTGCTGCAGACAGGGACGACTACGGGGCTGACACCATGTCTGAGATCAACATCGTCGGCCGCATCTCCCTCAATTTGTGGAGGGTGATGAAGACTGAGGTAGGTAGCATGACCTCCGCCTCACACACAGCCTGCCTTCAGCCATCACTGCTCCCAATTGATGGCTAGAGTCCACCACCCTTTTAGGCAGGATTCTCAACAGTTCAGCCCCTGTCCATTTAGAGAATTTTATTAACCATGACCATAAAGCCTCAGTGAAGGGTTATGAATGGCAATGTATGTAAAGATAATGGTGCCTTAGGAGGCCAAACATTTTTAGATTTTTGAAAATATTCCAGTAATGGCTTTGAAAACAGTTTCATGCAATGTCAAGTTCCTATAGGCCTGTACTGTAGAGACAACAAACACTGCAGCCTCTGCTTTGTTTCTTCTTAAGACACATTCCAAGTCACCAGCCTTCATACTCACATTTACATTTATATTAGAAAATTGAGCCTTAGGAGTGGAATTTTTAAAAATCAGTTGGGTATTGGCTTCAAAAGCAGTATAAATGTGACGTCATGTCCCAAAACGGAGTGGAGGCAGTGAGCCCTGCTTCCTACAATGCATTTCCTACAATTTGAAGAGAAGATCCCAGGCAGGTAAATGGTGGGCTGATCTTAGTTTTGGTCTTGTGTTTTTAATTCATTCAGAAAATTCTTTAAATAGGGTTTAACATTTTTTTGATTAATGTGAGTTGTTTTTCTTTTTCCCTAATTAATAAAATTAAATGAGCTTCACGAATAATAAATTAAATTCTTCACTTACAGTCTAGGCATTTTATGAAAGAAAAGTTATTGCAACAGAAGCAAACTTAACTGATTTTGTATCCTCGCTATGTCCCCAAAGAATCCCTTGGGGAAAAGTTTGGAAAAAGACCAAACTCTATCCTGTTTATATGCATACTCTTTTTGAATAGGGTACATTTTTACTTAACCATTAACCATGAAAATGACTGAATTACTGAATTAATTACTTGCATTAAGACAAAACAAAAATTAATTGCAGGTTTTTAAAATGGGGGAATTAGTGCATAATCTTATTATGTATGACTAATATACATTCATATGTCACCAAATCTAAACATTGTCTATAGCAGGTGAAAATGTCTTGTTCAAACTTGTTTAGATATTTCAATAAAAATCCCTCAATATTTGTCCTTCTTACCCTTGCAACAGGAGGCAAGGGTAAGGAGAATGCAAAGGACAAAAGAAAAGTAAAATAAATCAAACATACACAACGCAGAACTACAGAATGTCATTTGGTGCCTTGTCACAGGTCGTCTATCTGCGTCTATCTGGAGTTTGTGCAGCTCTGCAGTGTCCACAGGCGGTGCACTCCAGATTGTTTCTTTTACCACTGCATCTGATGGTGCTAGTTAGTTCACTAGCTAGGGCACTTAGTCAACCCAACCCGATTTTAATGCTGGTACTACTGCAGCAAGTAGAACTTATGCTAATATATGCAAATGATCCCATGTTACCAAAGATAAAAATACAATACATCTTTTTGTTAATAATTAACTTCATGATGATATCAAAAGGTTTTGACCCTATTTAAGTGAGGAGAAATTGATAGGGTATATATTTAGGTCTTTTTCAAAACTTTCCCCTACTTGGATCCTTGGGGTCTTTCCCCTCACTAAGGACATGCTAAGGATACAAAATCAGATGGGTTTGCTTTTGCTGCAATTTGTTAGAGGTTGACTCTGTTTTTGACTTAAAATCTTTGGACTAATATACTTTATAGGCCCCATAGTATAACTGAAAGTAGTAGAAAGTGAAAGTAGTATTAATATTTATTAATATGGTTTTCATTTTTTCCAAAAAGCTCAATCCATTTGGAAATGCACAGAAACTTAGTCTTAAAACCAGCTGTCAGGACATCCTGTTCACTCACCAACCACCCTGAAGTCACAGCCAAAAAATCAGCCAATCAGAGGACAGGCTTGTTATTTATTAATGAGAAACACACAAATGATCTGTTCTTTCTAGATCTCCAGAGAGGAGATGTAAAACTATATTGTAGAACTTAAAATGAAACCCAGGAGAAGAGTAAAATATGAGTCCTTTTAACATTTAAATTCATGTCTGGATCTCTTCCTGTGAATCCCTTGTGTGTATTAACACAATTTAAACCAAGTCAAAGTCTTTACCTGATGATGGTGCAGGAATTCTGCTGGACAATTTATTATAATTCATCCTCTGGGGAACATGAATACATAATTAGATGGCAATCTATCCAGAAATATTTCAGTGTGGACCATCCCCAGAGCCACATCACAGGCATGATTTAAAGAGGCTTTGATATAGGGATGAAGGGGGGAAAATATGGCATCTTTTAAAATACAATCTTCGCAATACATATACAATACAATACAAAGCACTATCATCTATTTAAGCTCCCCTTTCTACTCTCTCCAAAACATGAGAAAGGTAATAATTAGTTTGACTGAGATGCAGCAGTTGGCATTAGACATTTTCTGAACTTTCATGGGTATTTCTCTCATTAATTTCTGACCCTGCCATGGGTCGCAAGATGAGTACAAGGATAAGAAAGAAAGGAAAGTATATTTCTGTGACACAATATAGTATTAATTTTCTATGACTTTTTTACTTTTTTCATGTGAAGGAAAATTCTTCTATGGTTGAAGCGTTCACTACTCATGTCCACACAGAGACCAAAACCCGTGATTAGTGGTAACAAGTATACACTGTTTCATTTAAGGAGTCACAAGTCAAAGACAGAGGAAACCACTGTTATAAAACACCCACAAGTTGCAAAAGTAAAGTGGGGGTGTTGTAGAAACGGGGGCTCCACTTCTTACTGTTGGTTTTAATCTTTCCCTTCAGGTGACATTGAACAGCTACAGTTTCGAGAACGTTGCCTTTCACGTACTCCACCAGCGCTTCCCCCTGTTCAGCCCCCGCACGCTGTCCGACTGGTTCGACCACAACACACATCTCTACAGGTGCGTTTTCCTCACCACACACACCTCTGTCTCATCATTCCTGGTTTCATTGATTTCTATTTGAATCATCCTCACACACAGCTTGTTTAAAGCTTTTGCTAATATTCTGAGCATCACTGTATAAAATGAATTCAATGGTGTGTGTGTGTGTGTGTGTGTGTGTGTGTGTGTGTGTGTGTGTGTGTGTGTGTGTGTGTGTGTGTGTGTGTGTGTGTGTGTGTGTGTGTGTGTGTGTGTGTGTGTGTGTGTGTGTGTGTGTGTGTGTGTGTGTGTGTGTGTGTGTGTGTGTGTGTGTGTGTGTGTGTGTGTGTGTGTGTGTCAGGTGGAAGATGGTGGATCACTATGTGAGCCGTGTACGTGGCACCATGCAGCTTCTGCAGCAGCATGACATCATCGGCAGAACGAGTGAGCTGGCCAGACTGTTCGGGATCCAGTTCCTTCATGTTTTGACCCGAGGTTCACAGGTACACAAAACACGCCAAAAGGTGTTGCTCAGAGAATCCAAAAATAACCTCAGAGAATCCAACTTCCTACTCTGCAGCTCTTCTGAGCTCTACAGAGAAATGAGCTGGTGGGAACTGGACATATCGGAGTAGATAGACAACTGTTCGCTTGGATTTCAGCTTTATCATCTTTATATTGGGTTAAGCCAATTCAGTTCTTCCTGCTTGCTCCAAATGTGCAAAAAATGGTAAGTGCAGCTAGGGATTTGGTGTAGTTAGTGTTTTAAGATAAGATTACATAATCCTTTATTTGTCCCACATTGGGGCATTGGCATTAGCGGCAACAGCAGGGACAGTATAAGTGACATGCAAGAGAAGAATCTTTTCTTTTCTTGCATACAGGATATATATATAAAAAAGAAATACAATATTTACAATATAGGATAGCATAAATACACAATAGATTGCCTTCCTAGTCATTCTTGACCACTCAAAGCGCTTTACACTACACTGTCCATTCACCCATTCACACCACATTCATACACCGACGGCACATGCCATCGGAGGCAAATCGGGGTTAAGTATCTTGCCCAAGGATACAACGATATGCAGCTTGGAGGAGCCGGGAATCGAACCACCAATTTTCTGACTGGTGGACGACTGCTCTACCTCTAAGCTACAGCCGCCCACTACACTACAGTAGATGGAGTTGTGGTTCTCACAGTAAATTGCTGCTGCGGAAACAAATGAAATGAAAGAAAGGAATCAAATGAAAATTGAAATAGACAAGTTGGGGCGCGCTGATAGGCTAGACCATTTCTGCATGTCATTCACCTCTTCTTTCACCCTTTCCTGTCTAACTAATCCTATATAAATAAAGGGGACTATGCCAAAACTCTTATGTGGTGTAACCCTAAAAACTTGGTTTGAATCTCCTAAAACGGTTCTAAAAAATTACATTATGCATGCTATCAACTCGTTAATTCTTTTTGGGTTACACCATTTGACATTTCATGCCAACAATCGCATTCCGTGTAGTTAAAAGAATTGTAAGATATAACTGGATTTTTAAATGCCAAGAAATTAACATGAACGCAAAATGTACATTTTGAGAGACCTGGTGAATGTTTCTTTAAACTGTATTTTGAAAAGTTTTTGACTTTCTCTTCTTGCCAACCATGATTTGTTACAGACCCAAAGGCAAAAACGCCAAAAAAAGAACTGGACAAGTTCATATTGATAGGCGTTCTGCTCTGGTCCCCACAGTACCGTGTTGAATCCATGATGTTACGCCTAGCCAAGCCGCTGAACTACATCCCCGTGACGCCCAGCATCCAGCAGCGTGCCCAGCAGAGGGCGCCGGACTCCATCCCCCTGGTGATGGAGCCAGAGTCTCGCTTCTACAGCAACTCCGTGGTGGTCCTGGACTTCCAGTCGCTCTATCCCTCCATCGTCATCGCGTACAACTACTGCTTCTCCACCTGCCTGGGCCACGTGGACAACCTGGGAACGTAAGGACATGACAGGCCCACACAGCTACAGCATGTGCTCACACTCACTCTGGCCTGCCAGGAAAAGTCTCCTTCCAGCGCCGCCTTCCCTCCCTCATTATTTTTAATGGAACAGACACGCTGAGCGCTCTGCATGTTGTTCACAGCTCAGAGCAGCCAGAGCTGGAACTTAGGAAATATTTCAATTATTTTCAGTGGATTTCTGTCGTTGCGTAGCAACAGCAGGAGCCGTGCACATTTCTTTTCCAACCTGTATATATGTCTGCTCCTCCCAAGGTAACAGAAACACATTTTATGTCCTTGTCCTCAGCAGAGTAGAAAGTGGTAAAATAGTTTACCGTTTCAGAAGATCCACGACAGCTGCACTGTCAGCGGAGACTCCTCTCAGTACAGTTACATGTTTGATTCATTATAAATTATTTTTCACTTTAAAGCTTACAATATGTTGGCATCAGCTTTATGACATGTTAGATTTTTGTTGAGCCTCGTGGTTTTCACTTGGTTTGCATCAATGAGTTTTTCCGTTTCATTATTACTATACATTTACTGCAGAAGTTAGTTCATTTGCTTTTTGCCAGTCACCGGTTTGAATTTTAACTACAGTAGCATTTGTAGAAGAATTGATATTTTGACTTTGTTGAGTCACAGCTTTAGAGCTTTTATTGATTACCTGTCAACAAATGTAAATTAATAACAGAACATGCAGAAACTGATGCAACTTTTGCTTTAGACATGCTAGAATAATAAGTAACTCATTAGTGAATCAGCAGGTATTGACAATTTAGAAAACTGGTATTCATGGAGCAGAGAGGCCAAATGTTCTCTGGTTCCGGCTTAACCACCTTTTTTCTCTTTGATGTTGTTGTAAATATCTTCAGACAAACAATTTGAAGCCCTGGCTTCAGGGAAATTGTGAGTATTCAGTATTTTGAACCAGGGGTCTGAGATGGAAGCAAAAATTATAGCTCCTTCACAGGAACTTATTCAAATTTTTAGTGATATAGACATTTGCTAAATTGATCAATTATCTATCTCTGCCTTGTGTTAGTCCTTTAAAATTCTATTGTTTGAACATATTTGAAAGAAATGTTAAACTCAGCCAGTGGTTTGTTTTCCTCCCTCCTCCCCTCATTAGTTTATCAAGATGATAATGCAGCTGTGCTGCGGCAGTCGGTATCAAGTAAGTTTGACAGCTATGCTCTTTAATGTTGCTATGATTACAGGTTTGGGTAGCGGGTGAACTTAAAACAGCTGATTTAAACCTGAGCCGATTTGGTGTCGGTAGCGTACTGAGGGGCGCGGTATCCGCAGACGATCTGCTTTAGTCAGGAACATGCAGACAGAGCCGCCGCTGGTAGACTCACTCACCTTTCTGTCAGGCTGTGAGAGGAAGAAAGCTCCCAGGCACATCAGAACGTGCTTTATAGCAGACGGAACCAATAGTCGTGTGTTGGTGAATCAGCGAAGTGAAGCTGCTGCAGCGCTGTCATGAGTATAGTGACAGCTTAGTCCTGATTTATTATTATTTGAAATCAGTGTAAGCTGTATGTTACTCCAAATGTCTCTCTCCCCCCCCAGATGATTTCTGCTTTGAGTGCTATTCTTACAGGTGTGTACTGGTGTTTCAGGCCTGACGAGTTTAAGTTCGGCTGCACCTCCCTGCGGGTCTCCCCTGACCTCCTCTACCAGCTCCGCAACGACATCACCGTCTCACCCAATGGCGTTGCCTTCGTCAAGGTACGACACCCGCCTACCTGCCACTCTGAGGTTTCGTCACACACTTTACCGTCCTACAGTGGCCCCATTAAGAGTCACCTCCGAGTCCTGCAGCAGTGCAGGTCTATTAATGTGAAGGCCCCGCACGTCCTCAGAAACTCTGCTTCATGCTCCACGTCTCTCCATTCATTCAGTTAATTCACTCATCACTCTGCACCGCCTGGCTCCAGGCCTGTAGTTTCATTACATAACACACACACACACACACACACACACACACTACCATACTGCAGTGATCGTTGATGTGGAATCAGGTTATTATTATACATAGATGGAAATCCAGTGTAGTCTTAGCGATTCTCGTTTCTCTATAGCCAGAGGTTGCTGAAGCTGTTTCAGTGCCTTCCGCTGCTGTTTGTGACGTGAGATGTGTCCTCAGTTACAGAAAGTCTAGTGGGACGTTTTCATGAAACTTGGTGGTTGTGTATCAAATTAGCCAAGGATGAATCCTGCAAATTTGAGGGAGGATCTCACCAAAATGCACTACTAGTGGCTCCTGCTGGCCAATGTAAATAGTTGAATGGTCAGTTGACAGAACTCTACTGGTGATTCAGCAAGAAATGCTAATAGCTTTAGAAATATAGCCACATGTGCTGGACATTTGCCTGTCTGATAAAAAAACTTAGTGAAGGTATGCACTCTAGTTATTACTATTGTTGCTTTTATTATAAAAAGGAAGACCATTATCAAGTGAATCTGAATCTAAAGCTTCCTTCTCTGACTTCTACTGGTGCACTGCAAAAAAAGAAATACAGTATTTATTATGACCAATTTCGACCAAAAGACATATGCAGATTATTCTGCATATGTCTTTTTTTTTTTTTTTTTTTTTTTTTTTAAATTTTGTCAGTCTAATATTGTTGTGTATTAAAAATTGGCAAATCTGAGATCTCACTTTTGTTTTTGATCTTGTTCCTAAGAAAACAAGATAAGAATAAAAAAAAAAATGCTAGAAATAAGCACAATCGTCACAATGACCAAAAAGATGATTTCTCCACTTTTCATTTCATTTTCCTTTGAAATGTCATTGTTTGCATAAATTTTCTCAGTCACAGGGTAGAAATTAAATTAATATATCGTTGTTTTTCTGACAGTTATAATGTGGAGTATTTGGTAGACATGCAGAAAATAGCAGCACTTTATGTGTAGGTATTTGACTTAATAATATGTGTATACTATGTAAAAGAATGAGGAAATCTAGTCAACAAATTGCCTATAAAAAGGCTATAAAGGCTCTGCACTGTAGTTTGTTTTCCATTATGCCACCAAGCGGCTGCCAAATATCTTACGGAGCCATCAAAGTGTCACCTTTAGCCAACAGTATCGGCTGTCTAACACGTTCCTCAAGCACTGCTGTCTTCACTGTTAAAAAGCTGCATTTTCTCTGTTGGCGAAGCACAAGATAAAAACTCCAACATGCAGGACACATACAGGCTCATCTGCATCACGCTAACTGTCCAAGAAATGTGAGTTCCAATGTCCTGGTTTGTCGTTTGCGTCCAGTCGTCGGTGCGTAAAGGCGTCGTGCCCAGCATGCTGGAGCAGATCCTCAACACGCGGATCATGGTGAAGCAGTCCATGAAGACCTACAAGCAGGACAAGGCCCTGATGAAGCTGCTGGACGCCCGGCAGCTCGGCCTCAAGCTCATCGCCAACGTCACCTTCGGCTACGCAGCTGCCAACTATTCTGGACGCATGCCCAGCGTGGAGGTAAGCTCACATTGCTCATTGGTGTAAAATATCTGGTTATAGATATATGGAATAATGTTGAAAATGTCATGTGGTGTCCTAAAACTTGGTACCAGATAGTTTAACTCTCTTAGAAAAAACACATACTTTAAACTGGTTTTCTACTTAAGGTAGATTAAATATTCAAAATAATTCAGTTACAACATTTGACATTTTGTGTCGAAACATCACAGATACTGTGTGTTTTTTGTGAATCTAATAGTACAAAGGGGCTTTCAAATGAAAAGAAACCAAAACATAATGTACACAAAAGGTACATTTTGAGAGACCTAAAGAATGCTTCTTAAAAAATGGATTTTAAAACATGATTTGTCATTGACCCATTTTTTTTAAGATTTTAGTTTTTTTTTTTTAAATAAATAAATTGACCAAATATAAAAAAATGAAATAAGCAACATCATCTGCCATTGAATTAAGATAAATCTCCTCAACATTGGACTAATTGCACCAAAAACTAGATATTTTCACCTGATAAGATCATTTTTTACAGTGCATGGGAAGGTTCACTACTACTGTGCTTGGATTTCTATTCTGACCACAATGGAAAAAAGTTGAAACAGTGTAGCCTGTGATAGCTTTGTTTTGGCCGTGTTCTCACATTCCAACTCATTCACCATATGTGATTCTTTTAGAGAATAGGGGTGTATTACACAGCACATATTTTCATGGGAAACGGCATTTCTCTGCAAAGATGGAAAATGTGCGACCTTTTTGGTGTGTGGTCGTCAGGTTGGGGACAGCATCGTCCACAAAGCCAGAGAGACGCTGGAGAGAGCCATCAAGATGGTGAATGACACCAAGAAGTGGGGAGCACGCGTTGTGTACGGAGACACCGACAGGTAAACACTTTACTCTAGCAAGTAGTGCTGGAAAGTAACAAAGTACATTAACTCAAGTACTGTCAAGTAAGAGTGTATTTATCTGACAGCTGTGTTGCTTTCAGGTGCAGATTTGACTCAATGTACAATATAACTGTTAAAATAAAACACCAAGATCTTTTAGTTCTTGACAGCTTACAAACAACCAAATGTAGTTGGGTCACATTTCACATGTCTGTGAGTTGTTACCAGCTCCAAGCAAGAGATATTTTTCTCTCTAAGCTTCTCACATGTTTTCATTTCAATAAATGATCCAATATTTCACCAAAAGTCCAAGATTAGAGGAAAAAGTCCCAAAAAAACGAAAACAGATTTTTGAATCAGAACTTTTTGTTTGTTCTTTTCCTCTCCCATTCATCATCTCACGCCCCCCCCCCCCCCATTTATCCGGCCTGGCAGCAGGTCCACGCAGGACACGCTCATTATGACTGATGTAAACTCATGTCAGTCGCAGCTAACGCGCTTTAATCAACTCACTTTGCCAGGTCTCGCCCTGCGTCGGCACCGCCAGCGGCCTGGCTCTGTTCTGATGATGTGAGCAGTTCTGATCAGACCCGAGCTCCAGCGTTTTCAACACTCGGCGTTTCCCATCGTTGCATGTCTCGTTTTGACAACTAGCTGGAAGGCATTGATTGCTTTTCACTATCAATAAGTCGCAACCAATGATGTGGATATTTTTTCCCTCTATTAATGAAGTGCTGCAGGTATCAACTTTTTGTGTCTCTTGCACTTTGGTAATTAAAGTGATCACACAGCAGGGGAGCAAAAGTCTTCATCAAGTGTCTCGGGGGATCTAATCAACTCTATTTCCTTCTGCTAGGCTCAGTAAATGTTTTTTATTAATGTTTGACTGAGATGGTAACTCTGCTGATGTTAAAGGGGACATATTCTGCATATTAACAGATTCTCACAGTCTACCGGAATATTTTTGCATGATATAATCCTTGTCCTTCATGCAGCCCCTCAGTTCATCTCTTGTCTGTCTGGATCTAAATGTCCAGACTTCACAGACTTGTTGAATTAATGAACTGATGGAGGGAGCTATAACATGCACACAGAATACCAGACCTATGGCCTTAATAAGCCAATTGTTTATTGTAATCCGATACACTAGGCAGGCAAAGTAGATTTTTGTGTGTCTGCAGTAGGAAAATCCTCAATAGAATATTAAATGCTCATATAATATTAGCGGTGATTTGCAGCTCATGTAAAGGGTGACTCTCAGTGAGCCTTTGAGCTGATTTGTTTAGAGTGAAGCAGCAGAGCTGCACAAATCCAAACCGTTAGAAGCTGTTCAGAAAAACACTCTGACATGAGTTACAGGAGTCCAGGGAGCTTGCTCTGCTCTGATTGGTCCGTTTCTGGAAACTGCATCTCCGCCAACTCCCGGCTGCTCAGGAGTCTACATCAACAAACCATGAAACAAACTGGAGGAGCAGGATTTCTCTTCTTTTCTCCTTCTTCACTAGAAATCTGAACGTTGGTCTGAGTCTTGGTCCCGTTTGAACCAGAAGTCATTGGGCTGCGGCATCTCTGTGACTTTCATGTCCCTTTGTTGTGTGGCGAGGAGCGGTCTTTTATTTCCCAGAAGTCTTTAACCAGCCTGACACACCCCCTTATTGAAAGCCGGTTACTGATTGGAAGCTGTAGCTGCTCAGCTCTGATCTGATACGTCACAGCGTCAACAACACCAGCGACAAACACTGCAGTTTCAGGCCAGAGTGAAAACACATAATCTCCTGCTTCAGATCTGAATTGTTTGCTGATTCACAATCTAGTTGAAAATGTATTTTAAACATATTTATGTTTCATCATCATTTCCATTCAGTCAGATGTGAAGCTGAAAGGTCCTGAGTGTCAGGATAAAATGCATTACATCATTTTCCCTAAAACATTTAGACCAGTAAATTATTTCCAATGTTCAAAAGTCACACTGACCATACTCTGGGTTATTAGATACTGAATTAACACCCAGAATATCAATAAATACAGAAACAATAATAATTAAGCAACAAGCCAGGTAGAAATAAATAACCCTAACCCTAACCCTTGCAAACAAACATTCAGCGCAAAGACACGCTCACTCAGCATAAATCATTTCCACTAACTCGACTCAAACAGCCAATAGTTACAAAACTAACAAAGGTTTTGGAACTTTGAGCCTTTTTAACTAATCTGACGTGACTAGATGGTTTGTTACATGGACCCATCTGATAAATCATCCAACGTGTTCTGAAAAAGGGCAGCGTGAGATCATGCAAGACGCTGACACAATGGAATGATGACAGGATGGAATCTCTCGTCATCTCATGATTCCAGCTGTTTAACATCCAACTTCTTAATAGAAAACAAGAATTCTCTGCACCAATATTAGCTGCTAAAAGCACTATCATTGGAAACCTGTTTAACCACTTTTTTTTTTTTTAAACATGTGAAGCAATCCTTTAACTGTTGTGATCTGTATGTAGGAATTACCACGTTTTTATGGTCAAGAAGCATCTAATATATATATGTAATATCTGTATGTATAAATATATATATATAATATATATATATATATATATATATATATATATATATATATATATATATATATATATATATATATATATAATTTGTATATACACACACACACACACACATTTTGTGTGTTGTTTGGATCAAGCAGTCAAGATGTTTAAGGCTGTGCATGAATGACAGCGATGTCACTATAAGCACAGCATGGTGTATGACTGCACACACACTCCCACCCAGAGCTGCTTCTATGCCTGTACACAGCCTGATAAACATCTCCACCCCACAGGCCTCACAGCTGGACCAGATAGGTTTAATGCAACATTTTGGGTGTCAGAAAACAAAACGGTTACCATGGCAACACAGCTGTGCAGGAAGGGATGGACGGACTCCATCCAGCAGCTGATGTCGGTGTGTCTGTGTTTTTGTAGCATGTTTGTTTTGCTGAAAGGAGCCACCAAAGAGCAAGCCTTCAAGATCGGCAACGAGATCGCAGAGGCAGTGACGGCAACCAACCCCAAGCCAGTCAAGCTCAAGTTTGAGAAGGTAATGCTCCGCCAGCGCAGGAACACACACACACACACACACACACACGTTATGTGTATACTCAGATTATAATTTGTCTCCCTGCCAGTTTTCTCTGTCTGCACACATACACAACATTTGGAGGTAATTATTGATGTGTGTGTGTGTGTGTGTGTGTGTTCCAGGTGTACCTGCCCTGCGTGTTGCAGACAAAGAAGCGGTACGTGGGCTACATGTACGAGAACCTCGAGCAAAAGGAGCCGGTGTTCGACGCCAAAGGGATCGAGACGGTGCGCCGCGACGGCTGCCCCGCTGTTTCCAAGGTAACAGGCAAACCGCCCCCCTCTTCCTCCCTCCCTCTCCGCCCGTTTCTCCACGCTCTCCACCAATCACGGCTTCGCCAGCTCTCTTTCCCGCTCTTGTTTACCCAGACTGCTTCACACGTGTCAATCAGAGAGAAGCCGCCTGCCCGTGCTCAGGGAGGATGTTTGTGTCTGACTTGTCCCACTGTTAATTCTGCCGGTTTCACCCGCTGCTTTCTGAGCCACACACATTTCTCTTCTCTTCACTCATGTTTAGATATGACGGGATCTGACCACAAGTCACAAAGATCTTGGTGCATTTGTTATGTTTCTGTGAATTTATGAATCAGTCTTTCAGCCAGTTGCTCTCTCTCTTTGTTGGAAAATGTATTTTAAAACAGTCACATTATTATTCAATAATCATCCGTCTGTTCATTGGTTCATTCATTCGCTTGTGCATACCCAGATTCTGGAGCGTTCCATCAAGCTGCTGTTTGAGACGCGCGACATCAGCCAGGTGAAGCAGTTCGTTCAGCATCAGTGTGTGAAGGTCCTGGACGGCAGGGCCAGCATGCAGGACCTGACCTTCGCCAAGGAGTACCGGGGCAGCGGCTCGTACCGGCCTGGGGCCTGTGTGCCCGCGCTGGAGCTCACCAGGTGTGTGTGCATGTGTGGAAAATATGTGACAGCACATTGTCAGCAAGCATTTACAGAAAGGCCTCACCACGCCAAGAAAAACAAAGGAAGTCCCGAATTTTCATTCAGATAAGTGTGTGTCTGTGTCTGTGTGTCTGTGTCTGTGTCTGTGTGTGTGTCTGTGTGTGTGTCTGTGTGTGTGTGTGTCTGTGTGTGTGTCTGTGTGTGTGTCTGTGTGTGTGTCTGTGTCTGTAGAACAGGGAGGAAGACCTTGCTGTCAACTACAGTTACAGTACTCAGTGTGGATCCAATTACTCCTTCCCCAAAGTGCTCATTCAGTCTGGCTGCACTAGCCTGGTGTACAGTACCTGAGTCTGTTGCTAGGCAACCCGGCTCTTAATGGGCGAAAAAATTAGATTTCAGAGACACAAGTAAAAGGAACATATTCAGCCGCATTCTGTGCAGCCTCAGCACACAAAGAACCAGAAATGTTTCAGTAATCAAAAAAAAAAAAATCTAAATAAAAGTAGATTGGACCAGAATTATGTCATGTTTATCATCTCTTTTGCGTTTCAGACGCATGATGGCGTATGACCGGCGGCTGGAGCCGCGCGTGGGCGAGCGCGTGCCCTACGTGGTGGTGTACGGGATGCCCGGCGTGCCCCTCATCCAGCTGGTGCGGCGGCCCATGGAGGCGCTGCAGGACCCCAGCCTGCGCCTCAACGCCACCTACTACATCACCAAGCAAATCCTGCCGCCGCTGGCCCGCATGTTCCAGCTGATCGGCGTTGACGTGTTCAGCTGGTACCAGGAGCTGCCCCGGGTGAGAGCCCAGAATGAAAGAAGAAATGTTTGCGAGAAACGGGGAAAAAATGCAAATTAGCTCAAGCTTGGTTTGCTGACAGACTCCTCTCAGACATGACGGATGAATGTCGCTCTTTGCTTCCTTCCTGTCAGAACGCTGAAGTCTTTTCACTCAGTGTGTAGTGCAGAGAGAACAAAGGAGGATGAGAAAAAAAAACATCCTCTTGCTGAGCATCAAATGAGAATCATCAAACTGCAGCGCTGCAGAGCGTCAGCCGCGACTCTGACAGTACACGCTGCCATCTGCTGGCAGCAGGAGCCCATCATCCCTGCATGTCAGCGATAATACACGTTAAGCACTTCACGCTCATACCTGTAAAAAAACACAAACGGTACAAAAATTACATGAGAGTATTGTACTAGAGTTTTCCACACAGACCCTGCTGACCTTCCCTTTCTGGAACATCCTGCAAGTTTAGATTTTAATTTTACTGAGAGGTCATCATCTCCTTCCAGTGCTTTAACACAGAACCAACTCATTTTTTTAGCACTTTGGGTTAATGTTTTTTAGGTAAATACATGAAATATGTTTTAAATTTAGGCTATTTTATATTTCAGTAAAGACATTTATTTGCAAGTGAAGAAATGGGATGGGTCATGTGACCACAGCATAGTTTCTTTAGGACAAATGTTGGCTTTTTATTCATAGGGATGACATTTACTCATCAAACATCATGAACATGGTGTTGATCCCCACAAATCATGTATGTTCCTAAAGAAAACTAGCAGTAAGTACACTTTTGTTGGCTACAGAGCTTCTTTTTCTGCAAAAATCCAAAATCTGCTTTTTGAGGAGGAAACTGGAGCAATGTTAACTTCCAGGTTACGTCATCATCATCCCTGCAGCGTTCTGATGAATGATGAGACAAAAAATCACTTATCAGACGCTTACAAAGCATTTTAAGCCTACAGTGCTTGTTGCTCACGCACAATTACACGTTGGAACAATCCCACACTGATGCTGAAAGACGTAGCAACGTGCCAACAAGAAAGAAGCCAGTAATGACACACACACACACACAGTGTAAACAGCTCTAAAGCTGCAGTCTGGTTGGTGCAGCCGAGGTTAAACTGAGCGTCCCAGGGGAACAGAGATAACATGTCAGTGATTAAAACACTGTCTGTGTGTGTGTGTGTGACCTCCTGGAGCTGTGTAATGCTGCCGCCTCATGTCCTCCCCTCTCTGATTATCTCCGTCTCTGCCTCCAGATCCAAAAGGCGTCCTGCTCGGCGGCCATGGGCGGGGAGGAGGCCGGCAGGAAGGGAACCATTTCCCAGTACTTCACCACGCTCCACTGCCCCGTGTGCGACGAGCTGACCCAGCTGGGCGTGTGCTCGAGGTGCCGCGGCGAGCCGCAGCGCGTCGCCGTCACGCTGCACCAGGACATGAGGCAGTGGGAGGGGCAGCAGGACCAGCTGCTAAAGGTGAGAGGTCGCGGATCAAGTACTGAAGTACTACTGCTGTCTGAAATGGTCTAATACAAGTAAATGTCCTGAATTCAAACTTACTTTCAGCTAAATGTGGTATCAACAGTAAAAGTACAGACACATGAGAGCATTTTAATGTTTTTGTTCAATGTGGATGATGATTGGTTGGAATGATTTTCTTATTTAAATATAAATGATGGGAATTTAAACAGTAAGATGATTAAATCCTATAATTTTAGATATTAAATCTGCATCCTAAAGTAACCAAAGCTATTGAAAAAAATCATAGAAAGTCCAGTATTTCCCTCTGAAACTGTACTTGGGTACAGTACTTGTACATGCACTTTCCAGCATTGCACATAGTGAAACTAAATTTTAGTAACTTTTATTTTCAGCAAAAGTTGGTGTGCAGAAGATAATTCCTCAGTTAATGAATGTCATTGAACCATCACACACACACTTTGTGTCATTTTCCAGTCTCTGAAAGATAGAATGTAGAGTTTGGTATCAGAAGCCTCCTCTGCGTTTGAGGGTTAAGAGCAAAGTTGCCTCTCTTCATTCCTGACTCTGGCTGAAGAACCTGAACTCAACAATATTGTGAAAGCGCAGAAATTGACACCATGCTGGTGAGAAGTCAACGCTCAGATATTCAGCATCTGTTCCAGTAACAATGTGAATTTAGTTTTAGTTTTTATTAGTTTTAGTCAGGGAGAGATTCAACAAGGTCAGAAAAAGTAGTGTGTAACAAAAAACTATGTAACTTAGGAACACATCAAGTTGTGGGTTCAGCTGCTGCATATGTAGAGACCACAGTCCTCACCTCAGCCCGCCCCTTCCTGTTTACCTCCAGTACCAGCAGTAAAAAGGCATAAAACCCCCTGAGCTTTAAAAGACATAGTCATATTTTAAAGTCATTTTAAAAATTCTCTGTAATTTTTAGTTATAGTAACTATATCATAAACACACAATACTGTTGTAGTTATTCTTTTGTAAAGTCTGTTATAAGAGCCGTGTGTGTGTGTGTGTCCAGATGTGCAGGAGCTGCAGCGGCTGTGCAGAGCGACAGGTTCCCTGCGTGTCCCTGGACTGTCCCGTTCTCTACAAGCTGTCCCGAGTCAACAGGCAGCTCTCCAAGGCCCCCTACCTCCGACAGCTGCTGGAGCAGTTCTGATTGGCTCCTGACGCGGGAGCTCCCCCCCTGATTTGGTGCTAATCGCTCCCCCTCCCTCCCTCCCATCTCAGTGTTTGAGTGTCCATTCAGTTGTAATTGTTTAAATGGTGCTTCGATTGAACCCTGTTGGGTTTTCACTCTGTCTCGTAATTGTTATACAAGTATTTCTCTGCGTGTGCAGACCCGTCTGGTCCCCCCCCCTCCCCAGCGTGGCTTGTGTTTGTCTTGTTCGCTGCCATCTCCATTAGCTGCTACGGGCCAAGCGAGGCCGGTGCCGCCGGCCCTGGAACCACGTGCCGTCCCAATGGAGGACGTCCGGTACACGTGTAGCGGTCCAGGATTTTAAGGAGCTCCTTAGAAGCCTCAAGACAAACCACATTGGAACCACTAATTGACTTTTTCTTCATTTTCTATCAACTGCAGTCGTGTAAATAGTTCCTGTATAGCTCCATCTGTAATGTCACTGTGCATCAGACAACCTGAAGCTCCGGCCATGAATGCAATCAGATTCATTTCATGTGCGTTAACTTGATTGTATTGATATCCATTCTGACAGATTTGACACTTCGTACTCTCTACAGAGTGTGGGAACTGGAACCAATTTTGGTTTTTGTTTCGTTTTTTTGTTTGTTTATTTGTTTTAATCTGGGACTGTTGCAATACTGTATTTTGATAATTTATGTCATGAGTCTATTATTTCCTTGAGCATTTCTGGTTTTGTGTACGTTTCCAAATTTGTGCAGAAACCTGTCATCAAACCACATCAGCATCGGATCTTCACTTCCCCATTCAGCCGTACACAGGATCTGTGTATTTGTATAAATGTAAAAAATGAACAGAATGAAGGAGGTGTTTTTTTTTTTTTTTTGTTTGTTTGTTTGTTTTTAATGGACGTTGCTGTGGGTGAAAATTTGAGATTGATATAATAAAAAGTCAATGTATTAAAATGCCTTCATTCAATGATTGCTTTAAAAAGTCAAACGATGACTCACAGTGTCGACACATGACGTTACAGTACAGAAACAAAATAAACACACACACAATGATCATTCATATCACCATACACATGTTCTGCTCACTGCAGTAGTGCAAAATGAAACATTTTCCGATGGTCAGTTTGGCGACAGGGCGGCGTGACGATGAAGGGCGCGACCGTCTCACTGATGAGTGTCCTCGAGCAAGGCACTGAGTCCCCACCGGCCCTGGGACTTCTAACCCTGAACTTTGACCTCGCTGTGGGGGAAGCAGGAGCGACGCTAGAAAATTTACTGAAGCCTCATCTACACTCACTGAAGCTGCCGTTGTTTCACTGTAAAAACATGTCAGCAAGTGAAAATGATCTTGTTTCTCAGGAATTATCTTACTCTACTAATTTATAAGTTGTTTTTTTTTCTTGGTAAATTGTATTTATGTTTTAGGTAAATAAGAATAAATTGGGGGAAAAAAAGTTTTAAAAAGTCCCAGAATGTAAGTATTAACTCCATCAAATAAAAAAACCATCACCTGCCAATAGAATAAGTTCATTCAAGAGATTTCTACTTAATATTAGACTAATTGTGCCAAGATATTTTCACCTGATGAGGTTTATTTTTTGCAGAGTAAACTCTGTTGCAGCAGTGAAGATTAAAACTGCTTCAGCGTCCAGGTCCATGCTTTAGAAGATGCTGATTGTGCAAAACCCCAAAACCTTCAAATCGCCATGTGACGGGTTAAATCATCGGCTTTGAACATAAATGTTGGCGTTTCTCTGAGCAGCTTCAGTCCCTCTTCTCTCTGGCCAGAGACAGCAGCAGTTTGCGTCGTGGCGAGTCGCCGAGCAGCGAGACGCCGTCGGGGAATGAGGCCCCGCCTGCAGGCTCGCCGCCCTGCGTGCCAGAGGGGGTATGGCCTCCCGTCAGGACGGTGACGTCCGGGGGGGAGGACGCCTTGCTGGGGGAGCTGACAAGGCTGGTCGTGTCGTCCATCTCGATGACCTCAAAGTCTGCGTCGTTCCACTGGTCGGCCTCGTTCTCCTCCTCTTCCTCCTCCTCCTCCTCGTTGCCTCCCGAGTCCAGAAGCGCCTGGCGGTACTCGCTGTCGTCGGCATCTGGCCTCCCCCTGGGGCGGGGTTTCCTGCGCTGGCTGCCGGGCGCCGAGGCCAGCTTGTACATGACGGGGAAAAGGATGGAGCTGAGGGCGGAGGTGAGCAGCGACAGGTACATGAGCAGCGGCTGCTCCCTGAACCTCCCCAGCAGGAAGCCCACCAGAGCCGGCAGCACCATCTCGCCCAGCGCCGCGCCCACTACCATCACGGCGGCCGTGTGGCCCGTCACCGCCGTGTACTGCTCCACCCAGGAGATGCCGCTGGGGAAGGTGACGGCCATGGATGCGCCATACAGGCCCGTGCACGCCCACAGCACGGCCTTCTGCCGGCTGAAGAGGCAGAGCAGCAGCGAGGACACGGTGGAGCCCACCAGGCTCAGCAGGATCATGGCGCCGGGGGACACGCAGGCTGCGAAGAAGATGGCCAGCCCCCTGCAGGCGGCGAACGCCGCCCAGAACAGCGAGTTCAGCCCGGCCGCCTGCGGCTGCTCCATCCGAACGTAGTCCTTGGCGAAGGTGAAGATGAAAGAACCGTACGCCACCTCGGCGCCGACGTAGGTGAAGAAGAAGAAGAAGAGCAGCCCCACCAGGGCCGTGTGGTGCTTGGCCACAAGGGGCTTACCCCCTGCCGTGGCGGTGCGGCCTTTTTCCCGCAACACCCCGCCGCGGCAGGAGAGCACGAAGAAGGAGAGAGCGATAAGGAGGATGAAGCAGCCGATCACCACGTAGGCCCACATGGACCTGAGGGTGCTGGTCCTGCCATGGACATAGCGCACTGCGGCATTGGCGCCGGGGGACTCCAGGAGCTGCTCGGCGGCCAGCGGCGGCGTGGCGTTGGCCGGGTTGAGCCCGGAACCAAAGAGAAGCTTGGCAATGATCGGGGACACGAAGGCCCCCGCTGCAAAGCTGAAGTGCAGCGCCTGCAGGTGAGGTCCAGCCTGCTCGCCCCACATGTTCAGAACCAGCACGTTGCCACCTGGAGGCAGAAACACAGGAAATAACATTTACAGCAGCAGGACAAGTATCATAGTTTTGTGTAGTTAAAGCACAGACTGATGTATAATAACATTATTATTAACATCAGCATGTTGCCATTTAGCTGCTGGAGGCAAAGCTACTTATATTCACAGGTAGTTTAGTCCCGTGGTTTCCATCCTAAGGTTTAAGGCCCTACAAAGGGTCGGCAGATACATGTGAGGTAATTAATGGGAGAGAATAAAGACATTTACACCATTAATTGATGCAGAAATGACAAATTGCAAATGTGAGCTGACCACACACTTCTTGTTTCTTAAAAGTAAAAGACATAAAACCACTGGTTTGATCTCTAACTATAGGTTGTATTTTTAAAGCCTGTTGTATTATCCATTGTGACAAATCTGCATCCTAAAACGCCAACATTAATGTTCAAAGCTGATGATTAACATCTGCTGCTGATGAACCCGTCACATGGCGATTTGAGGGTTTTGGGGTTTTCGCACAATCAGCATCTTCTAAAGCAATTGGACCTGTTTTAATCTTCACTGCTGCAAAGTTGGCAGATGAATGTACAAAGTACAATATTCCCTCTGTAATGTAATGTAATTAACACTATGAAGCAGCATCAGAGGAAAAATACTCAAGTAAAGTACAAACACCTAAAAGAGTAAAGTATTTTAGTCAATGTACTAAGTCATGTTACACCACTGGTAATTTGGAACTTTTGCAGCTGAAACAAATATCAGAAAAAACACTCAACAGTACAGCAGGTGAAAGGTGAGGTGCTGCACAGGTCTGTAGGTCTGCAGGTCTACAGGTTCACAGGTCTGCGGGTCTAGAGGTTCACAGGTCTGCAGGTTCACAGGTCTAACAGTCTGCAGGTTCACAGGTCTACAGATTCACAGGTTAACAGGTCTACAGGTTCACAGGTCTGCAGGTTCACAGGTCTAACAGTCTGCAGGTTCACAGGTCTACAGGTCTACAGATTCACAGGTTAACAGGTCTAAAGGTCTAAAGGTCTGCAGGTTCACTGGTCTGCGGGTTCACAGGTCTAACAGCCTGCAGGTTCACAGGTTAACAGGTCTACAGGTTCACATGCCTACAGGTCTACAGGTCTACAGGTTCACAGATCTGCAGATCTACAGGTGTGTTGCTAAGCCACATGTAAAGTAAACCCTCTTCAGGCTGATCCAGGTCTCCCATGGTTTTACTGCACAGTCGCAGCCTCTTTATTAGAACCGGTCACTGCTCCCAGATGCTGATCTGACACAGCAGGAACAGAAAATACACAACTAATTCCAATTAAAACACCTTTGCTATGAGATTTATCTTTTCTACTTCTTCTAAACAACTAATAAATGATTAGTATAATGTTTCATTATTAATACGCGAACATGTTTGTCAAATAGCTACAGAGGAGAGAGTCCTGTTTCCCCCTGCGTTGGACCTTTAGGTCGTGTTAGGGTATGAATTATCAATGAGAGGAAGCTAATTATTAATTTTGTGTGCACAAAATTGATTTAGCCTGTGAGGCTCAATTAAACACTTCTATCTTACATACCTTAGTTCTGCTATCCTAATATGTGTTTATAAGAAGGTGGATTTATTTATTGGCCTTGTTCCCCTCGTGAGCCATGACCTGCCTTTTTACTTTGATTCGACCCCGCAACATTCCGCTGAAAACTTCACAGCTTCACGGTGGAACTGGTTCCACTGGTTTTATCTACAGGAACCAGTCAGCTGTGACAATGCTCCAGTGGAGTAAAGTTGAAACAAATCATCTGACTGAAAATGTAGAAACATATTTAAGCTGTTTTCCAATCCATTATTATTTATTATTATTAATCATAGACCCCATTGGTTTCATCAGGTTGAGCTGCTACTGGATTTATTAACAAAAACTTTAACATAGGATAAAACAAAGACAAATCCCAATTAAAGATGTGCTAGTGTGATTAGTGTGATTTCATTGGCTAAATGTGTGAGAAATGCTTTCGCCTTTAGTTCAGATTCAGCTATTATTTCCAGGGTCAGACGCACCTTTTCTGCTCATTCAGTGTTAAATAAACTCAGCATCAATAGACTTGAATGGGGCAGTGGAGAGTTGGCGGGTGCACCGCTGTCAAACCAGCTGCCTATTGGCTCATTCTGGGTTTTGTCCCGCCCGTCAGATGCTGAGCGTCTCTGGGGGTCTATGGGGAGGGAGATGATTGGATGATCTGTCTGGGGATACGTCTCATTTTGATTGGCAGTGAAATAAGCCAATCAGCAACCTCTAAATATTAACCAAGACAACTGGAGTGATTTTAAAGTTTAACAAACTTAAAAAATAATTTGTTAGCAGCTTTCTCCAGTGAAGTTGGAGACTGTTCTGGTGCTTGGAGACTCAGACCCTTGTCTTTTTCTCCCTAGATCTGCATCAATCTCATTGATTAAACAGCAACCGCCAGAAAACGCTTGGTTACCTGTATCCAGGACGCCCATGGAGATGCCGATGCTGGACATGAGGGCAGTGAGGACCAGCGCCTGCTTGCAGAAAGGGATGGAGCACATGCCGCACGCCGTGACCAGCAGGGAGCTCCCTGGAGGGGTCGTAGGAGACAGAAGGTTGAGATTTAGTAGAGAAGCTGCAGAGAGGCATGCCGGCGTGTGTGCGGGAGGGGTCGGGGGGGTCACCTAGCAGGACGTGGGGGTTCATGCAGTCAAAGAGGATGCCTCCGAAGAGGGAGCCGCCGATGTAGCCCACGGAACGTCCCACGAAGATGTAGGAGATGTTGCTGATGTCCTTCTTCACATTCACAGCCAGGTCCTCGAACGTGGGGCCGAGGACCGAGATGCTCATCCCCTGAAGGACACCAGAGATCAGCCCCCCACCACCACAAATGACCTGCCCCTGGTGCCTGTTGCAGTTATAATTAAATGTTGTGGTTTCCAACCTATGGGTCTGGACCCCCTCAGGTGGTCATTTGATTAATCAAAGAGGTCACTATTTATTAAGATTTCTTCTAATTCATGCTTTCTTTCCTTTTGGATTTTAATTCAAATCTAATATCTAATTTACAGCGAAACAAATCATTTGCACAACTACAAGGTTAAAACTATATTAAAGATAAGAAAGTCAAAAACTTTTTGAAATGCATTTAAAGAGACATCCATCAGTATGGTTTGTGTTCATGTTGGTTTTGTGTCATTTAAAAGTCTTTTTTATCATTTATTTGTACAAAATATTGATTTTATGCTATTTTTGACACAAATGATGTAACCAAAAAGAATAATAGTAATAATAATAAATACTGTGAGGGCGACATGGTGGAGCAGTGGGTAGCGCTGTTGCCTCACAGCAAGAAGGTCGCAGGTTCAAGACCTCCTTGGGGCCTGGGTCTGGGACCTTTCTGTGTGGAGTTTGCATGTTCTCCCCGTGTCTGCGTGGGTTTTCACCGGGTACTCCGGCTTCCTCCCACAGTCCAAAAACATGCTCAGGTTAATTGGCAACTCTAAAATTGCCCGTAGGTGTGAGTGTGTGAGTGAATGGTGTGTGTGCCCCACGATTGGCTGGCGACCATCTGGGGTGTATCCCTGCCTCTCGCCGTAACGCGCTGGGATAGGCTCCAGCAGACCCCTGCGACCCTAATGAGGAATAAGCAGGTATAGAAAATGGATGGATGGATAAATACTGTATTTCATCTTCCTAGAATAAAAAAACTTGTTGATAGCATGTGTTTTTACGTTTTGAGGGATACACCACATAGCAGTTTGAAAATGACAAGATTTATTTTATAGCCATGACTTTGGGTCCTCTTATTTCTTCAAATACGATCCAAATGAGAGGAGCCCCAGTGGAGCAGTGTTTCAGTCTCATTTTGCTCGTCCTACAGAAACGCCAGCAGCCTCAGACGTGAATGAATTCCTGTGTTCAGCAACAGCAGCAAAGGACTCAGGTAGATTCCAGTAACTTGAGGAGAACTTGGTTGAAGAGCACGTTTTACCACTATGTAAATCCTGCAGCGTGCATATATGAACGTTTCTGCACATTACAACAAGCCTACTGTTGCTCAGTGACTTGACTTAACCTTTCTCAGACTGACTTGTTGAATCAATTATTGAGCATAAAAAAAATCGGGCAGCAAGTAGTTTCCAGTTACATGGCAGAGGCGGTACTTTGGTTGAAGAAGAAGTAAAAAAAAAAAAAAACTCAATTGCAAATAAAAGTCTTTTTAAGGTTTAATTTTCTACACGTTTCATGTTATTATTGTTCATATTGTTTTATGAACAATAATAATATAATCCTAATGTCCTGTTCTTCATGTTCTCATGCTGAACATGTTTCACATTGTTAGTGTTCTATATCTTCTTAGTGTTTATTGTCATTAGTGTTTCATGTTCTAATGTTTATGTTGTTAGAGTTTAATATTGTTAGTATTTTATATTGTAATGTTTGATGTTAGTGTTTAATATTGTTACTGTTTCGTAATGTAATGTTTGATGTTGATGTTTAATACTGTTACTGTTTGATGTTGTAATGTTAGACGCTAGTGTTTAATATTATTATTGTTTCATGTTGTAATGTTTGATATTAGTGTTTAATATTGTTAGTGTTTCATGTTGTAATATTGTAATGTTTGATGTTCTTGTGCAATATTGTTGATGTTTCATGTTGTAATGATGTAATGTTTGTTGTTAGTGTGTAATATTGTTACCGTTTCATGTTGTAATTTTTGATCTCCCTGTTTTATATTGTTAGTGTTTGATGTTGTAATGTTAGATGTTAATGTTTAATATTGTTACTGTTTCATGTTGTAATGTTTGATGTTAGTGTTTAATATTGTTACTGTTTGATGTCCGTGTTTAATATTGGTACTGTTTCATGTTGTAATGTTGTAATCTTAGATGTTAATGTTTAATATTGGTACTGTTTCATGTTGTAATGTTGTAATCTTAGATGTTAATGTTTAATATTGGTACTGTTTCATGTTGTAATGTTGTAATCTTAGATGTTAATGTTTAATATTGTTAGCGTTTCATGTTGTAATGTTGTAATCTTAGATGTTAATGTTTAATATTGTTAGCGTTTCATGTTGTAATGTTGTAATCTTAGATGTTAGTGTTTAATATTGTTACTGTTTCATGTTGTAATGTTTGATGTTAGTGTTTAATATTGTTAGTGTTTGATGTTGTAATGTGAGATGTTAATGTTTATTATTGGTAGTGTTTCATGTTGTAATGTTTGATGTTAGTGTTTAATATTGTTACTGTTTGATGTCCGTGTTTAATATTGGTACTGTTTCATGTTGTAATGTTGTAATCTTAGATGTTAATGTTTAATATTGGTACTGTTTCATGTTGTAATGTTGTAATCTTAGATGTTAATGTTTAATATTGGTACTGTTTCATGTTGTAATGTTGTAATCTTAGATGTTAATGTTTAATATTGGTACTGTTTCATGTTGTAATGTTGTAATCTTAGATGTTAATGTTTAATATTGTTAGTGTTTCATGTTTCAATGTCTGATGTTAGTGTTTAGTAGTGTCAGTGATTCATGTTGTAATGCTGTCTAATATTGTAATGTTGGTGTAGCTGTGCTCCATGTCCAGTTACCAGCCCCAGGAAGGATGCACACAGAGCCATAGTGACCGTCCAGCGGCCGCAGGTTCCTCCTCCTCCTCCTCCTCCGACCACCTCCACCCGGTCGTCGCATCCCGGCTTCGTGGCCCTCCTGGCCGCCTTCATCGCGCTCCTCCTCCCCCTGCCGGTGTCCTTCCTCTTGTCAAACAGCGTGTCCTCCTCCTGGTTGTCGTCGTCGTCCTCCATGCTGGCGAAGCGGACGTGTTTCTTCTTGACCGCGGAGTCTCTGGCGGCGGACATGGCTGTGGCCGCCGGTCGGTGTCGGTGATGCCGCTGAGGAGCCGAGGACCACCCGCAGGAAGCGGTGTGTTACTGCGCCGATTCCCGCTGTGCGTGATGAGGACCTTCAGCTGGACTCATCTGCACCAGGACCAGGGACCGACAGCGGCTCCCGCTGTCAACAGGGACCTGAGCAGGCCTCGAAGATCCTCTATTCACTAACCCGCTCACTCGCTGTTTAAAATCACGCACCGTCCGCGTGACGCGGAAGAACACGAAACAAATAACACTAAATAAAATGTATTGCTATTATTATTATTATTATTATTAGCCTATTGTTATCTTACTTGTATTTTATTACATTATAATTAATATTATTACCATTATTTTCCATGTTAATTATTAGCCTATTTTTCAATGTATTATTTTTATTATTATTATTATTACATTTGATTCCTTCTTACTACCATGATGATTAATACTGTTGTTGTGGTTATTTTAATTATATATAATTAAAATTAGATTATATTTCCAACGAGGTATTGTTTTCTTGTGCTGTTTGTTTGTCTGATTTTTTTTAAACTGTGAACATTGCGAAAGATAAAACAAAAAAGATACTCGGCCAATTTTGGTGAAACTTGTCGGTCGTGTGTAGAATTGTTTGAAGATTAGCATTTGGTTCATCTGCAGCAGAGTTGCCATAGTAACAGCGATAACTGGAAGCCCACCAGATGACGTCACACACTGACGACACCGTCGGGCTTCCAGAAACATCTTCGACACACCAGCCATCAATGTGGAGCCCTTTTGAGATATTTTTGGTAAAATTAAGTAAAATAGTAAAAGTACTGCATCAGAATATTTTGCACCTTTCACACAAATTGAAACTATTAAAAAAGAAAAGCTACATTTTTATCAAATATTAAACTACATTAATTGTGCATAAATATTAAATCTGAAAAGGTTAGATAAAGTTAAGGCTAGATAAATATAGTGATACAGTAGCGTCAACGGAAATATTCACATAAAACACAAGTACCTCAAAATTGTACTTGTAGTTGTCTAACAACAGCAAAGATAGTAATTATTATTACAGGATAATACTATTATTAATATTCTACACAGACCACACTAACAAGTATCGGTATTTTCAGGTCATTTGGACTAATACTAACGAATGAACCTGACGTCGTTCGGATGATAGTTGGTCGTCTTTGGTATCCTGAATTTACATCAGAGTGACAGCTCTGCTTGCACCTCATTCAGCCGCCACTGGTAGAAGTGATTCGGTGCTACAGGAAGTAGAAGCCACCAGGTTAGCTGGGATGGGAAGTGTGACATCTAGTGTGAGGGATAATAATATGAATATGAATAATAGCAATATATATAATAATAAGTCATAATTATGCCTTCTTATTACTTTATTATTACAAACACTATTAACAACTTGGTAAAAAGGAAAATATGTTCAAATTAAATACTGTGGTGTTTGTTTCTCAGCAGTAATTTAGATTTGTATTGTTTGCCATACTGGTGAAACCACTGGAGCAGTGGGTAATGCTGTTGTCTCATAAGATACAAGAAGGTCAAAGGTTCAAATTCTTGGTCTAGAACCATTCTTTGTAGCAATTTTTTGCATGTTCTCCCTGTGTCTGTGTGGGTTCTCTCCAGGTTCTCCAGCTTCCTCCCACAGTCCAAAGACATGCTGAGGTTGATTAGAGATTCTAAATTACTTGTAGGTGTGAGTGTGTGAGAGAATGGTGTGTATTCTCCATGATAGGCTGGTACCAGTCTGAGGTGTATCCCTGCTTCTCACTCACAACGGTAACGTCAAACAAGCTGTTTCCATGGCAACCCCGTGGAGTCCTGATGTCCACATGTAGCTATCCACTACTGCTTGGTTGCCACAAACTATGGAAACTTTTCTTTCCCCCAGGCAGCACTAGTTCTTACACTGCTTCAAGTCCTGTTTCGTTCAGTAATATAGGCGATCGGTCTGGGAGCGATCCCCAGGAGAGCCCGAACTCAGGGAACAAAAGGCCCTTGATCCCAAAAGAGGGTCCAGACAGCATAAAGGAATCGCCTGTGAGCTAACACACATTTAACGGTTCATTCGTTGGTGAGAGATTGTGAGCACTTGGCAGTTTGAATATGTTAAATCTGAGTTTGCATTTATATTTCATTTCTACTGCACCCCGCCCTTTGGCTAAGCAGCCGTTGCCATCGGTAAAGTAAACTGAAGTGTCTGCAGAGAGAAAGACAGTTTGCCTCATAGGAGTTAACCACTTAATCCTCATGAAAAACATGAAAAACTGTGTAGATACTGTCTAAACAAGACACACCATCTGTTTTCTTGCAGCTTTGAACCATCTTTTATGTGTATATGGTCTGTAATCACAGGAGTTAGTGCTCTGATCGTGTGAATTAAAGGTGCACCACCAGCAGAACAGGATGTGGACAGATACATTAAAGAACAAGATCACTGAAAATTTAAACATCTTTTTTTTTACTGTCTCAAAAATGCTGAAGTCTGATTGAGTTTACATAGCATTGCATTGCATATATATATCATAGTTCACTACACAACCTGCAGAGGACAGGACAGCAGAGAGAGAGCAAAACTCTAAGTAGAAAAGACTCAGGGTGACTCATGAGATATGAATTATCAATCGTATCTCATGCAACACAGAGAAAAGAAGGCATATCAAAACTGAGCATTGGGTGGATGGAAAAAGACAAGCAACTTATGCAAAAGTTGAAAATGGGATGAAAGCAGAATTTTTTTTTTTTTACATCAGATATATCTGTATTTGCACTGAACACTGAGTGCAGACATATATACAGATATTCTCTATAGAATCAGTGGTTAGATGTGATGTGGGGAAGACAAAAAACTATAAAATGCGTCAAACATTTAAGCAGGGGAGCTCATCCAAAAAAAGCCTCCAGAAAGCCTATTTACCACATTGTAGACACAATTAATACAGAAAACACTTTGTATGTAAAGTCAAGACAATTTTTATAAAGCATTTTGTCTACAAATGAAGTCTAAAGCCAATACTAGATAAAAATACATCCTACTTTCCAAAACTGTCTCTTTGGATGGCACCGATTATTTCAAGAAGCAGACATGAAGCAATAACTATATTAAATTAGTGCATAAAAGTAATGATTAAGTATAATAAAACACTTAGTTGTGTGTATGGCGAAGAGACTTACAATCAAAACTCAGAGGTACAAATTAAGTAATCTCTTGAAAAAGAAGTTACTTGAAGCTCTCATTGGTGGATAGCACTATTAAAGTCAATTATAAGCGGTCAAGTCATTCTTGCCGTTGAAATGCTTAAGGCTTAGATTGAAAGGCAGTTGGTGTTAACTAGTCATAGTAAAATGTATATTTAAAGACGTTAAAAGATGTAAACGCTGCAAAGGTTTTTCCCACTTGTGTAGAAAAAAGGCATTTTTTGGTTCTGAGCAAAAGAGCAAAGCTTTGGACAGCTCGATCATTTTTCTAAGACTCTGCAGTTTATTGGCGTTTCTCATGCAGACACAGCGCTCACACATGAACACGGCCTCTGAACAGACGTGACCGGGTGAGTCCGGCCGGGGTGGGGGCTCCACATTTACACAACACCTGAGATAGAGCGTGTCACGGGGAGGGGGTGAAATCACTGACCCACAGCGGTTCTATGCTGGATAAAGAAAAAAAAGGATTCACCGGTCGCGGGCCTGACATGTAGGGATGTTTGGCCTACACCTCGCTCGTAGCCTGCAATGAGCAGACGGGATGAACACAACTTCAATTCAGCATGTTTGGTCTTCAGTAAATGAAATCAAGACTTCAGGCAAATGCCCATGAAATTACAGCATGACATTCTGCACAAAAAAAAAAAATAAATACAATATGAAAACATTAAACAAACACCTTTCTACTGAATGATCTGAGCACCAAGATAATGATTGATTTGCCTCACCTTGACTAATGGTAACACAGTCAATGATTAGTAAAACTCATGTCCTCAACTTCTTTTTCATATAGAGACTTTGTCTCCAATGCTAAGATGCTGCAGGTAAATTTGTAGTAATAAAGCCTGTTGCTTCTTTTCTATAAAGTCACAAGAAAGTATTTGTGCACCAGTATTTAGGATCTATTTTTTTAGCCTTTTTTTTTTTTTGGTCCTTAAAAAGGTCGTCCATCCAAGCAGATGGATGCGTTATTAGCTCGGTGACCGCAAGTTTATGACCTGGACCTCGTCATTACTGGGCAAATTTTGCTTTCTTTAAAACAACAGGAGGCAACTCAGATTATTCCAATTCAACCAGAGTCATCACATTTAAATTCATGTTGCAAAATGTGAAAAATATTGGCCCAAAATACAAAGAAAATAGAACTAATTTATAAAACGTCCTAAGGCTTGTTGCTAAAAGAAATACTGATTAAAGTTAATACTACAATCAAGTACTACTGTACACAGTGTAAAAATGTTCCTTATTTAACGATGTCTAGGTACACACAGAGTTGAAAACAGGTGCACTTGTGCTGGCAAAGTGATGGTGTTAAAGGAATATTTTAACATTTTTGGGTAAGTTACTGTGCCACATGGAGGATTAAACAAGGTTTGCATTAGAAAGCCTTGACCACACCTGCGAATATACACCACGTACGCTCCATGAAGATCAATAAACTGATAAATGTGCTGTAGAAATGTACCTGACAGCCCCTTGCCATGACGGCACCTCAAAATGATGTGATCCTAATATTTCAGGTGTCCTCATTTAAGTTCATACTGCGCATACATTAGTGGTGTACAGTTCTACTGAAAAAACATATATGCAAATAGTAACCACACGCCTATTGCGACATGGTGACCTGCATCGTTGGTTTCCAGCCTTGAGCACAGTCTATTGTAAAAAAAAAAAAAAAAAAAAAATAGATTTCCTGGACATAGCTGCTGGTGTTGAGATGACGTCAGCATTGTGCCTGAAGCTGCTTCCCTTGAAGTGTCCGGTTCACGTTGTGTCTAACCAATAGTGACCTCCTGAACTCAGAGCACTCCTCTGAAGTGATACTTCATGTATGTCCCTTTAAAAAAAACACTATGTATTTCCCCATTTACATTTTTTGCCATCTTTAAGACTGAACAGAAGAATCCCGTCTGATGGTGAACTGGGAACAACAATAAACGTGACAGGTTTCCACAGATCGTATTAGACCAGTGATGCAGTACAAACACGTCGGCTAAATTAAGATTATATTCCCACACGACTCAATTCATTTCTCGTATGATGTAATGCAGCATGTGCTCTTTCTTTCTATCTAAAAAAATAAACAGTGCTGAAAATTGATTGTATATAATAACGTTTGTCCATATTTGGACAAACTGGCTAAAGATTGTGAATGTACAGCCTTCACACTACAGCGTGTCTTCTTTCCCTTGTGACAAGTATGATTCATTTTTTTTAAACTTCAAGTTTGCGCCGTGAGATTAATTTCAAACAATCTAATGCATAGTTCTTCAGGATCACATTCACGTTTAAACTGGACTTCAGCCTGTCACTGTATCTGATATGTTTTCATTGCTTTGGCATTTTCCCGACATTCTCCTTCTGAAAGGCAGTCATTACAATCTGGGCTGTTCACACATATACTGTACGTCCATGCTGCTGGTCGGCAGTCTCAGTCTGACCCCTCCCCCTCCCCCCGCCACTGTGTGGCATCTGTCAGTCACTCGGCGGGGCTGCTTAGAGGACGGACTCCCCGGTTTTGCACTGCGCCTCTCCGGCCGCCTTCTCGTGGTCTATCATCTTCTGGGTGATGTCCTGCTCCTTGCCCTGCGCCTCCTCCTTCTCCCTCCTCTTGCGCCGAGCCTCCACCCACGGAATCATGCAGAGTATGGCGCCGCCGACCAGGGGTGGGATGCCCGCCAGGTAGAAGGCCACGTCATAGCTACCCAGTCTGTCCCTCAAGAAACCTGTGGCCAGAGACGGGGGGGGGGGGGCGGTTAGAGGGAAGATACACATGTTTCTGTGTACTAAAGACTTATGTGAAGTAACACGAGGGGCAAAGCTGCTAAAGGTCAAGGGTTAACTGACATATAAAACACCTGAAGGTGAAAACAGCTGTAGGATGACATATTAGGTCACAGCTTATCAGCCGTTTTTCCCCTTTGTCCTACAACTAAAGCTCCGACCTTCGTGGAGTTAGAGAGGGTTGTAAAAGACACAATTGTGCATCATCAGTTGAAGGATGTGAACTCCAAGAAAAATGGAGTTCTTGTGCAACAGATGCAAAGTGGCCGCACATGACGCTCATGTGGGCTAAGTGGGGAAACCCTGTGAATGCTGACTTAGTTATGTGTATGCCAGTGTTGGAGATCCAGCTTGGTGGAAGCACATGTATGGTTTGGACGGCACAGCTACAAGTGTACAGTGTGTCCTTTGATTCCAGGGGCACGTTCAGGAGCCGGGGAGAGTGTTGAAACCAAACACTAGGTGGCACTAAAGATCTGTGTGTGAACTCAAAGACTTTTATTTCTTTATTTCAGGGTGTGCTTCATGTATCTGCAGAATATGATAAAAAAGATTTTCATTACTATGATAACATTTTTTATGTAATTTATGAGACATGCTGGAAGGAGTAACAGTGAAAATATTTGGTCGCAAGTGATTGAAACTCACATGAATGAAGTTGTATAGGAGGAATTTGTTTTTTCCTTCATTCTTCCACATGAATCTCACACCCCTGCATATTTATCTTAACTAAAATAGCTGTATAAAGGGATTAAGAATAGTCTAATCAGCTACAACATTAACCTGCTGATTTCTATTGCTTCAGGAATAACAATTCTAATGATGTCATAAATAATATGCCATATATTTACTTTACATTTCTGTATTAGTACTTTAGACAAAGAGTATGATTTTTTCCAAACTGAAAACTCGTAAATGATCAGGGTCAAGTACAGACCAGCACCATAATGGGCTTTTTACATCTGTATATTTGACCATTCTTCCTTCATTACTAAGTAGACAGTAGCTCTGCTCTAAATGAGGTGAGGATCAGAGGGAGAGAGTCAACTCAACTCACTCAACTTCACTCAATGCACGCCTCAGAGCAAGTTTTGGAAGTTAAAGATAATATTCTAGTGTTGAGTTAAACAGGATCAGATGATTAGTTGTAATATTAGTGCTGTAATATCACACTATGATGTGTTAAAGGTCGTTTTGTAAGGGAGTATTTGTACTTTTACTCGAATACAGATTTTTAACACTGTGGGCAGGTCGTAACCGTTGAACCCAGCTGTGTTCTGGTGACTGCAGCTGTTACCTGCAATGGGCGGCCCCGCGGTTATGGGCACTGACATCAGGCCCAGCAGGAATCCAATGGCCTGGGACACGTCTTTGGCCCCGACCAACTCGAAGGCGATGGGCGCCATGATGCAGATGAAGCAGCCATCGAACAGCCCCATCAGCAGGCAGACAGCGATCAGCCCGCCGAAGATGTTGCACAGCGGGATCATCATGGACATGAGGCCAATGACCACGAACGAAGTCACCTGATAGGAAGTGGCAAGTGGTTAGTCATTCTAATACTTCCGCTTTGATGGTTGAGTGATCATCACTATGTGTTTTCCCTGTTAAAAGATCATCGGAAAATCAGTTTCAGAGCCTTTTGTACGTAAAAACAGGAATTCAAAAACTGAATGTCAGCATATAGAAACACCAACTCAGCTCAAAAGCACAGAAATCACAGCCACACCCACTCTGAGTCTCTTTCCTTCTAAAGAGCGCCTTCAGTTGTTGAAGGTTCTGAATCTGTCCTGGTTCACCTGAGATGGATCCTATCACCTCACCTTCCACACACACCACAATTCAATATATTTCTGTTATTCTGATTAATGGCATATTTAACATTTCCTGTTCTAATGTATTGCTTCCATCCTGTTCACATCATCTATTGCAGCCTGTCCATCCTGGAAGAGGGATCCTCTGTTTCTCTTCCTGAGATTTTTTCCGCTGTTTTCCGTGTTTTTTTTTAAATGAAGTTTTTACTTGTACGATGTGAGGGTCTAAGGACAGGGGATGTTGTGTAGCTGTTGTATAAACTGTAAAGCCCATTGGGGCTAATTTGTGATGTATGTGATTTACCTGCAGGTAGACTTTGTTGACTCCGTGGACATAGTCCGCCACCCGGCCGAAGATGAGCCGACCCACGCCGGACGTGATGCCGATGCACATCAGCAGAACCTCTTTATTGACGTTGGCTCCAAAACGCTCCTCCACGTGCTTCATCTGTAAACAATTAGGGAAGCGGATGAGCACGGCCATCTTGTGGTTGTAAACCGGTTTCCAGTTACATCCAGTAAAAAGAAAACCCAGCAGCAGAGGAAAAAAAAACAACAATTCTGTCCGTCACATATCTCAAGCATGATCTACCTTACTCTTAGCGGGGGACACAAGGAAGAGTGATTTGCTGTTATTCAGACACATTAAACATTTAATAATCTGAGAATAAACAAGTGAGCAGCCGACAGTCATCTCCGATCCAGCTGGGCTACAGTGAGTCAGAGACATGTATTTACATGCTTTAAAAAGAGAACGTAAACAAGAAACACACACTTGGACACAGCAAATGTTGAATATTAAAAAAATAATAATGTTTCTTATTTTCTACTTCATAAATGTAATAAAAGTTAGGCATCAACACAATCTGTGATCAGAGTTTAACAGAGAACAGGGCACTCAAGCTCTAAAAAGAGAAAATTAGATCCATCTGAAAGGAGATATATTTATTACAATGTTTAAATATGAAACCTTTAAAATTGTGTTACTATTTTAACTCATTAAAACCAAATATTTTATACAAATGCCCAAAAAGCAAAAAACATTGTATTGCTACATTATCATATTTAGAAATATTGTGTTCTTTTAGAATTCCAGTGAGAACATGGATTCGAAAGTGAACATCGAGTAAACATCTTGTAAAATGTGTACATTCTGTCTTTTTGGAATTTAAAACATTTTTTAAGTGAATAAAAGAAGTCTGGAGATCTGAAATTGTATAATCTAATCTAGAGAAGGCTTTGAAGTCGGCCTGGGCAATATGGCCAAAATCTAATATTACAATATTTTGACCAAATACCTCAATATTGATGTTGTGACAATATTTTAGGGATATTTCAATAAATATTCACACAATGCGCGTGTTGATAAATAATGATCAATAATGTGGATACATTGACTAACTAGGTAATCGCTAGAATAGTAATATATATACACACACACACACACACATATATATATATATATATATAAATGTTATTTTATTTTATATTTGCTAACCTTGTAGCTTGTCTGAGTATTTTGGAGTCCTGCAGTTATTCTGACGTGAGGATCACCAGCTTCAATTGTCTGGTAAATTCACTTAACTGTAATGCAGCCTTTAAAACCAGGAAAAGAAAACACTCATAACTCAAAGCCCATAGAGAGCGAAGTGTGTGGCACAATGTTGCTTATTATCCAGCAAGTTGACAGCGGCAGTCGCAGCACTTATTGCATTAGGAACCGTGTCTAAGCGGAGACTGCAGGCCATTATTGTCCAGGAATGTGATCGTGAGTTGGCTGTGATTTTAGGATTTGATCTTATAGGTTGGTATATGCTGCTGAAACAAATCTGTGTCATCTGTGATTTGAGTGTTGCAGTTATTAGCTATTGCACACAAAAGTTAGTAAAGAAAAGAATGGTGCCTCGTTCCTACTGTGAAGAAGAGCCTATTGTTCAACATTCCCTTTTGTCATATGGGTTTTTGCAGCCAGCCTATACTAGTTTCCACTTCAGATCAGGGTTCAGCAGCCCAGATGTTTGTTTTCCAGACTGCTCAGTTTTTTATCTGCGTCCCTCCTGCCCCACAGCGCCAGTCTGTGAGGCCTGGACTCACAGAGCCGGGGAGAAGGCGAGGGGCCTGCCTGCTGCGTGGAGCCCTGCCAGCTACCGCTACCTCCAGCAGTCCCGCTCAAAGGCTCCGTCTGTCTGCTGCCTCGACCACCCCCCCCATGCCCCCCGTGCCCCCCTGCAGGTCACACATCCATCTGCAGAGACCTCCGGATGACTTATTGTCTTTGTCGATATGCAACAACAACATGCTCTGTCTTCTGGAGTATAACACTCAGAGGGGATTCCCACTAAACGCACTGCTGCAGGCACTGCAACTCAGTGTGTGTGTGTGTGTGTGTGTGTGTGTGTGTGTGTGTGTGTGCATTCATTTGTCAGCAGCAGGGCTGGCTATTGTAAAATGATGATACCAGTACCCTTAAAGTTATACCGGTTTTAATAGAGTAGACAGTAGATTGGTTGTAGCTGATGCAAAAGTCAGCCAATCACATGTCGTGTTAAAATGAAGGTTTTTATCTTCACATAACATTACACCCTAATGTTTGAGTACATTTTCCTGTTGATATATGAACTAATGGCCAACACAAATACACCCGTCCCCTCAGCGCAAACAGTTCCTGGAACACACCTGATTGGACGAATGCTGTTCCTCGTTTCAAAATGGACCGGCCGTTATTCTGTTCGGCCACTTTTGAGTGATGTTTTCTGGTCAGTTTCATTTACCAGAATATCATGAAATGCTGTTTTGAAAAATGTTGCTGGCACATTTTGCAAAACAAACAAACAAACAAAGTGTTTTAACCATTTCATCAGTTAAAACACTTTTTACATCTTTGAATAAACGCAACGTCTGCATATATCTGAGAAATGACAAACACAGACACATGGAGGCAAGATTTGTCCCATCAGTTTGATTTATGGGACAGACACTCCTTCTGATGTCACACTGTTACCTTATTGGTAGTTCTGTATAAATCTATAAAACACAGCCCGCCCTTTTTTCAGCAGCTGGCTGTTTTAGCCACACACAAGAAGACATTCCTTATTGAGGTCTCTGACTCATTCACACACTATATCAGTTATGTCTGTTATGTATTCAAGAGTTTCTGTTAGATTGCAGAATGGTGCAAATAAAAAAAGCACAAAGCAACAAAGCGAAGCTTCACTTCCTCCCTTTCTTTAATCAGATGAGATGCTTGCATAGATTCAGCTGCTGTTATCTTGCTTTACTCTTGTTCTAGCCTGGAACCACGTGATTGCTGATCATGGCATATAAACACACGCTGATTAATCAGACTGTGGGTTCATTAGCACTTTAGTTTGTAGACACTAGTTATTGTTACTTCTCTTCCTAAAAAGTTAATCCTATCCTAACCGATGGATTTAAGCCCTGTTTTGTGTCAGTTTTAATTAAGTTGATATGATTGATAATTAGTTTGCTTTTATGATAGCATCTATGTTTCTGATCATGTTTTGTGTAACACAAGATCATTAGCATATGATGCAAAGCTGCAACAATTGGAGCAGCTGATCAACAAAAAATACACTTACAACACAGACAGTTGATTTGTTTTGATGTCTGTCTGTGTCACATTTACCTGTACATAAAAAATATACAGTCCAACTTCTCCATTACTATTATTATTTGAAATGGCCTTATTTTTGAAAGAAAAGCACTGTTTTATCAATGAAGATAACATTCAGCTAATCAGAAATACACTTGAATGGTAATGTGGTAAATGTCTCATTTTTATTGTAATATCGCCATAGGTGTATGGAGGTCCATTTCTCCAGTGTTCTAATTGTACATTATGTGCGTTAATTGCATTAGAAGCTAATGGATGATTTAAAAAACCCTTGTGAAATTTTGTTAGCACAGCTAAAAACGGTTTAGAAAAGTATCATTTCAAATAGAAATCACTATTTCTAACCTATTCAATGCCTTGACTATATTTTCTATTCGTTTTCCAACTCATTGGTAAATATAAGTGTGACTTTTCATTGAAAACACAAAATTGTCTGGGTGACCCCAAACCTTTGACTTGTAGTGTAACTCTATAAATACAATACCTATGCTACTGAGTTCTGAAAGAATGAATCCATTTTATTGCTTTTTGTCACATTGAAATATTTTTTTTTGTTTTTGTTTTTTATATAGATACCTGAAAAAATTCTTTTATTTGAACTAAGATATGAACCACATGCTGGCACTAGAGGAAAAGTTCAAGCATCATAAAAAGACTGTGGGGTTCATCATCTGTGGACCATTATGGGCTCTACATTATTTCATACCAATACATTCAGTAGGTTTTGAGCTATTTGACTCTGGATCAAAGTGGTGGACTGACCCTTTGGCATCATTCAGACATAGTGATGTAAACCCTTCATCTTTCCTTTCCCTTCAGGGGTTGCCACAGAAAAGAGATAATCAAGTTAGATCCAAATTTTCTATTGCTGCACACAGCAAAAACAAGTGTCACTGGTAACATTAACCAAAGCCACATTCCTTTTATGTATGGTCCTGCACCATGAATGTAGTAATTAGCAGCATCTGTGCCTCTCCTGCAGGGTCCAGGTCCCCACCATCGACACAACATGCTTCACAAGACGACAACGTGGCCTGCCATTGGTGCACTCTCACAACCTGCTTTATTAGTGTGTTTATGGTGATTTTTTACTTTCACAGCCCAGCCGAGCACCGACACACATCATTCTCTCTGCTTTCTTTTTTTGTCTGTTTTATAGTCATTAAACCTCCAGCCCCCCAAAGCCCGACTCTAACCCGCACACCACAACCCTGCAGGTGCCCTGTATTAAACAACACAGACATTCTTTAAAAGTACAAGCAGCTTTCTAAAGAAAAGTATAAAGTAAGAATTTCTGTATGCTGCTAACATGACTCCGTGATGACTCAGCCACTTCTGATACAACAAAGGCAGGACATATGTTATCTGTCTGGCTGATAGGACGCGACTTTCTCACGTGTGGTCCCTCAATCAGTCGTGCTCCACACTAGGTAGCACGCTGCCTGCCCTTTTAAAGACATGCTTCCAAGTCAAACACAGACACACCTGAAGTACAACATCTTACCTCTTATCAGCAATTCTTGTTAAAGTGTGTTTGTGTGCATGTGTGGACTGGACTTTACACGTTCGGTCTCCTCAGATCTGCATTGCTTGATTAGAAAAGAGTGAAAAAAACACATGGGGCAGTAACAGTGTGGCTCTACATAGCTGCAATCAGCATTTTGTTAAAGGAAACACACACACACACAAAAGAGAGGGAAAAAATATGGTCTCTTCCTGAAAAACAATGCAATGTGTGCTACTTTTCTTCCCATGCAGAGTCACACGGTGTTTTATGCCTTCAGAGCAGAGCTGCAGGGTGGACTCTGTGTTTAGGGGAAATACGGGTGCAGGGTTGATGAGGCCAGGTTCAGGCTGCCGGCGAGCCCCTGCCGTGTCCTTGTCTGGGCGGTGGACACAGGAGAAGTGTTGGGAAAACACAGGCTCGGGATCGCCGGGATGGACAGATCTCGCTCCAATAACAGAACCGTCTAAATAAATACGTCCCCCCCCGAGTCCGAGGCTCTGCTCTATGGCCTTCCCAGGAAGATGTTTTTCTAGAAGTCACACTTTCCCATCTTATAGCCAAAACAACAGGGGATGCAGAGGAAAGTGACACCTGTTGACAGAACTGTGAAACTGGAGCTGCCGATTCTCTCTTTCTGTCAACTTTGGTTCATGAGGATGAATCCCCACAACATCAACTCCTGGAATTTGGTTTATCAATAATAAAGTATATTAATATAATAAGGCACCCTGCTCTTGAGAAGTAGATAGAGGAGTATTTATATTTAGATGTCTACACACTGAAATAACACACCATCACCTGGAAACTCCTGGCTCGGATTGAGTCTTCTCTTCCTCTCATCTTTCAGATTAATGTAACCCCTGCTGCCAGTATGTTTTGATATCTGTGTTATTGAAGCTCCCTGGTTAACCCTTTTCTCTTATTCCTTGTGCCAATGAAAACATCCAAAACATGGGTTTGGATACTGGAAAGCTATGCCCTGGATGGCCTCTGTTGGCATTTGCATGCTAATCCGAGTAACCTTTGACCCAGAAGTAGGATTTTGATTCTCAGCAACGTGAACACATTCACCTTGAATGTGTGAAGGCTGGTGAAACTGAATTTGATTGAGACAGGATTAAAAAGCACAAACTTACCAGGTGAACGTAAGGCACATAGTAGCCATAAAGGGCTGCGGGGATGCCGAAGGCCCATATGCGGTATCCCAAAGACTTCCAGATATTAAGGTTGAAGACCTGGCTCATGGGGGGGCAGCGGCTGCCTGTGCGGGTGTTGCCAGACTTGACTGGGAGCAGGGGCTTGTAGGTGAAGCCGGCGAGCAGCAGCACGAACATGAGGATGCAGAGCACGCGCATAGTGTTCTGCAGCCCCACCTTCTCCAGCAGGCCCGACAGCAGGAAGGGCAGTGTGATAGTGAAGACGCTGCTGCCCGCCGTCACTATGCCGTTTACCAGGCCCAGCCGCTTCTTGAAGTAGTGGCCCAAGATGACCAGACTGGGCTGGTAGGCGAAGGAGCAGCCGCAGGAGAACACAATGCCATAGGTGAAGTACATAGGGCCCAGGGACCTGCAGGACATAATGTATTTCCAGGTCATCAAACCTCTCCAAGGTTCAAAGTGATGTGAGCTGCTAATAAACTGTCCAGTCACAGGTTTGGACACGATTTCTGATTCAAGTGAATGGGAAGCTGTCTAAAAGTGTGCTACTATATGAGTCATTACACAGGAATTTAGCACAGCAGAGCTCTATCAACACAATTAACCCTTGTCTTTCAGTGGCTTTTTCATTTGTGAATATTCAGTTATTTTGGCTGTGATTTTTATACATGCTTCTGTATTATGTGTATTATACAGCACTGTATAACACCATGATATGAATAAAGTATTTTATGGCGGATTTAAAGCAACATGCATATTTTTTTCCTGCAAGATTTAACTCAGTTAAAGCGTTTTTATGACATTTTTTTCCCCACAGATATTTATTTCCTTTTAATGACATCACGCAATATGGGTTGAGGCACACATTTTTAATGGTACCTGCTTTTTTTTTCAATTATCTGCACATTTAAAGACATTATAAAGAGGTCTGGGCGATATGGACAAAATCAAAGATCACAATACCTCTAACCAAAAACCTTGATATTTATCTACTCTTTAGACTGTCATAGTCTCCTTTTGATGAATTTTTATCCACCTACAGCTTGCACGTATCGCCAAAAAGAGACAATAGCATGTGATAATATGTTCAGCCTTAAAATCAATAGGATTTTTTGTTGGATAGCAGATTTTCTCAAATACTGTAACTTAGACTTAGCACCAAAAACAACTCCAAAAAAAAGCTACTACACTGTTTTTTGGGTTTCAGGCTTTAGCTTTGAATCAGACATGAACAGAGACGTGCGTGGACTCGCGAGTGGCAGCAAAACCAAAAAGAGGACCTTCCTCAGTCACGTTGCCTCCAGGAAACGTAGGTACAGCGTGAAGCGCACACAACGCTTATTCATGTGGTAGGCGGTGGAAAAAACTGACACCGGTTCAACAGACTTGCTCTGAGCTCGACATTTCCCACTTCGACAGATGAAAGAATAATTAAACAGGCCCACATTCAGCTCCATATAAAAGGCCAATCAAAGACATATTTACAAATGTATTGCTGATCACTTACTTTTGTGTTATCATCCATGATAATTATATTTCACTGTAAATATTATTTTTTAATCTATCTTGATAGTGACAGAGCTTGTAAAGTCAGATTAGATATAACGGCTACAAACTAATCATTGATTAGATATCGTTCGGCTTCTCAGACCCTGGACTGTGTTTAACACATTGTTTGATTAATCACTGAGGTCAGCTGCCACACTCACCCATGTGAGATATATGGAAGGTCCAGTGGTCATCGCTGATAACTCCATGGCATCAGCATACCTCTGTTATCTGGGCGGCAGCTATTTAACATCTTCAGATGGGTTCAAAGTGAACTGGTACGGACTGGTTTCCAGCTGCTACTGACTCTTCTCCTTGGAGGAACCGCAACAAATAACTGAAACTAACGAATGATTCCACCCAGGAACTTTACAGTTATAGGAAACTTCTGCAGTGGACATATCTTTGGAACCACTATCCTGTATTTAGTGGAGATTTGCTGAGATATTGTTCCTCATATCAGACTATCAATCAATATATCAATCATATTGTCTTTATATGTCTGAAGAGGTTTAATTAATAGGAACCAACAAATGAATTGTGTTTAGTCCAAAGTCCAACTAAATGCCTAAATGCAGGATAGTGGTTCCAAAGTCCTGACGGCTGCAGAACTGAGCTGTCAGCCTCTCGCTGTTTATAAAACACTCGATAAGTAGTGCTTAAACGTGTTTTACTGCGTAATTTATGACAGTTTAAAGTGGAGGGTGGAGAGCTTGCTATTTGCTGCTTGGATCACATATTTCTGCATGGTGGTGTTAGTGTTTCCTCACGTGCAGTGATTCCAGGAAATTATTAACAACGGGGTGCTAAAGGAGTGAGCCTCTCACCCACAGAGGAATGATAAAACCTACAAGGAATAGGCTTTGTTTTAGCGATTGAGAGCAATGCAACAAGAAGCCATATACATATATATATATATATATATATATATATATATATATATATATATATATATATATATATATATATATATATATATATATATATTCATGTATATATTAGCCCCTCAATATATTCTAAACTGGTATAAATAGTTAATGGATGTTTTATAAAGGGCTTTGGTTTTTCTTTATACTCAAGTTATAGATGTGCCTATTTTTTCTTTACAGTTGTGTTTTAATTTCATCCATTTAGTAGCTGTTCTGGAGCTTTTAATTATGGCCTCAGCATACATAATTTTTCCTGTCAAAACACTTTGGGGACTTTATTTAAAGGCAACAGATGGTTGTGATGTTGTGATTACAACAGTCCGGCACAGCCACTAATCGGAACTGGTACCGAGATGGTTTTGCAAGGTCAGACATGAAATTTCATTCTCATCATTGAAGGTGGACAAGGAGTCCTTGACACATACGTATGTGTTAACATAATGACCTGGCAAACTCGATCTGCTGAGTGAGAGTGTTTGCTACGACCTAAAGTTCCGGAGCAGCTACTGGACTGATCTTGTGATGGTTCCTGGATCAAAATAAACTTTCAGTCTCTACATCTAGTTTGTTATAGCATGTAATTTAACACCTAAAGCATAGTTTTTAACTGATGTTAAGAAATTCATATCCAAACGGATGTTATCCAGATAACTATTGTTTTTAAGAGTAAGTCTCATATATAGCGCAGACAAGAGTGAAATGATCTTATTTAGAACTCTGTGTTGTGGTCGCAGCAACCCCAGTTTGAATACGGGTCACGGCATGCGTTGGAACATTACATTGTAAGGGTTTCTTTTAGTTCAACACAATCCGCAAAATAATAATGCTCAAACTGGTAGTTTTATTTTATTATTTTTGTTAATTGCTGCGCTCAATATAGTTCATGTCATCAACAAAGTCACCTACATGTAAGGGCGATTTTGTCCAACAAAATGTTATTTTGCTTCCTTACTTGACAAAGGAGCTGGCCAGGAGGCCGATCAGGCCGATGGCGGCGCCGCCGACCGCAGTGACTCTGCAGCCGAGGATGTCGGTGAAGACACTGACGATGGGAGAGCAGAAGAAGATCATCCCCATGGAGAGGGAGCCCACCAAGGCTGCAGAAGAACACACACACACAGAGAATGAATGCATGAGAAAATCTGACAAGTCACTGCGATTATCATTTCACGTCCAATACAGAAAACTGTCCGTTGGCCCTGTCTCCGGCGAGGCAGACGTTACAGACGCCGGCTACATAATGCGATATAAGAACACTGTAGCTCTTGTGTCCATGCACACACACTCACCCACAGACTCACACACAGTCACACTGTACTGTCAATTTGCCTCCAGTTGCCAGATGTCCTCCACAGTTCCCTTTTTTAAGATGTTGTTCATCAATCATACTCTACAATGTTTGCACACACATCCCAGTTTTCTTAGTAACCTTGAAGAAACCATGTATGTTTGGTTAAAGCTATAAGATACCACATGCCTTTCTAAGTGTTCGGTGACTAAGATCTACAACTGAGCTGACAGGAACACACGCACACCAAACACACACACAGGCAGTGGGCAGAAAGGAAACGGCGTAACATTAATGCTACGTACACAGATACCATCTAACTTCCTCACAATGTAATATCTTACTCATGTCCTCAACTGACAGAAATAACTGTCAAAATAACAAAGTCCTGAATAATTGTCAAAACAGCACTCCAACAATAGGGTTTAGGCAGAGGTGAGCGATTTGGATCAGATGAATATCAACTTTAAAAAGGTCCAGAACCATAATTGTATTTATTTGCTTCCAAATTTCAGGTTAACATTACCATTAATGTGAGGCCTATTTAAACCCAGCAAACTGAAGTGCAGCATTTTAAACCTCCACAGAAAGGCAGTGGCCAACTTTCTGGTCTTTTGAAGGATGCTCGGTGACGCAATGTGGTGACGTAGTGTATGAATCACGGCCCTTTCGGGTAAAGTAACTCAGAAGTAGGCAATATGTTTCTCAATTTAAGACTGAGGCAGCGGCTTCACAGCAAGAGCCAAAAAAATATTGCCTTAACCAGCTTTTACCAGATTCACAAATTCACAGATTTACAGATTCAGCAGTTAACACAACAGCAACTCAACTCTGTGTACAACTCTGTGCACAACTATGGCTTCAAGGAATAATATAATTTTTGTGCAATTAGGGCATGGTCCAAAGGAGACGTTCTTCACTTTGACTGCTCCCAAAACATTGTTAGTAAGTTAAAATAAAGACATTTGCAGTAGTTTATGACTGTAATAGTGGATCTTAAAAAAAGAGAAGACAACTAAGGGTTTATATTCAAAAACCAAGTGAATTGGTCAGAGGGGAGTTGGATAGAGGCGTTGCAGGAAAACAATCTGAGAGCTGAGCATAAATCTGGGAGCGGACATCTCACGTGTGCACCAAAGCAGCCCGAGTGTGAGGAGAGGGGCCAGACCTGGAACGGGACATCTGTGCAAGCAACGATATATCAGAGTGAAGAAACAGTCTGAGCAGAGGCAAGAGGAAATCTGAAAACAGTCAGAAGCTCGCTGAGAGTCAGGGAAGCGTTTGAAGTAAAGAATTATCAAATCCGAACATAAAATCTTAAATTGAAAGACCATGCTCTTGAAAAAACCCACAAATATATCTTGTTAGTGATATCACAACTTTAAATGAAAGGAAAAAACGTAGAATTGTACACCATTCAAAATGATATTTAATTCAAACAAATATTTCTTGATCATCAGCGTGACAATCACAAGTTATCATTCATCATTTTTATTGGTTGCTGAGATGCAAAAGAGAGGAAGGCACAGATGCTGAAAGATACCACTCACACCCAGTATTCTGGTTAATTTTCTGCCTGTGTCTATTTATTAGTATGAATGAACTGAAACCAAAGCTGGTTTCAGTGAACACTTTGGTAGAAAGGAACCAAATTCTGTGAGCAGCAGTCTCATGCACAAGCTTTTTTTTCTTTTTAAATTTCAATGTAATAAATGTAACTTTTCCACATACGTTAAAAAAGCCCACAGACAGAATGAGATACCAGGGACGATGTTATGATCATTAAAATACATCTTATGGTTTGTGATTTTTTTGTTGTTCAACTCAACCAAAGTATTCATATATTTCGAGTCAGTTCCACCTCACTACAGCAAAAGCTGTGACCATGTTGACACATGTTGAAGAAAACGGAAGGAGATATTTTGTCTTCAGAGTTAATGCAGTTAATACGTCCATATAATAAATTTATATCTAATGATCACAAAGGTAAATCATCAGTGGACAATTGGGAACCTCAGAGAGATCAAATCAGCAGAAGGCAGGACGCACATTTGACGTTGGGGTTCCTTAGACGTCACCTGACTGCACAAATGTGTATTTTTCTTTCTCACATGACGGCTGGAGGAAATGTCCACCCGTTTTCCTTTTTGCTAGCACAGCAGTCCTCTGTGAGCCTAAGGTTAAATACCAGTCACATGCTGTCGCAGACCTATCCTGAAGATTCGATCATTGCGGGATTAATCAAAGGAAAGTAGAATCAAATGGTGTTTGTAGAAAGCTGCGGGGGCGAGCTGATATCTCTGAGTTATTTATCTTAAGACAAATGAGGAGGAAAAGATGTGCTGACGAACTTTGTGCCGGGAACAACAGATGCCTTTCCAGGAATGCTTCGCAAATAGAAACACAATATAAACCTTTAGATTAGATAGATTATTTCCATCTTTTAATCCTGTCAAAGAAAAAAAGCAAGCACTCGGACGTGGGAGGGGAAATCAGGAAACAGCACAAACAAAACACACTAGTGCATAAATTGTGATACCCTATCGCGACGACCTTTGACCTGGAAGAGGATGAGGAAGCCGAGCATCAGGCAACTTGTTTTGCACGAAGAACTGCAAGCAGCACTTTTAAGTCTCAACGATATCACAGATCCTATACAAGACAACAGCATAAGTAGACTAAAAATGACAAGACAGCGGAACCACACACCAGCACATGTGACAGGAGATATAAAAGTTGTTTTTCTCAACTCCGACGATAGGTCAAACCTGTGAGAAAAAGCTGAGCAGCTGGAGTTTGAATGTTTTTGTTGTGTGTTTTTACTTCAGTAACAGGGGAAACCAGTGTGTCATATTACAGGGTTATTACTGGTTTGAACTGCTTTGTATTTTTTTTCCCCTCATCTGACTCCGTGCTGTAGGGGTGTTATAATATTACCGGTTGTACCAATGTCATCCAGCTTGTGGCACTAGAGGAAAATTCAAAGAACAGCAAAGTCAGTAGGATAAATAGTCCTGAGAACCATGAATGTGTGTAGAGAACTGTCACCAGATGACTGAAAACTTTGAACTTCTGACCCCTTTTTCCAGGTATAAAGGCTGATTTATGGTTCTGTGTTGAATCTCATTTCGAGAAATGAGTTTCCTCTGTGAGGTCTCTGGATCCACCCTTAGCGATAGGGTGAGAAGCTCAGTCATCCAGGAGGGGCTTAGAGTAGAGCTGCTGCTCCTCCACATCCAGAGGAGCCACATGAGGTGGCTCTGGCATCTGGTGAATAGCCCCCTGGACCCCTGGATAGTAAGGTGGTCCAGGCAGACCCAGGACACACTGCAGAGACGATGCAGTAAAATAACAGTGTTAAAATAAACCTTAAAGAGTTCAAAAGTGTTCACACTACTTGTGTAAAAATGACTTCTTTAAGTGTTATTTTAGCAATGTCGATTCTACTGTGTATGTATCTTGCCTGGAAACATGTGGCAGATGGACGGATGGATGGATGGATGGATGGATGGATGGATGGATGGATGGCAGATTGTCGGATGGACGGATAAATGGAGGGAAGATGGACAGATGGATGGATGAATGGATGAATGGATGGATGGATGGATGGTGGTGCTGCTCTCCACCAAAATGCTAGTTGAAAATGGCATTTCTATGTGTTGAGTTTGTTCTTGTATTAAAACAATTGGCGACTGAAACTGAATGGATTGTGTTGGATTTGGATCTAATAAATATAAAACACAGAAGAGAGACTGACCTAAAAGGAGGAAGGGGGGACTCTCAGTGCTTTTTCAGTGCAGCTGAGAGACATGGACAAGTGGCTTACTGTGTGACGCTGTGATGTGTAGTTGTATTTCAGGAAGCGGCTCCTACCTTAACACATTTCCATTTAATGTTTTAATATTTTACTTTCTGACTCACTCCCTTTGCTTAAAAAATATATAATACCTGTGCTTAAAATAATGAAATATGAGAACAATATATTTTTCAGTTCCTTCCAGCACATGTGATTCAAACTCTGATACTGTTTGTGGATGCAATCGCAGCGTACCCCTCACTTTAAGTACGCCATCATATTGATGATAAAACATTAACATTTCTTTTCTTTTTGGCCATTCATAGAACTTGACACTACAAGTGGTTATTCAAACATTCACATGCATTCAAACACTGATGGTGGTGGCTGGCACCCAAGGTTCTAATCAAACATCATAAATTTGCTGATTCAAACAGCCATCAGGAGTAATTTGGGGTTCAGTATATTGTCCAAAGTTTTATTGACTTGTGGCCCATAGAAGCAGGGATCCTCTGACCAGTGAACTACCACTACCTCTGATCCACAGCCACCTGGAGTTCATCCTCTGGGGACCATAGATATCTGTAAGAATTGTAAAAATCCATCCATACAGCCAATATTTTTGAGGCATTTTAATAATAATAATGAGAAGTCATGAGATCCCCAAAATCATAAAGATTCATCCCCTAGACCTTGAATGTCTGTACAACATTTCATAGCAAGCTCTGGTGTGATATCTCAGTCTGACTGACTGACACGACATCCAGCCGTGACTATATTGTGGCTAAAAAATAGTTTTTCTGGGTTTATCAGTGTGTCTGATAAACCCAGTATATTTTATAATTAAATTGTTTGCAGATTTAAACTAGATGCAGAGTGGTGACATCGGTCAGTCAGTAGATATCCATATTTCCACATGTAAAAATACTCATGAGTAACCTATATTTGGTTACCATCCTCTTGCTCAATATCCTAGTCTGGTTTCCCTATGTCAGCCAACACACTCAAAGCCTCTTCAGACTTATTCCAGACACTGCAGTCAGGAAAAATGCCCCAAATTCAATGGGGGTACTCTCTGCTTGGTCTCATATTTGTGGGGATATCATCCAGCTTTAAGCTACATAATGTAATAAATGGCAGGGAACAAGAAGGGCAAAGAATCCCTCAAAGACAACAGGAAATTGCTGTTGTGGTTTCATCTTCTGGTTCTCTCGATTTAAAAGCATTTACGCTTCAGACAAGGAGGAATTTCAAATTGAAAAAATGTAATATCGGGATTCTGTCCCGGTGACATTCAGCGCCCGCCGCGGGCACACTTGGACACTGACAGACGATGCAGTTGCCCTAAGTCGTCTGTCTGCTCTGTTAAAGACTCCTTGCTGGAAACCCCTCTGCTCTGAACCCTGTCACCCTACAGTGACTGAACAGTAGTCTAACCTGTTGCCTTTTGTAAAACTAAAAGAACGGATTCAAACTGTGCTGAGAGGACACCTCTTCCAGTTGCAGACTTCAGACTCAAATCCTTTGTGGTCAGCAATTCTATTCTTGGTGTCATGTTCCTCTGCACAAGTCTGGTCAGCTGATTTGACACAGAAAAATGTTATAAAAGCGCTAAGAGCAGGATGAGAGAGGAATCAACAATATTAACATCAATTGGAGCACAATATCAGCCCACTGTGATATAAGCTCCTCCTCTGAGTGGCCGAATTGAATGGGAGGTGGGGAGTTGCTGTATAGTTGTGGCATCACAATTTCACCACTTAATGATAGCTGCTTTTATGTTTTATGTTTTAAATTCACACAGGTATTAACATCTTACTTCAAAAGTATGAGACCTTTAAATAAGACCAAGTGTACCAAGCACACAGGTGACCTTGCTTCAATCTGTGAGTAAATTCAGAAAGCGTGCATTAAAGCAGCTGGTTGGTGAGTTATCTATTAACCAAAAATCAATAGAAACAGCTAATGGAAAGGCATACTTGGCTCATATTGCTGCGGTGTGACAGACCATTTTCCTGGCTTGGTCAAATAAACAGCATGTTCCCATAGCACATTCTAGGAATTTGTTGACTAAAGATGCTCAAAAGCCTAAAGTCTAGTTCAAACATGGCGAATGAAGACAGACTTCATTTAACAGCAGAGACCACTTAAAGCCTGCTCGATGTCTCATGCCGTCACGCTGGAATAAACACAAAGTGAGAAGGAAAGGTGTTAAATCAACTGCACTACTTGCCAGCAAACCAGAAATGGGACCAGATGTCTTGCTACACTGCCACATCAATATGGAACCATGCAGCAGGATTTATCATTTTAATCTGGGTTCAGCTTTCTGCATTATTGTAGCTTTGGTGTAAAAAAGGGAAAATTGGCAGATGATTGGCATTATGTTTTACCTATTGAACAACTACGACTCCCTCAAATGAACATTACTGAAACTGTAACCACACGTAATAGAGACTCGGCAGTAGGATTTAACCAAACCCTAACCCTTTTCTTAAAATCTGGACTTCTCTGGGCTTTCCTTTCAAATATTTGAGAAATAAACAGCTAATAAGAAAACTGGAAATCAAGAATTGGATGTTCACAAAGCATGTTCATACTTAAAAAACATTTAACTCAAAACGTGAATTAATTGAACAAGTCTTAATGACAATTGGTTATTTTAGACAGTCATATATCTCAAAAGTATATTGAAACAGAACTAGAGGCCAAATGGACCTAGTTAAACCAAAGGTTTTTAATAGTTCCATGGTCCTGTCATAAACTTAGAGGTGACCATCCCATGGCTTCTTGGTCGCTGATCCAGACTGTGGAACAACATCCTTCATTCTGTCAAACTTGCCCCCTGCATCAACTCTTTTGAATCTAGACTTAAAGCTTACTTCTTTACCTTAGCTTTGAAGTCCTCTTGAACTCTGTTTTGTTGATTCATTTTTGCTTTGATTTGTTCTTTATTTTTGGTCTTTGTTTGTATGTACAGGTGATGGTCATGTAATTAGAATGCCATGAGAAAGATGATTCATTTCAGTCGTTTCACCAACTTTTAAAATGTATACATTCATTTCACTGACATATTCAAGTGTTCATTTATTTTAAAATAGTGATGATTATAACTGACAGCTAATAAAAACCCCTAATTTAGTATCTCAGAAAATCAGTATATTGTGGAAAGGTTCAATGTTGAATGTACCTGGTGCCATATTCTAATAAGCTAATTAACTAAAAACAACTGCAAAGGCCATTAAATGGTCTCTTGGTCTAGTTCTGTAGGCTATACAAACATAGAGTAAGCCTGCCGACATGAAAGTTGTCCAAGACGACCAATGCCACCTTGCACAAGGAGGGCAAGACGCGGTCATTCCTAAAAAGGGCCGGTTGGTTGTCAATGCCCAACAATAGAAGTCAAGGGAAGGAAAAGATGTGGTAGAAAAATTGTTCATGCAACAGGGATAACCACACCCTGGAGAGGATTGTGAAACAAACTCCATTCAAAAATGTGAGCTCCAGCTGGAGTCAGTGCTTCAAGAACCACCATGCACAGATGAATGCAAGATATGGGTTTCAGCTGTCACATTCCTTGTGTCAAGCCACTCTCAACTGAGAGACAGCGACGAAGGGGTCTTGCCTGGACAGACGAAAAGGACTGAACAGCTGCTAGAGGTTCAAAGTTATGTTCTCTGATGAATGTAAATTTTGTATGTGCTTTGGTAATCAAGGTTGAATCTAAAGGAGGCTTGTAGGAGGTTGTGTGTAAAGATTCCGCGGTCAGTGATGGCTTGGGATGCAATTTCATCCACTGGTGTTGGTCCACTGTGTTTTCTTAAATCCAAGGTCAATGCAGCGCCCTGCTGCTGAACAACTTCATGAAGGTGGAGATTTCATTTTTCAACAAGACCTTGGGTCTGCACATAGTGCCAAAGATATGGTTAGGGTTAGTACCAGTACCTGGTTTAAGTACCATGGTATCACTGTTCCTAATTGGCCAGCAAACCCACCTGACCTTAACCCTATAGAAAAACAAAGGGGTATTATGATGAGAAAGATGCAACACACTAGCAATGCAGAGAAGCTGAAGGCCACAAGCAGTGCACCCTGGGCTCTCATAACACCTGAGCAGTGCCAGGTATGATTGAATCAGTCTTAAGTAGTATTCAATTATATATATAAAATATACAACTTTTTGAATGAATTTACTGATATAAAGGGGCTTTTTCATGATATTCTAATTAAACCAGTACAGATATTTTCACTTCTTTTTATGTTTAGCACTTCAGTTGTTTTTAAATGTGATTTATAAATAAATTGATTGATTGTTTTATGGTTTGATTGATTGATGGAAGGGCGACACGGTGGTGCGGTGGGTAGCACTGTTGCCTCACAGCAAGAAGGTCGCAGGTTCAAGACCGCCTTGGGGCCTGGGTCTGGGACCTTTCTGTGTGGAGTTTGCATGTTCTCCCCGTGTCTGCGTGGGTTTTCCCCGGGTACTCCGGTTTCCTCCCACAATACAAAAAACATGCTCAGGTTAATTGGTAAACTCTAAATTGCCCATAGGTGTGAGTGTGAGAGTGAATGGTGTGTGAATGGTGTGTGTGCCCCACGATTGGCTGGCGACCATCTGGGGTGTATCCCTGCCTCTCGCCTTAACGCGCTGGGATAGGCTCCAGCAGACCCCTGCGACCCCGAAAGGGAATAAGCGGGATAGACAATGGATGGATGGATGATTGATGGAAATGAACACATGTGAAAAACATAAAACAGGTACCACTATGTTCAGCTGATGCATGGGAACCATTCCTTTTTACTTAACTATTTTTAGCCTTTTTACTTTGCTTCATTGCTAAACTAATTCATTATCTACTAAGCAGTTTGTCTGCATTGACTGAAATGAGCCGTCATGAATCCAGTACTGGACAGACACTGTGTCTGTCTGTATGTCACTGGTGGTGGTAAATCTTTCCCTTCCATGAAAATCTTTTTTAAAAGCGTATTTATTCTATGCAGAGTCAGCTTGATTGAAAGAATTCTATCCGCTTTACTTATGTTGGAAAGAAATTTGATACACTGAATGAATGTTGCATGTTTGATGTCGTAGCAGCTCCAAACTCCTAGAATTATTACTGTGTTATAGTATTCTGTGGAGGAGACAAGTGTCTATCCATCCATTTTCTGATAGAGGCAATCCCAGCATATTATTACTTTAATCCAAATTAAAGCCACAATTTCGGACATTTATCTCAATCTGCTGAAGATAGAAATAAAAAAGTATATGTTAAGTAATATAGCCAAGCCTAGTCTTTGATAGGAGTGCTTTACTGCATCTAATGGTGGATAAATTGTGTTAGGAGGAACTGCACGAACACTTTGAGAGCTTCCAGCGGTGACTCGGTGTGTTGCAGCTTGTACAGAAACTTCTCCTGTCAGAGCTGCTGGATTTGATCTGACGGAGCTAAACCACTTGATGTTGACTTACTGGCAAAAGTCCAGAGTTTCCAGCGGGGCCTCTGGCCTGCCCCATACTGAAAAGCAACAGGACAGGACCCGGGAGCAATAGTTTTAAACAGAAAGAAGTAGAAACGAACACTCAGCAACTGCAGCTCCATGTTCAACTAAACAAGCTCTCCAGCCAGTTTGCATAGAATCTTAGACCCAGTGACCTGAGGTCAGAGTGGACAGTGTACTGAAACCACTGTCTTCTATGCTCCCATGAGGCTAAACAAAACGTATGAGTTATAGCTGCAGTGAGAGGGAGGGAGGAAGATGGAGGAAAAAGAGAGAAAAGAAAAGCAAATAGTGAGGAGGACGAGCAGTGTTCAGTGATGGTGTAGAATTTAGTGTAGAGACGCTTGTGATTTCCGGCGGATTTTGGATTAAAACCTGCCAGAGCTTTGCTGCTTATTGCCTGTCTTACTAGAAAAAAAAGGGAACCCAGTCTCCTTTGTAAAAAAAAATAGACCAAGTGGTTGGGTTAATGGGTTTACAAGCTGTGGTCTATGTTAGGCTGAACACGTTTGGCACATTGCTGAGACTCATTACGAACGTACCTCCTGAGGGGAGCTGTGCTACAAGAGAGGCAGCCACAGGCTCTAAAACATCTCCACAGCCAATTGCTGTGTACCCTCAAATTTGCATCCCTTCCCAACAGGTTACAGATGTGTTACAGGCCATGCTTGACAGGCCATGCTGTGCTTGAATAGTTACCTATTTAAAAAGCAGAGAAGTTGATGGTGAACTACCTTACAAGAGGTTAAGTGAAAAGAAGATATTTAATACATTATAGGTCTATTTTTAAGATCTTCTCTTTTGAAACAAAGCAAAGTGTTGCAGTGCTCAGCCTGTATACTTTGGTGTTACACTGATTCTGTCCAGCCTCAATTAGGAAAGCCCCATTAAATACATATCCTGAACAGTTTTGATTCATTTTGAATCCCTATGTAAACAGGATTAGCTCAATGGAAGGTACACTGCAAAAAAAAAACATAAAAAATGAATTAACTGCAATAAATATGTTTGAGAATTTTCTAGAATCAATGGTTATGTTTAAAAATGCTTTATTTTAGCTCTGTCACACTGTGTTTTTAGACTCAACGGTGCTTTGAGCTAAATGCTTGTGTTAATATGATGTAATGCCAGGGATGATAACATGATGCCAACATGCAAGCATAATATTTACCATGTCCAACATCTTAGTTTATTGCCTTACCGTGCTAACATTTTCACTAAACACAATGTAACATGTACCTGCAAAACTGTTTTTCAGGTACTTGATTTTTTTACCAAAATGGATGGATGAATTTGATGGTGGTGCCCCATGAAAAGAATTAGGGGCAGTTCACAGTTACATTGTCATTCAGCAGATGCTTTAATCCAAAGCGACATACTTTGGAGAGTTAATGCGACACAAGCAAGGAAGTAATCCGGAGAGAACAACCTGAGTCAGGACCTATTGCTCAGAGGTTATATATAAGGTGTATAGAAAGAAAGAGCTGGAATGACCAAAACTAAGAAAATTGACTTCATCGCTTGTTAATACTTGACAGTTTTGCAGTGTATAGTGGTATAATCATTACTGGCACAAGTCCATGGTTAAGACCGACATTTTTGCAGTGTAGGGTGGTATAATCGTTACTGGCACAGGTCCATGGTTTTAGTCCCATCTGCATCTGTCAGGTCTGATAGGGTTTCTGCATTTTATACTACAGTAATTTTCCCTGAAAGAAGTAGCTCACAAAAAAACAGTTGCAGCTGATCTGGCAGGTGAAGCCTGAGTATTTCTCAGCAGGGAAGCACCTGAGGAAATTCTTGCTTACTTTCTGTCCCTTCACAAACTGAAACTTAAAAGTGGTCTGACTGTATAACAGCCAATCGTGTTCAAGCATCGCTTTAAGCTCCATCACAAAGACTCCAGCCATGACCACAATCTGCGGCTCACGTTGCATCTGGGTTCTGTGTGGACCATATAGCTTCACAACCATAACTCAACTTCAGCTCACAACAGCTGGAAGCCATTTCTGCTGGCCCACTCAACTGGAGGCTCTAGAGGGGGAGAAGCAGTTTAAAAAAAGGCAATTTTTGTATGCTCACATTTCCAAGTTCAGGATCTTCAATTTTTTACTGGCCTCCCACCATAGGAATTGAAAACTTCTGCCAGAGTTATCCATGGCTTCACATCCTAAGCATGTTTGGAATTAGTTGTCACTGCAGTGGACATTAGAGGTCTGTGAAGAATGTTAAACGGAAGTTGTATGTGTTAGAGGGAAAAAGGGGGTGGTGTGTGAGGCCTGGATGGTGATTGGGGGAGCATTTAATCCTCCCCCCTATTTTAGCGCAGAGTATAAACAGATGACTGTGATTATTTGTTTGTCTACATGTCTACTTAAGTGAAGGTCTTCATGACTCTCTTGACCTCTACCTGACCTCTCTGATCAAAACCTCATACACAAAGACACACCCACAGACACACATGCCCCAAACAACCTAGCTTGACCCTAGCAGTGGTTAGTAGGTAGCCTAGTATTTATTTGACAAATGAGATGATTGTTTGATTGTATTCTGTACTATTGACATCAGTACTTTGGTTTAGTTCAATTGTTTGCATTTTTTTTAACTCTGCACCAATAAATGAAAAGTGCCACCAGGCCATATTTTGAATATGATTCTCATTGAGCTGTTTTTCAGTATCTTTAGAATTAATTTTCTTTTTAGAGAGTTTTTCCTTGTATGATGTGAATATCTAAGGACAAGGGATGTTGTGTTGCTTTTGTATAATCTGTAAAGCACATCGGCGCGAATCTGCGATTTGTGATTTTGGTCTATACAAAAAAATTGACTTGATTTGACTTGATTAGTATTTAGTGGAAGAGGTGGACAGCTTCAAGTGGTGTGGTTAAAAAGGATTCAGGTAGGGCTCAGGGGGAGCTTAGGACCAGGTCAAATATGGTGGAGCTTAAGTAGAGGACAGGAACGTTAGAGCTTAGTTAGAGGACAAATAGGAACTCTGGACTCGCCTTCCTGCTGAAATCTGTCTTTATAGTTACCTCAGTGATTTCATATCCTAACACAAACACAACTTTTCTTAGTTTCCGCACTAGTTTTCTCTTGGTGGTCTGTCGCTTTCAAGTTATGTCCCTATTTTTTGAAAAAGCCATCATCATTTAACACTTTGGCGTCTGGTCACTTTATAACTTGAAATTGATTTAAGCTTAAATAAAAGTTATTGTTAATAAACAATTATCTCATACAAACTATGATGCCCACACTAATTGAAACAAAAATAAAGTGGCACAAGAAACACAAAATAAAATAAGCATCATATAGTATATACAGCATGCTATGTACATGCTGTATACTGAGTATGTACAGTCTTAGTCACATGTTAAGACTTTCACCTAATGGGAGAGGGTAAAGGGGAAAGTGTATCCAAAGAGCAATGACACTAGAACACTAGAACCATTGTTTTCTGTTTCCCACTGTTGTTTACAGACAGAGTCTTCTCGGCCTCCAGATGCACGGACCAGACGGATCATATACCACTGAAACTGATTATCGTGTTAGTGTGGTCTTCAGTGCTGCATGTGACGTACAATATGCATTGTGAGCTCTAGGCTGTTCCCTTCACAAAATGAATTAGCTAAAAGACGTGTTTTTTTTGCAAACTGCACCTGTATCCGCAAGTCAGATTTTTACCCCACCCCAACCCAATTTGGCTTGTCCAAATTGATGCTTCAGCTTTGTTTCTGACTCACACTGCTACAGGTCTATGTGCTTTTAGACCAGGGGTGGGCAATCCTGGTCCTGGAGGGCCCGTGTGGCTGCAGGTTTTTGTTCCAACCAGGCAGTAACACACCTGGTTCTACTAATTAAGCACTAGAACCCTTCTTCATTAGTACAATTAGGTGTGTTACTGCTTGGTTAGAAGAAAAACCTGCAGCCACACCGGCCCTCCAGGACCAGGATTGCCCATCCCTGTTTTAGACCATAAAACCATAAAAGCAGCTAATATTTAGAAAGATGCGCCTTTAATATTTAACAAATATCTTGGTGGAGTGACTCCAAATACTAAAGGATTATCAGTGGCAGAGATGAGAGAAGAGAGGTCTAAGATTCTAAACCTCCATTAACCACAAGGTGCCTGAACCCTACCCGGGCTCTACCTGAGCCTATGTCATCATGTGGTCTGCAACACCTCAGGCTCTGACCTGGCGATGTGTGTCATGTGCAGGAGGCCAAAGAATTGGTCCCCCTGAAGTGGTGCTCTGCTTCCAACATGTTTGCCCACTCTTTATCTGTCGACAACCTTCACCTGACTCAGACTCAAGCTCACGCGCGCCCAAGATCAAATGGCCTGTCAATTATTAGCCTGTGTATGCTCGAAACCTGTCAAGGTTTTTGGAGTGATTCGATCCGTGTAATGTTTTTTTATCTTAGTTGCCCACGTAGGCCAGCTGCTAGAGCTCCCTCGTCTTGTGTATTCAGTTAAATTTTACCTAATGTGGGCATAGGCAGATTGAACTCAAGCCAATTACTGGCACATTGACTGTCTGTCATGATCTGTTGCTATGACTTCTTTGGTGATTGTGAGACACATATATCACTGCTACCTCACACTTAGCATGAAACAGACTCAGAGGCGGCGATACTGGAATAATATTTTCAACTCCCTCCTGAAGTCAACATGTCAGATTCCAGTTATGTTCTTCTGTAATGCTGAGAGAAAACAATACTTAGCAAAAATATGATCAGATGACTTCTTGTTATTGCATGGCCATTTTTTTAAATCCCTTCAGGCTACTTAAAATGCCTAAGAACAGCACACTCAATGACTCCAAATGACCGTCACCATTTGGTGCAAAGGTCTGTGGCTGCTCTAACATTAGACAACAAGCAAGTGGCCTTTATGGCACGAGTCCTAGGAATAGCCCGTCTGGCATTCCCACAGGGAGGGACCCAGCGCCTGTTACACAGATACGGTGGCCATTGACCGGACAGGTCAGGCCGGTGCAGGGGCTGGACCTCCCCGCCCCCGCATCGAGAGCTGTGATTGGTTGATTAAGATTTAAAATATCATGTTTTTATGTTTGTGTTCATCATCTTTGGCACCGGACAAGACAACAGCTGCCATGTGAGTGCTGAGGACATCAACCTGCCTATCGTCAACCCAACACAGATATCGTCCCATTTGGGGAAACATAACCACGTCCCATTTACTTTCTTACAAATGGCTACATCCTGCCACATGCAGTAAAACTGCTTTTGGCATCCCAGCAAAATGCATTCAAGATTTTACAGTTGCAAACTTGGAAAATGAAAAAGGTTTTCTTAAGTGTCAATTAACTGACAGATAAGTCTAGAGCTGCAAAGATTTGCCAAGAATCAAATAGTTACCAACTATTAAATAATCATCCTGTATTTTGATAATTGATTAATCCTTTGGTGTCATTCTTTAAGAAATAATTATAAAAATTGTCCGCCCTCTCAAATGTGCATATTTCCTAGTTTCTATGACAGTAAATAGAATTTATAGACTGTTGATCAGGACCAAAAAGTGACATTAGAAGATTCATTTAATCAAATTACTAGTTAACAGATTCATCAATAATGAAAATAATTACTAGCAGACCTAGACAAGACCTACATGATGTAAAAAAAAAAACAAAAAAAAACATCAAATTGATTTTTTATGTTTCAGTCCCCTTATGATTATTTATAAATATTCATTCTACATCTTCAATCAACTTAAGTGTTAGTTAAATAAATAATACATGATACAAAGAATACAATAATATATAGTATGGCCCATGTATACAGACACATATGGGTCATTTTAATTTCATTAAAACAGGACTCGAGGGGGAATTTTCATTTCTAAGGAAATTCTAAAAACCACAACTCAGTGATAGATTCATGTCCCTCACATACACTGACTAGAGAAGATGAAGTTCCGCTTGAATTGATAAGACATATAACAGCCAAAAATAAGTGAAGTTAAGAATCTGTTAACTGATCCTGCAGCAGCGCTACATTAACGACTCTTTATACTCAAAGCCATTTCATTGTGGGGGTAGCTTAAGCATATTGAGCTTCCACAGCACATGAGTTTGAATTGAGCGGAAGGAGCATGTTGCGACATGTGTGCTGGTATGTCTCTGTTGGAATCAACAACGCAGCGAGCTCAAATGGTTTTTCAATGTGTAACCACCTGCAGGGAGACATAAAGCTCGGGGGATAGTAACAGTGACCGTTAAACTCATAGTGATTTATATACTGAGCAAATAGCTACTATAAAGAAAAAAATAATAAATAAAAGGACTTCAATGACAAATAAAACAAACAGTAAATTAACAACTAATCGAGTTATATGTCATCTTGACTCTTGGTAAAATTTAACAGAAACAATCGCCAAACAAAATGACTCATCATAACATAAAAGATCATGAACCCCTCCAGAGAAAACACGTTTGCATTTTGACCTTTTACTGTCTCAAAATATGCAAATCTAAGGCATTTCCTAAAGGGTCATGAGTCAGGCCAAAGTAGTGTCATATCTAACGTGCACAAGAGCCAATCCCATCCAGGTCTGAGATAAAGTCCCTCTTGTGACATCATCGTTCTGGAGCCAAAACCTAAACATGCCCCATGCAGTGAGAAATGCGTGTCTGAGCAAAGACGCTTGCTAATGTAAAAGTTGGTCTTCCTGTACAGTATATATTTTCCTATACAATATTTGTCGTACAGAGACATGTGTGCAGACAACAAATGAAGGGACAATGTAAAAAGCTGCCATGTTGATGTGGAAGGAAGGGACACTGCTGTCCTAAGATAAACTGAGCGTGCAGATAGGTGAGGTCATGTCCTCAGCCCGGACACATTTCTGAGAGCCGTGTCTGTGTCTGGAAGATAAACTGCTGATAGACATGTAGGCCTATTGCATTACATGATTACTATTACTACAAAATGTTAACATTACAGTATTTTTCAGTAGTCATAGACAGATGGGATTATTCTTCTCATTAACAATGAATCTGTCTACAATAGGTTACAATTATTTTCAACAATCCAAAACACAAAGATTTGACTTGGCAATATTAAAGTCACAGATAAGGAACAAATCCTCACATTCAAGAAGCTAGAACAAATTAACATTTAGTATATATACTTGAGATTAATTTAATATACCACCTGAGAATAAGGTTTATTCAAATAAAAAACTAGAAATTTATAAAAAGTTCCTTAATTCTTCTTTTCCCATAATGCAACTTGAAATCTGAACTCACATTATGTTCTTATTTAGTTGTGTCATGTTAGAGGTCACAGTGAGAGAAAAATACAAATGTAGGAAGGAAAAGAATCCCATTAGAATGATTTATGATGTCGATCAAGTATCGCCCCCCCCCCCCCCCGTCTTGACCTTCAGGGCTCCCGACCCCTCCCTCTGCACTTCCTCCATGGCGGTGCCCAACTTCAAGACCACTCAACAAGCATATTAATGCCTGTCAGCCCTCCTCTCACGACAGGAAAGGTCTGCTCTGGAGAGCATCTTGGTTGAAGACACACTTCAACTTTCTGAAAACAGGCGAATACATCAAACAATTTAGGGCACACGTCAGGAGGTGAAGGGTTGCAGGAAATGCAGAGCAAGAGGACACGAAATCAGGAAATTCTAAATTGAAACATTATATGACATCTTCGGTAATCCTCTTGGATGACTTTGCTCCTTCTTTGGAAATGTGAATGTCATGCATGCACATGCACGCAAACGCATGCGCATTTACAGAAAGTGGCCCCTTTTCCTCTTCAAACAAACTTCTGACAGATTGAAGCAAACTTCTGTGAAATTATAGAGTCAGGGAAAAACACGGATTGAGATCACTGGCGTAGATTTTACACATACAGTACTGTTACGCTCATGAGCAGGCAGCCAAGGCTCATACCAAAGTGGCCAGGTCATACTTCTACAAAGAAATAAGGCCCAGCAGACCTTCCAAGGAAGGCCAGTTCAATGACACAAACACATAAAGCTATTGAGGAAACTACAACTCTCTACAACTCTAACCCCACTGGCTAAAACTCCCTGGCATTCCGCCTCTATGAAAACCATTTCTGCCAAAATGAGGCGCTGCCAGTCACACGGTAAGAGCTTTGGACGGGGGATAACAGCTGAATGACAGCAGAGAATGTTGCAGCTCACACGGCAGAAGAGCAGACACGTTTTTAATGGAGCTAACAAATTGCTTTCAAGCGATGCCTGCAGGGTGAGGAACTCAACCCAAAGGAAAACAATGACAGTTGTTGCAAATGTTAAAAAAAAAAAAAATACATTTTTGTTGCGAGCATATTTTCCACAAATTCTGTTTTATGCGCCAACAATGTGGTTAGAGTTTGGTTAGTTTCAGATATAAAAAACATTTCGTTTGTGTGAGGAAAAGCTTATGGTTTGGGTTCAAATGGTCATTGCACTATGTGTCAGGACAAATGTCCAGTAAATCGTCCAGTTGGAAAATGCCTGATCTGGTCGACAGTGGCATCAAACAGGTGTTTCCTGCAACTTTTCCAACTTCTGATCATAAAAACAAAACATCGGGACGTCTACCCCCTCCTGCTAAGAAAAGGGACACTTAAGAGGAACGTCCTCTGAACTACATCACACCCAACACATCCGTTGTTTGCAGGAACGTCAACTGTCCCTCTGGAAACTGGGCTGCACCAATGTATGGGAAAAAACAGTGCTTCCTGTTTTGAAATTATGCTAAATACAGTAAATGTCCACATGAATATGTTCATATATTCATGTGGACATCTGTCTTTAGACAGAATGCAGCAACACAGTCAAGTAATCTTGATCATTCAGTGTGATAATTCAAATGCAGAGTTCCCTCACAACCTGGATGACTGAGCGATCTTAACCATAAAAGGAAGGATTTGAGATTAAATAAACAAGATAAAAAGTCTGATTGGAGCCAGGAGACGTCGAGTTGCAGTGAAAAATTCTTGTGAAGACCTAATCAATTCCTTGTCTAAAAGGTACCTCATTATTCATAAATCTAAACTAAATCATATTATTATAATATTATTAGAATTTTGCTCCGTTTCTTGGCTAATTCACTACTAGCATGCACTGCTGACAATGTAGCAGTGTCTGGAACCCGATTAAACACAAGCAATTATTTTGATTTTATTTATAATAAATTTCAATTTATAATGTGTTTTCTCATGAATGAGGCTAACCTCCATGATCTTTTGATCTTAAATAAATACATATCTTATTATTAACATTGGCTAGATTAGAATTAGTGGGATAAAAGTCTCTCAATATTAAATTATGTCTTGAAGACTTATCATTTTCAAAAAAGCTGTTCCCCGAGCCTTGATATCACTTTGTGAAAATGGAGAAGTAACATAAGATTATTTTGATAAAATTTATGTGGAAAATATGATGAAATCCTAAAAAATTACATTTCGATGAAATCTTTTGTCAGATGTTGGCAAATAGGAAAAAGAAACTAGACACATACGTGATGAAATGGCCATGCATCTGTATGCGACTCAGCAGGTTTTGATCAAAGATGGTGGTGTCTTGGGGATTATTCTAAATCCCTCACCCACTGGAGATGGAAGACACCACACTCACACACACACATATTACTCCATGAGGCCAAATGACACAACAGCACGATCACTGCATTTAGTTACTGTTGTATGACGGAGCATTTTTCAAATGAAACAACATCCTTAATGATTTTATCAGAGTGTTCTCAGTTTATCATAACTGTCTGCTTTTATGAGCTCCTGGCATAGAACGATGTGGGTGTAAATGGAGAAATGGTCTGATGAAGGAAAGAATGAGTTGTACTAAAGAGATGTTCCTGTGTTTCTTTGATTCTCCATTTCAATTTTGATAATCTCTATCTTGTATGTGACATTTAAGGAAATGTCATCCTAAATTGCTGAAGTGTCCCCTTAAAGTTACATATTATAATGGGGCTGCTCTGCTATGAACATTGGCCACTTGACATTTATTTTTGTCCTGTCCAAAATATCAGACAGTGAAAGCAAAATGCTGTATAGTCACAATGGAAAAAAGTGAAATGAGCTACAAGTGTTCACCCTCTCATTATCAGTTTAGTCTAATTACACTGGATCCCTCACTTGTTTAGGGAAAAGACTAAAAAAAATGTGATTTCTATGTAGTTTTACTTCTACATGTTCGCCTGCACTGTCAACAGGTGGTTGCAATCATAGCAGGACAGAGGGTCATTAATCATGGTTAGATTGAGGTGTGTCTCTCTCTCTCTCTCTCTCTCTCTCTCTCTCTCTCTCTCACACACAAACACACACACTCTGCCTGCTGGAATCTCTCTAAGACTTAAACATGCTTTTTCAAATACATGGTAAAAATCTGAAATCTGAAAAAGATACAGGACATATCGTAATGTGAGTAAGTGACTAAATTAAAGGTGCACACTTGAGTTTAAATACAATATCTGACCATAAAATCGACTTTGGCAGAAGTTATAGTCACATATTAGAATTGTATTTAAAGTGTCTAATATTTATTGTACATGAGGGATTTCTGGTATTAAATGTAGTTTTGAAAGTTTGAAGGCCAATTTTTGATCAATATAATTAGTTTATAAAACATCGAGAATAAACTTGATCATACTCTAAATCCTGACATATATTTAGTTTAATATCAGAGAATTTCACATTGATCTACTTATAATATTGTAATAAGTGACTAATTTCTACCAAAGGATTTTTTTTCTGGTCAGATATCTGTAAAGCATAGGCTGATGAAAGGAAATAAACTACTTAGATATATACAAATTCAAGAAAAGTACTATAACGAAGCATTATTATTACTTCATTACACCACCGGTGCAAAGAGTGCTTTAGCTGCTTTGTCTTTGGATATTTGAAGAGAAACGACTGGTTTGTCGCCTCTGAGCTGTAAAACAGAAGGTGAATAGCTGCCTTTTATAGAGCAGCGTTCGTAGTGAGTTCATTCATAACTTAAACACACACCGAACTTCTCCACGTCACTGAAAGCTGCGGCTTTTCATCAGAACAGCAGTGTGTGACATGCGTTACCCAACAATACACGCATATATTTATATATATATGTATATGAGTTTATATATTCGGTACTGTGTCGCTGCCTGGCGTCAAGCGGCTTTCGAGTCATTCAACATAACAGCATCGCTGCTTTGTCCTTTGTTTGAGTTACACTCGTGTTTTTCCTTCCTCACCAGGAAACGACGTCGAATTTACCCGCTAGCCGAGTAAGCTAACTTTACAGTAAGTACAGTAGTAACGGCCGAAGCGTTTATACGTGCGGTTCGAGAAAAAAAGCTGAATAAAATTTCAAAAAATATACAATATTGTTTTGCACACAGAATTACATAAACTGTGTTTGTGTGTGAAGTTAAATGACACCCCCCCTTAAAACAATAGTTGTGTACAAACTCAAGCTAGCTACATTCTCAAAATGCGTTCTGGATTTTAATTCACAACTGTCGAACACCTGTAGGTAGCCTCGTGAGAGTCTCCAGGCTGCCGTATGGAGAGTCTCACCGTTATCCCCCTAAAATAAGTTGCGAACTCCTGGTACATGTACCAATCCTAAATAAACAATGCTTACCTTAAAGCCACGGTTGCTGTCAGTCCTGGCGGGATGTTTCTTTTTTTTAATAATGCGTATTTTTCTTTAAAAACATTTTTTTTTGCCTGCGTGTCCGTCATTCAACTCCAAAAACCTGCTCCACAGCGCCCCCGCCTTTGGTTCGCTGTGGCGCAGGTGAAACCACGTATTACACATCAGAAACATGATTCTGAGATGAAACACCTTTTTTATGAAAAAAATCCGCAAGATTAAAGAAAGCAAACACACCGGTACTTCAGACGACACTCTTTGTTTTTTGTTAGGCCCTGATTTTTTGTTTATGATTGCTCCGTGTAGAAAAACTTAGAAGCGGCATTTCTACAGGACGAATCAGAGCCTGGAACCCCTGAAGCCCCCCCCCCGTTAAGCCGCCGCAACTCACCTGTCTTGAAGCGGAGGTCCTCATCCTTCTCGGAGCCGAACTCCTGCAGCAGGGAGAGGAAGAGGATCCCGAAGGCGTTCTGGATCCCGAACACCGAGCCGTTACACCACATGGAGGCCAGCATCACAACCCATCCCCAGCCGCCCTCCGGGTGCACGAACTCTAAGTCCTCCGCCCCGGGAGCGGCGGGGTGATTCGGGAAGCTCACTTTGCTGTCCTCTTCCTTCTCTTCCTCCTCTGGCCGCTTCTCCTCCGCCGGCACGCCGGCGGGCACCTCATCCTTGGCCGCTGCATCTTCCTGCATGTTGTTCCCTTCTGTCATTGCCGTAGAAGTGAGCTTTACACCCAGAGCACAGCTGTTTGCTCTCAGTCTGGAGGTATGTGGAGCCGTCACTGGCGGTGGTGGGAAGCTGAAGCGGTGGTATTCAGGTAGAAGAGGCGTCCATTGAAGAGGAGCCGCGGTGCTTGCGTCGCTGCCGGTGATGCAGCATCTAATCCTACGGTAACTGTCAAAAAGCTGCTGTTGCAATATTATAAATAGACAGCGCAGAGGGGCGGGGCTCCGGCGCATCCGGTAGCTGATTGGCCAGCGACCTTTACCCGTGACGACCAAGTGTTGAAACACCGACACAATATTGCTTTAATAAACAATATGGGGATTTTTTTTGCACGACCGGAGATTCAAAACACACACACAGAAAGTGGAAACACGCGGGCTGATGTTTCCATCCCTTCGGCGGCGGCTCTGCTTGCTGCTGTTTGGAAAGCCCTCTCTTACCCCTTCTCCTTCCATCTACTATAAATAGACTGAAACCGCCAGGCGAGCAGGGGAGCGTCCAGATGGATGAGTGCAGGGAGCAGAGAATTAAAGAAACGCGTGTGGCTGGAGGTCAAACGACCGAAAATAAAAAGAAATCACCGCCACTATTGTTTCAGAAAACAATCACCACTGTTAGACACGCTTTTATGAATCCAATTGATTGGATTTTCGTCTTAAGTGGGTTATGAAAATCACATTTCTTCAATGATTGTGTGTAAATATTCAGATCTCTGATAACACACAAACTGTGAAATAAGACCACTTACTCATTCTGGAGTGTTGCTGAACACAAGCCATATAGAAAGAGCTTCCCCTGTGATGTCACAACAGGAGTGGGGAAAAAAATTCTAACTACCTCTGGATTCATGTATGTGGGACAATGTCATATGTCAGTGTCATGTATATAATTATAAACCCATGCTATCATCTATGTGGATTAAATATCTAATATCATGTATTCTTTTTTTCAGTTACATCATTTTGTCATGTAAAAAAAAAATCATGCAAAATTGTGATTTAAGACACAAATTGACTTTTAAATGACAAGAAACCAACATGAACACAAAATGTGCTGATTAATGACAGACCCTAGCTCTCTGATGGTATTTCCCACCGAGCTGGTTCAGAAATAGACCCTGACAGCCCTTTTTTTTTTTCCTTTGGCTTTCCACGGCCTAAGCACAGACCAGGAAAACTGGTCCTAGAAGACCAGCAAGGAGCATCTTTCATTCTTTAATTTCACCAGTTATAATCTAAGATGAGCATGTTATTGCATGCTTTGTGTGATCAATAAAGAGTTTTGACTCAATGTGCACATGAAAACACACAGTTGGTAATTCTTGCAAGTAATTAATTGCCCAATGAAAATTCTTTGCCAGGGAAGTAATATTGAATCAGAAAGAACACCAAATCTAAACAGCACACAGGTGTGGTGTATAGATTTAGATGGTCTCTAATTATAAATTTTAGATAATTCTGTTTTGAATGTGTGTTTAAGGTGCCATTCTACAAAATGTTTCTGTGTAATTTTTCAGGTCTCTGTTGTTCCTGCTAACATACTAACTGTGAAATCAGACCACCCACTCATTCTGGTGTGGTCCAGCCTCCTCTAGTGTTACTGAACAACCGCCATACAGAAAGAGCTCCATTTGTGATGTCACAACAGGAGTTGGAGGTCGATTGTACCCTACCCGCCTACCTCCTTCTGATGTTTGTTTTTTACTGAGCTGGTTTAGATTCGAGCCCAATTTAGCAATTTGCATCAGTTCTTTGCTTTTCCACAGTTTAAGCAATGACTCTGGGTCAGGAAACTGGTTTCGGACCGGAGCTAACTCCTTGCTGGTCTAGGAAGAGGGGGGGGGGAAAAAAACAAAAAAAAAAACACTTATGCCAGAGGCTGGGGTGATCATAAAAGGGATGAGAGTAGAACGACATTTTCAACAGTATTAGGTCAATTATAGCAGAGTGTACATTGTGGTAGGGAAGGGAGGGAGAAAACATGTTTTTCAGAGTGACCGTGTGCTGCTGCAGGTCAAACTCTATACCTTTGAACTATAAATGCATGCAAATTTCTATAAATGGTTCCATATTTAAAATATTAATCTTAACATTTATTTTTAAATATTGCGCTTTAACAGATTTGAGTAGCATTTGAAGTAGCATTTGAAAAACTGCATAAAATATCTTTGTTCTGCAGCTGGTGCAGTACAAACAAGGAGTTCACGGATATCGGGGAACTTATTCATTGACTGCAATAAGTATGAAATGAAAAGTGAGTCACAGTTGGGTCAACAGATGTCTGCTTTGCTGACTGAGGAGTTTCGACAATGTGAGTTTAGAGCAAATGGGTATTGTGTCAGTTGCTGTTCAGCCAGTCAAACAGCAAACTTGTGTAAGTGTAGAAGTGTTACAGAACTTCTGCATTGGAGAACAGCCTTTTTCCTCACTGCACATTAGAACCAATTATACTATTAAAGTCTCTGGTCTGTTGGATACATAACAAATTACATCTTCTGTAATATAAATAATCTGAAATTCGTGCGAGATCTTCCCAAAGTAAAGTGTTTTGGAAATTTCATTTAGCTTGTTTCTACTTTTATACTGATCCCAAATTAACAGAATTGCTTTTACACAATCGTGTTTTTTTTATCCTAGAATCTGGGTACATTTATACTTTTAGATGATTGTCAACTTTTTAGTATTTGAATATTAAAATAACATTTTTCTGGAGATCAAGACAAGTTGGTAATGTGTGTGATGTCCCCGCAACAATAAACAAAATCAGCTATGATGATGAAGAAGGCAAAATACACTTAAACAAATCACTGTGTAAACAGACTAATCAGTCGATAAAGAATTTTATTCTTTTTGGAGTTATTTAGACAATAAAACTGCCAATGGATAACATGTGTTGGATTGATGCTGTTCAGAGAACTGAGCTGACTCATTCATGACGATCGACAAAAAAAAAACCTAAACATCAAAAAAAGAAAAATTGGGAAAGAAAAGGAAGGAAATAGTAGATGTGTGTTGCGTTTGCCTCGTGGTGACAGGCATACCCAGTCATAGGCAGTAAAAGCTGGCAATGACGAGCACGCCGCCAGTCGGGTCAACAAGGTGACTGTCCAAGGGACACTGATCTGTATCCTCAGCCTCGGCCCAGAGCTCAGCTCTCCACTTTGGCCACTTTGGGTTCGTGTCCATCCTGCTCATCCTGCCCTGCAGCGACCGCCTCTCCCTTCCTCTTCCTCAGGCCCTTCATCTTGCGCGTTTGGAGTTTGGTCAGGTCCTGCTTCTGCATGTGCACGCGGCCAAACTTCGTACCAAAGACATCGTGGGAAATGTTCTTCTTCTTCTTGGGCTGTGACAGTGACAGTGAGATTAATTCAGGACTCGTCAGGTTGAAAAACTCACTGCTTGAGAGTCCCCCCCACTAAATGTGGTACTTCTTATAATTTTTGCTATCTTTTACACCATTAAACCAGTCACAAACAAATTACGAAAGTACTTAAATCAACATGTTGAAATTAGCATAATTTAAATATTTATAATTATTTAAATGAATATTTATTAATGTGTGACAATTATCGAAACAAGTCTAGTGGGCAATCTTTGGTTAAATAAGAATCCTTTATTTGTTCCACAGTGGGGAAATTGCATTAGCAACAGCAGGGACAGAGAATTGCAAGTATTTCTACCTGATCAAATTACCATAGTTTCAACTCCACTATATTTGTCTGATCTATATATCTATATTATTAACTAAAACTTTAAAATGCTCATATGTATTTAGAGATTTGAGACAAGTAGTATAATATACACTAACACTGTCTGCTAGTTTTGAATGACAATATTTCTACTTTTACACAAGTAGAATATCTGAGAACTGTGTCCACCTCTGTCCAATATGAATTCATGACTATACAATTTCTTCAAATGAAATATTTTGTGGGCTTTTATAGACATTTCCCGAAAAATGTTTGGCATTCGGTATATTTCGGAATCGCTGCCATGTCTGGATGTTGAAACAACGTGAAAAATGTTTGGCTGCTCTGCATGAGTTTGTAGGGACGGCCTTGTGACAGTTCAGTAGAGTTTAGGGATTACCGCTTGTGTTTATTACTTTCAAAAAGGACAGATAAGTACAGATAGGACTGATTAAAAATGGGTCCATGTTTGACAGCACAGAGGGGAGCCTGACAAGCTAAATCTGATATGATCTAAAATGGTTCCTGGCCCAAAGACTACCCACGTTGATTTAGGACACACGATGACGTGCCTCTGGCGCCACCTGCAGGCCACACTGGACAGGTTTCCAAGTCAAGGGTGGAAAGGATTGAAGAAATCATTCCATTCTTTCTCATAGAGCCATTAGCATGTAATTAATAAAATGTATCTTAAGTTACCAATTTTGTAGTTATAGCATATATTGTATCAACATTTTCCAAGTGAAACCTTTCATGATTCAATTCAAATAGATTTTGTAGACTTAATCTTTAGGATGATCATCTCTTTTTCCCCAAACATTCAGAACACTTTCTTTCACTAATTATGTGCAATAATGAACCATAACAATCACAAAAATGACCCAATGTTATGCAATAATTTATTATTGTTAGTCTTTCACAAATTAGTTACTCAGTGAATCTGAACACTATTCAAAAGGAAAATATAACCTTTCCCATTTTTAACGTTTGTGGCCATTCCAGTATAGATGATGGTGCATTCAAGTGAATGCACCATCATCTATACTGGAATGAGCAACAACGTCACACCACCTACGCTACATAGCGACAGCAAACTAGTGCACATCTGCAAACTTTTGTTTTCTATAGTTAGATTCCTACTTTGATCAAAGGCCTCCTAAAGACTCAGGAATAATGGAGACGTTTACCTTCAGCGCTGCAGGCTGTCTGTGAGCCAACTTGTACAAGTCGTCTGAAGCCAGATGCGTTCTCCTTAAGACAAAGTCAAACGACGGCCCAATTTCCTCCAGCTCGATCCGCGGCGTCCTGCAGCCAGACTTCTTCAACAGACTCCTGCATGGACACGGTGAGGGGAGAAGATATGGAGATACATCATTAAATCTGAACAGGACATTTATACTGCTGCAGGATTTATCTGTGTAGCTGGGGCATGCAAAATTCATTAAAGGTTTTAAGAAAAAAATGGTAAGATTCCATATCCACGCAGGCTCTGGTCAGTTGCCCTGATGTCCGGTACCTGTAGCTACGCATGAATATTTTCCCATCCAGGGCCGTGAAGTGCAGGACGTGTTCTAAGCCAGCCAGACGCACCGCAGGCACGGTGGGACCCCTGAAAAAGTCTGAGAGGACGATGGTGGTTATTAGCAGCCCAAAAACAGCTCTGACGCCTTCATAGAGGATTAAAAGCACCAACCTGTGAGCAGACTCTTCAGACGTCTGTGCTCGTTGTCTGAGTCGAAAGCTTCGCCTGCAAACACCAACAGCGGTTTGGTCCCTTCAGGACATTTAGTCACCTGCAGGAGGGGAGGAAAAAAAACAAAACAAAATAAAAACACACAAACCACATTTTAGTAGGCAGATCAGTATGGACGGATCTTAACAGGGCAGAAATAGTATTGGAGTAAGAGATACCCCCCCCCTTTCTCGAATAAGAAAGATGTCACTTTTATACTCATGTTTGCATCCCGCTGTTTTGACAAAGTGAGCTGCATCATTAACACATTACCTCCTTTGCAAAGGAGAAAGTAACAAAATCTATTTTGTATCACTTTAAATAAACTAATATAGTTCTTGTACTATTTCACAGCCATGGAAATTCTCAATATGCATTATAGAGAAATTGTATCGCTACACCCTGAGTTCTTATTGACAGTGATATATAATCAAAAATAATCTCATCGTCTGTGTGTTCAGTACAGGGTGGGGGAAAACCACGTACCATCACCCCTAAGGATTACTGACTCATTTCTGCAACTTATTTAATATTTATTGTAAAATGTATTTAATCTAAATAAATAGAAATGTAAGAAAAACATTTGTGGTGAAATTAAAGGAATTAATTTTGAAAGTGTAAGGAGCCTTTGCATCACTCTCACTGATTATAAACACTAACGCCATTTGTATACAGGCTGCAAATTCAATTTCCCTTCAGGGCTGGACAGAGCCGACAGTTATTGAATAAGTGCAGGGTTTCCCCACAGCATTTTATAGTCCAGAGCCGCCACCTCCCCAACTAGTTCCTCCTGCGTTACCTACGTTTCCCCGTTCACCAACAATGAAACATGGAAGTTTAATCATTACCTTTATCTCACTCAGGGAGACGTACTTCTCAATTCCCAGTTCAATCATATCAAGCACATGGAAGTCAAACAGACGTCCTGCAAACAGACAAAAGGACATAATCACACACACACGGCCTCCAGTTGCATAAATCTTAGGATAAGCACAGGAGGTGGATGTTTCAACAGGAAAAATTCCCCAGTCTCTTTCCCAAGATGTGGTTTTTCCTGAAGGTTTACGGATCAGTGTTCATAGGACATATTTCTAATAGAATTCAAATAACTACAAAACAGAAAATATGCATATTATGGTTTTGTGGTTAAGAATTATCCTTACTATTCAAAGACATAGCATATCTCTTGCTTTTAATACCTTACACCCACATAGAAATAGATGCAGAAATGCACAACACTTGTGACAGATTTCTCCTACAATAAAAAATATTTTTTTTAAATTAAGGAATGAAAAAAAAAATTGAAAAAGGAAAACACCATGATTGGATGAAAACCAAATTGTTGCATATTGGCTGCTGAATATCTGACCTCTACATAAAGGACAGCCAGTCAAACACCAGCACACATGTTTCTTATTCCTCACGGTTTCTAAATATTTGGTTATTAATTAGAACTTCCTATATAGTACATACTTGACACCCAAATGGTGCTTCATGATCAGGATATGCTCCTCTCCAAGTCAAACTATGTGAATTTAATCAAATCATGATTTTTTTGCATATCACGTGGGGCGTTGATTCATAAAATATCTATTTAAATAGGTCAGTGGCTAAAATGATGTCAGCAGTCAGGTCGCAACTGCCGCTTTCATGCGATAATGGTCTATGGTAGAGATATTGTCTAGCAGGATGTATGGAGCAGGTTGAACGAGTGAGGATTTAACTTTTTAATATTATCCAACATTTGCATGCATTTACTTGAAACAGCATGTTTATGAAAATTGGATATCTGTGGATGGGGTGTGGTGAAAAAATTAAAAGTATAGCATTAGTTTGTTTAACTGTCTCATAGTCATGAGGTGCCCTAAAAGGTGAGAAGTAACATGTTAAAAATGTATAAGATAAATAATGACTTATTTAAGGTTAATGATTTAGGAAGTGATAAGATCACAGGCTCTATTGTGTGTTGATGGTTAAAGTCTTCCAGGATGAATGTTTCAGTTTGACCTTCTTTGTTTTTTCAATCTACCTAGATAAGAGCTGACCCTCAATTTGCACGTGTTGTGTGCCATTTTATGCGGTTAGTCCTGATTTGTTATTCCCAATTAGAGAATTTCTCACACACACACACACACACACACACACACACACACACACACACACACACACACACACACACACACACACACACACACACACACACACACACACACACACACACACACACACACACACACACACACACACACACACACACACACACACACACACACACACACACACACACACACACACAGTATTAAAAACACATTTGTTTTATGAATTAAAATTAAATTAGTTTTGTATTCTTTTAAGTTAAGTGGATTAAATATTTAAAATTCTTTTTCAGTCACACCATGTGACAATTCATGCCAAAAAAGCAAAAATAAATGATTCAAATGGACTTTTAAATATTGTTTTTGTGAACCGTCTCTCTGTTGTTGACTGTGCGGGACACTATCTACTTTTTCTGTATGGGTATGCATGTGTGTGTGTATATTTATTGTCTGCAATCATGAAACCATGTTTACTTGCATCATCACATTAAATACTGAAAATATGGTGACAAAGCACCAAATGCAAGAGAATGCAGTTATCATTCAGAGAAAAGCAGTCGCCCTAATTATTATTTTCATCATCACTGTTATGTTAGCTATTGTAATTGTTAGTTATTGTATTAAATGTGATATTACCATTAATATTTGTTTGCTTTGTCAACATAAGTAGCGTTGTTTCATGTGCTATAGCTCATCAAGTTGAAAAAGTGTGACAGTGAGTGAGTGTGGGAGGGTTTTTACCAAATATGAGGTTGTTTGGTCGTTTCTTGTTGTGGGAGCCGAACAGAAACAGCGAGCAGTCTGTCTTCTTGGAGAAAAATTCCTGGAAAAGACAAGTGGAGATGCTGAGCTATACACCTGAGGGGTGCGCAAAGATATGTAATGGTGATGAAAGTTCGGGTGTTAACTAACCAGTGACGTTGAGTCCTCAAACGGCCGAGTGATGTTCTTCCTGATATACAAATTGAGATTTTATCAGCTAACATTGTTACACTCACTTTGAATTGAATCCTTTGATATAAACACTTAGTATTCCCATTGTTTCACTGCTGACAAAGCCTATGAGCAATGAAATAAGCTACAGGTAAACATGACATCAGGAAGTCAACATTTGTACAAATAAATACAATCATTTGTAATACAGATATAACATAAGCACAATAAATAACTTGAAGGCAACCTAATGAAGCGTTTAAAACGCTCTGGTGTTAAATGTGACCTTATTTGTGGGGTAATGCTACCATTCAACATCACAAACAAACAGGAACTAAAACAAGGTTATACAAGTTTGTACATTCTATAGAATGAAGTCACTTACTTCTTATATAGAACTGCATTGGGTTTTTTCAGGGAATACTGCAAAAAATACATGTAGAATCATTATGTGAGAGTTTTAATGGCAAGCAAGAAGTTTGGTAAAACTACTCAGTTGCAGCTTCTTGCAGGTCTTCTCTGCTACTGAACTGTATCAGCAGGGTTTTCTAATGGTCTATACTGCTTACAGCTTTTCAGTAGTGATACTCTTATAAATATGTTCCTATCATTTGTTAAACTGGTTGTAATTCCATCTCGATGTCCATTTTTATATGCTGGAAAACAAAAGAATTTCTCATCCACACAACACAATTTATTAAAGTGTGTCACCAAAACATCCCTGTGGATAAAAGGCAGAGAATTTATGTCACGGCTACATGAAGAAAAATTTAGTTTTAAGCAGTTTCCATTTTGACGGATGTTCTTTTTTGTGTTGCTAATTTAAAAGAGGAACCACTAAATTCACATGAAAGTGTTTTGTTTATGATGGAAAAACAACTTAAAAAAAAAAAAAAAAAAAAAGACATTCAAAACCAGACCCTGCCATTTCCAAAAGTTGAAATTTGAACAAAACCATCACGATTTATTTACATCAAAATGACAAATTTGAATTTTTTAACTTTCAGCTCTACAAAAAGAACCTAGAGCTGGCTGTGTCTTTAAACAATTAGATTTTTTTTCCCCCCCAATTGGGCCCTTAATTCTACATCGCAATGTTAGGTTCTATTCACTTTTAATTTGGTGATTAGACAAAGATTTAGATTCTAGAGATATCATGAAAGAGCTTCCTATAGGCAAAGTGATGCAGACCAAAACATACGCTGTTTCTAATTTATTGATTATGGTATAGTAGAAGTAATTCAAAACACCTGGGTTGTTCAGTTTTTAGGTTTTTTTTTTTTTTTTTATATAAATTTTAATAAAAGCTGGCTGCATGTGACATCACCGGCGTGACTGTCATTCATTCGTCCTGCCTGCTCACTGACTTACGGAGGAAGATCACTGCCATCACATCAGGTTATCTCTCCAAATGAGGGTGTTAACAGCAGGTGTACCAGCTAAGGTAACAAGCACAATCAATGGAGGGCTGGTCAGGTGGGCTGTCAGTAAACAGTCCGACACACACTGGTGACAACATGCCCAGGCAGCCTTTACTAAAATTAATTTAAAAACTGAACAACTCTGATGTTTTGAAACATGACACACACTCTGTGATACACTTACGATGTCCTTCAGGGCCTTGCTGACGGTCTGACTGGCGTTCCCTCCTTTCATGATCATCGCACTCTTTCCATCCTCACTCAGCTTGGGTGCTCTGCTCTCCAAGAAGCGCTTAGCGCGTTTTGTCTTGGGTTTTCTGAGGAGACAAAGGAACACAGGAAAGATGGGATATTGCGGATCACTGCTACTTCACATTTGGGGAAAAAAGCCAATAAAAGAGCAATTTTGGAAGAGGATTTTAATAATATCCTGTTTCAAACATGCTGAAGGATTAATGTGCCATATCACGCTGAACCCCTATGAAAGAAAGTTCAAAACATGACTTCTATAATTTTACATCAGCAATTTATTTACTCATTACAACACAAATAAAGTACTTGATATTCATTATAAACAGAGTTAAGGTTCTGATAATTATCGTCAGTGAAAAGATAATATTGGATGTTTTGTTGCTAAATTATATAGAGCTATTTGTTAAGGACAGATTAACATTTTTTCCAATATGTCTTAAAATATTATACTTTATATTGAAATATCATTCCAATATGTTTAATTAGAAGTGATGAAGGACAAGATCAATAGTGTATCCACATAATCTTTTAAAAGTATATGTGAAGCCTATATGAGGCTTTAGCAGTCTGTATCAGTCATGCCAAGTGAGTATCTGACACTTTTACAGTCTTTTTAGCATCAAAACATGCCTCTAAACTGGCATGTGGTGGGATTTAACAGGGTGAAGAGTTCGGAGTTGTTCTGAACATTGTGATTGTGATTGTGATTAGTCCCTAGGAAAATGCTTTCTGGAAAAAAATGGTAATGAGTCTGAAAAGTGACTCAATCTAGCAAAGTGGGCAACACTATGTCTGTTATAGCTCTCATAGGTGTGCGTTATTCAGACAGTGTTGCACCCCGTATTACAAAAGAATCTCATAATGGTCAGGCAGAATGAATGAAGTACATGAAACATGTTTAAATGTTCATTTAGGCCTCTGACTGTTGTCTGAAGATGTGCATAAAATAGTAAACCCATCCGTTAACCTGAAATCCGCATTTTAACACCTGACACTGTCACCCATGACTTTGGGTTGAGTACCTTGATGGAATTACCTCACTTTTTAAGGTTTAGTTTCAATCTCCATCATAAAGTTACTAAAGCTTATATAAGGAACGTCATACTATCGTTATCTATTTAGTACCATATGTTGGAACAATATGAAATGTTTAAAAATAAAAAAAAATAACACGCTGTTAGCGTCACATGGAAACAAGTAAGAGTATCTCAATACTTGAGTACTTGGGTTTCTTTTCACCACAGACATAACGCAGCAGCTCAGAGTAATATCATCTATTCCTAATTAATACTGTTGTCCTATATTTCTTCAACTGATCCTCATGTGTTCTACACTATTTCCATGGAGCTGAGGTTAGCTCATATGCTAATGCTAGGCTATCACTCCCAATAAAGTCACTCCACGGGCTTTGAACATTTTCCTTATGGAACAGATGAGTACAGACACCTCAACGCAGTTGGATACCAAAACACGAACTGTCAAACTTACATTACGCCGTCTAACTGCGTCATTTTGCGTCTCTCTTTGTGTTTCTGTTAGCAACGTGCGCACTTTAAACTACCGCACGCACACGTGAGGACCAGACGGAAGACAATAATGGCGTTTTCTTCTTCGTTGGTGCTTAAATGTGGCTGACATCCTGCTTCAAACGTACTACCGCCACCTGGTGTCACTAAAGGGTTAGGGGCGGAAGTAGCGACGTACTGAAGTACAAATTATATATCCGATATTTCTAAAAAAAACATAGATTAAAGAACATTTAAAAAAAGTGAATCCAAATTGTTATAGCAGAAATATTTTTTTTTATCTAATCCAAACCATCATCTCAAGTCTGTTTCCCCCAAAATAATTAGCAATGATTGGACATTGCTTTATGTTAATGAACTTAGCAGTTCCTCTATTGCAAGACAGTCAGAAGTTGCTGCACATGAACAAAAATCCACATACTTAAGCAAGATGGGTAATAATAAATGATAATGTTAATGGGTGCCATTGTACTTGTGTTGTACTTGTTCCTTTATTTCCCCCTATAAGCATGTTGGATCAAAAGTATCAGTAAAAATACAGTCAGGCTATTCCCATCCCTAAATTTCCACCTGAAACCCACTGATCACTGTGTAGATCGATGACCTCAGGAAGCCAGATGAGTGTTGAGGAAGTTTGTAAAAGGAGCCTGTAAAAAGAGACCGGTGTACTGATGGTCCAGCAGGTGGTACCATGTCCAACCACATGACAATAAAATACCACTGTGTCATGACAGGCAGCTTATCAGTGCACAGGAAACTCTGACACAATGTCTTGAAGCTAAAAGAAAACTAAATAATAAATGATCTTAGCTGATGGTGACGTCAGGTTGAAAGTCTTCCTGTTTAATGCCATAGAAAGTTGATATAATATGGCTTTATGACACTAATCAACAGAAAAAGACACTTGATTTTAACGTAGAAACATCAGTAGATAGTGACCTAAATACATGACAACTGTAAAAAGCAAAATGCATTTTTACATTAGCTTTAAAAGAGTTTGGTTAACCGAAGATCACCTGTGCATAGTCAAATGTAAATGAAAATTACTACCATACATGCAAAAGAAAAAAAAATATATATACATATATGGAGAGAGAGAGAGAGAGAGAGATGTAAAGTATATAAGTACTTTACATACAGTTTATATTTGTCTTAGCAGGTCTCAGGTTTCAGGTTTCTTGAAAATAAGGTAAACTCTAGACAGGGACCAGTTTAACATGTTTTCTTTTTTTTGCTGCTGCTTTTAATTTTCGAAACACTGACTAATTTTAATCTTCGACAGGTTCTGAAATGAAACCATGTGAGACAAAGGAAATATCTCTGTTTCACAGTAGCCATATTGACACAAAATATTAGAATAACACAGGTGATAGCAATGATAGTAATCAAGACGCTGTTTCATTGAGTGCAGCTGAGTCTTTTTTTCCATTGAGCCAACATGAACAATAGCAGCAGCCTGGCTCTGGTTGACCTGAATGGAACCTTAATTACTATCATTGTTAACACCTGTGTTTACCTACTATTACATGCCAATATGGCTGCCATGGAAAAAAAGGCCTATTCACTATTTGGTCGACTGCAGTCAGATGTCTGAAATGTGGGAAGAGGCCCCAGCAAAACACAGGGTTTGATGGTTTAATGAGAGGTAGTATATGTTTATTTATGCAAAATCTAAGTTTGAAAAGAAAAACAATCATAACTGGAGCAGAAAGTACTTTATTTTCCATCCTTAAAGTAGCAGAAAATGGAAAAACTAAAGTTAAGAATAGCTCAATGTTTTAATGTAGTACAAAACTTGAGTAAATGTACTTGATTACTCTCCACCACTGAATTATTATTATTAAGAACACGGATGATAGCTGGAACACATCGAAACAGATGTTTGACAGCAGCCACTGTGCCATGAAACAGTAAGTAAACACAGGTGTTCCCAAGGTTCTGTTTCAGTTGGTGTAGCAAAAGCCACATTTCCACTGCAGGATGTTTGGGCTAATTTTACGGGGCCAGCCCCATTGGTGCGTGTCTCCACAGCAGGAACTTCGCCCAAAGGGCTAGTTACAGGAACTTTTACAAGGGCCAATTGCTGTGTTTCCACTGTAGGAGTTTCTGATAAAGGGAAGGGGTAGGAACTTCTAAATCAGGGCTGCCCAATCCTGCTCCTTGAGAGCTACCATCCTACATGTTTTGCGAATCTCCCTACTCCCTAATACACCTGATTCTAATATTAAACTCACAATCAAGTAGCTGAACCTTTCCAATGGCTTGTGAATAATTGGAATCAGGTGTGTTGGAGTAGGGAGATTTGCAAAACATGTAGGATGGTAGCTCTCCAGGAGCTCTCTCACTTAGTCCTCTCTTTTTGGTCCTAACTGGTCCTTAGTGGTTGTTGTGGTTTCAGTTCGAGTGAGAAAAAGAGGGAGAAATCGAGGAAGATCATCAGCCACGCACAAAAGCCACCTCAGAGTAGGTACTCTGTTGGCTCCCATAAAAGTAAATAGTAAGAAGCCCTGTGGGGGAGGTTCCTGTCGTGGAGACGGGTACTAACAGGTTGATCCCATAAAATGACCCTGAAGATCCTGCAATGGAAATGTAGCTAATGAAGTATCTACTGGAACTGGAGCAGGTACTCCATTCACACCTTAAAAGAAACCAACATGAACACAAAATCTACATTTTGGGAGACCCGATGAAAGCTTTTTAAAACTGAAAGGTTTTGACTTTGTTGCCAAACATTATTTATCACAGACCCAAAAACAGTATAGTGTAACAACTCTTAGTACTTTTAGTTTCTATACATTTTGCTGATAATATCTCTGTATGTTAACTTATCAATTTTGATTTCAGGAGTTTCAATATAGTGATTGCAGTTTTTCTACTTCCAAATAAAGATCTGAATACTCCAAAACTAGTAGAGTGGATTAGCTCTGATGATATGACAATTTTATGGTGTAAGCATAAAATTTGTTACAGAAGTGGAGAGAAGTCAGATTTGACCTCTAAAGTACCATAAGAGGTCAAATCCAAGATGGCAGCCTCAAAATCTGTGAAAAGCAGCCACAGGGAAACAACAAAGCACCGCTACGGTACACACATCTGCTCACAATAATTCCATTACACAATAACTATTACACAAGCACCAAAAGCTCAAATATTACACAAGAACCAAAGTTACAAATTCCTCAACTATCACATATGATCAACTATCGATGCTTATTTGTTGATCACTTTCTTTGGGCTGTTTATTGTACAAATTGAAGGTGCTGACAGGATCAGATTTCACTGTGATTACACTGTTATCACATGTCAAATGAAGATGAATTGATTTCATGTTGCCTGATGGCCAAGCTTGCAGCAGAAGTCATGATTGCTATTGTAGTACTATCACCACTGATTTGACTCTACAATAGAGCCAGGGAGGCTTCATGAAAGAGGATTCTTGCCCTCAGGCTGAGTTAGTGGTGGTACATGCCCAGGAAGACCTGAATAGAGATGAGGACAGTGATCACTCACTGTACAAATCAGACTGATTCATACCACCAGACTGATTGGTGTGTTAAGATGTGTTACTATGTTATCGGATGTTGAGTTGATATCATTGCTTAGGCAGGACCATAAGCTACATGACAATATCCAGGATTTATTTACTGGTCAGGCTCAACAAATTATACAATTCTGCAGATAATGCATCTAAACCCAACTGGTGGAAGCATGACCATAACCACAGCACATCTGACACACACACACACACACTTAGTAATGAATGTGCCAGATTGAAACCTTCGTTGTTCGTTTATTTACACTGGGTGTTGTTCTTCCTTAGTTTTTGGTAAATGTGCAACCATCACCAAATGATCATCCCCAATATTCTTAGAAATTAAACCTTTTCTACATTTAAGGACTCCCAAATGAAACACACTTTGGACATTTGACATGGAGGATTGGCAGCCTTCTTGATTTTGAGCTATCTGGTTCACATTAAAAATATTATGCTATTATTAAATGCAAATTCTTGTAGTTATCTTCTGGACTACACTGCTTACATATAAATTATAGTAATGTATAACCTGTTTGTTACAGACTACATATGGGAACTTTTAAGTGTCAACTAATTATTATACATATTGTTTTTCTCTTAGAACCTTTGCAACATTCAAATTAAATTGAAAATCTGGGATTACTCCTATAAATCTGTACCATATTGGCATATTTTTATTATCTTGGGGTATGGTGAATAAAAAGGAACATTGTGTAACAATGTTACAATTGGAATTTCTTCTACTTAATATACAAGGAGGTTTTATGAGTGGGGTTGGCTTTATGGTAGTCATACATTACTTTATTTTTGTTGCATGTGCTGTAAGAGACAGTCTAGTGTTGGAGATTGTGCAGCCATGTTGGTAAATGTGTATTGTCAGTTTCTTGTTTGTCATCTTTTTTGTTGCGTTCCCTTTGCTAATATGACCTAGACAAAAAACAAAACAGCAATTTTCACAGATAAGTCTTTATCTTTATTGAAGCATCAAGCTCGTAGCACAGATATATTTAGCACATCTTGACCATCCAAAGAACAGCAAAAGAAAGAATTAGAACAGCAAAGTTTCTCCAGTACATCCTGATACATCCTGCAACTGCACCCTCTCTCACCCGGGGGAGGCTTTTCTTACGTTCCTTTCCCCCGAAGACTCAAAGGAAAGGAAAGTGAGGAAAAAAAAACTAGAGCTACATGAGTCAGTCAGCTTTGAGAACGTCATCCCTTATCCCTTACACTTTTGTAACAAACTGGTTCAAACACTAATTTTTCACAACAAAAAAAACATCTGGACGAAAGGGGGAAGAAAAAGAAAGAGAGAAAAAAAAAGCTTGGTCCGCAGAAAAATACAAAATATCTTTTGTAAAAAACTTTTTACCATTCAACTGCAAAAATGCTTTTTGAGTTCACTGTATAAAAAGAAAACAAAATAGCAATGATCCACACCAACAAGGCTAAAGTGTACTTAATCCAAGAACGGCTAGCGCTTAACTGCTTACAGTATTTTGAAAAACGGTGCTGGTTTAAATTCCCTAAATGTGCGACTTCACAAAAACAGGAGCTGTAACAGTCAAATGGAGATTCAGCCATTGTCACCAGGCGGCAAGCTGAGAGCGGTTCATGTAGGAGCACAGATTGGTCCTCGGGGAAAAGAACGAAACCACTCCAAAAAGCCGCGATAGGCAAACTAGAGGGGAAACTTTTTCCCAGCGTCAACGTCACCGCCGGTTTACACAAAACCGTTCAGCTCCGTCTACCGGTCCTACTAGCAGCCTGCGGGCCTTAGGTCAGGAACACGGCCACAGGTGATGCTGCAATCATAGATATAGGTTTTTAAAGAGAGAACATGTTCTACTGCACTGCACAGCTGAAAGCAGGTTAGGATTTCTGCTGGGTCTTCTCCACTTTTAAATTCAAACTGCATTTCTCTGGCAGGAGAAGCATGGTTAACACCAGTGAACTGAACGGCAGGCGGAGAAGACTAAAACTCAAGCCCTCAAGTAACAAATGAGAAACTTGACCTGCTTTAGCACTTGAAATAAGATTAATTACAAGTTAACCTGACCCTTAAAGAAAGGGGGGGAAAAAAGTAGAAAGAAAGAAAAAAAAAAATGTAGAAAGTCACCGCCTATCCGAAACATCGGGATAAGACGATTGAAACAAAGCTTCAGCTGGTAAAATGAGAGGAAGGTAAAGCACACAGAGCTACTGACAAAGAGGAGGAAGAGACGGCGCTACATTACACTGTCAAGCAACACGGCACTAGTAGTCACATGCACCATAGTGTCACAGGATTTTTTCCCCCCCTCAGTTAACAAAAAAGGGTATTGATCTGAAACACAAAGGAGAAAAAAAAAAGAAAGAAAAAAAAAACTGCTATGGGAGTCACATTTTCGACCAATTCACTGCAAAAATTGTCGGGGGCACAATAAATTTAATAAAATGGCAGTTTATGCAGCGGTTAGGTGTGGAATGATCCGGGATCACCCTGGCATGCTCAGACTAGTGGGCCTCTATTGTGCGCTTACAGGTTTCTGTATGGGGCGGAAAGAGACAGCGAGAGGATGGATATTCTGTGGGAAAAAGAAAAATGCTTCGCTGGGCAAGCGCTGCACTAAGCAGAAAAGTGTCTGATTCATTATTTCCCCCCTCCCATTCAGAGAGCGGGGTGCGCGGGCACGGCCAGGAGGGCCGCCTCTTGTCATGTCACGGTTCTGGGGCCAGCTGATGGTCTGACTGTGGCAGGGAGAGCCCTGCCGGGAGGACGGACAATGGGCCCGGCCAGCAGAGGGCATTATGAACTGGACGCGTGCGTGAGGGGGGAAAGAGAGGAGGGCGGGGGGGTGCTCTCCTGGAGTCGTACATTCAGCTCAAAACCCGGTCCAGGCTTTTCTCTAGAGACGTGTACATTCGAAAGACGGGGGGAGGGGGGCAGGACACACACACACACACAGCGCTTTACGCAACCTGTGCTACATTCAGTTAGAACATTTTCCCCATTTAGGCAATTCATGTCAGTGCGGAAAATTAGAGTGCTGAACATGACCGGGAACCAGAAGCTTCCTATACATACAGCACGCTGTAAAAGAAAGGAGCCTGACTGCAAACAAAGTGGCCATGTTGAATGTCTTAAATTATTCATACAACTTTAAAAGACTGTCTATTAGGAGCCCTAGATATAGTATATATACACACACAACTACTCAAAGGTTTAGAGTCACTACGAAATAGCTTTATTGTTTATTTTTTAAAAGAAAAGCAATTTTATAACCGTGGAACTTATATATTTATATACACATATTGTTAATGTGGTAAATGACGATTATAGCGGCAACTGTGTGGTTTTTAATGCAATATCTCCATAGGTGTATAGAGACGCATTTCTCCAGTGTTTTAATAGTACATTGTGTTTGTTAATTGCATTAAAATCTAATGAATCATTAGAAAACCCTTGTTGCTATGTTTGCACAGCTGTAAACCCTTTAGCTGCTTAGATGCGTAGAGCATGCTTAGGAGCATTGTTTGAAAAAGAGTTTATTAGATAAAAATTATTTCTAACCATGTCAATATCTTTACTATATATTTTTTTTATTAATTTGATAGATAAAAGTGCAACCTTTCATGAAAAACACAAAATTGTCTGGGTGACCCCAAACTTTTGAGCAGTTGTGTGTAATATAGATTATATTATTATGAGTGACTGACCTGAAAGAATCAACTGATGGGAGGCAGCTTCAAAGCCCAACAAAGCAGTACGTTTCAACTCTGAGCGGACTTATAACCAGTAGTGCAACATTAAAACAGCAAGTATGGCATTTGTTATTATATGTCCTGACAAGGAAACACAATTCGAACGTCAGAGTTTACCACGACATATACACATTCACTTCTTTTATGAATTACACTTAATTTTCGTACCTTGAGTTTACAGTTTATTCATGTTTCTTTTTTTGTTCTCCATTCTTTTAAAGTGCACTCATCAACTGAGGGATTTTAAAACCGTCACACCGAACAGCGAGTTGTGGGGTTGAATTTCTGACAGCAACAATGGACGAGCGGAGGGATGATTCACTCACAAAGAGGCAGACTGATCTGAGCATGTCAGGGCCCTGGCCTAGTGCGGCCGGAAGCCTTGTCTGTGCGGGATGAGGGGGGAGACCTGCAGGAAGGGGCCGCTGTACTGGGCACAGGTGGGCAGCCTCAAACGGAGCGTGTTTAATTCCTCTACATGCACTTCAAGATCACAGCAAGAGTGAGCTAGGATATCGAGACAGAGAAAAGAGCTTTCATGCAAGAGATCTAAGTCACAGGTACAACAATGCAAACAACTCAAACTGGAGGTCAAACTAGGGCTCGCGACCTCGCCAGCGCATCTTTGACGGCGGCGGCGGCAGCAGAGCAGGGGGAAAGGGGAGGAGGGAGAGGACGACAAGCTCTCTACTGGTACTGAGGGGTGAAGCAGACCGCGCGGGGGGTGCCCCACGCCGTCAGCTTTCTTTTTACGCCTCTTCTTCATCCTCAACCCTCAGCTCTGCTGGTTCTGCTGGCGGTTCTTGGCGTAGCTTGTGAACACAAAATTGTAGTCGTTGAACTGAGCCAACTGGCGGTCGAGGCGCTTGTAGCCCTCGAGTTTCTGGGCAGAAGAAAAGACACTGCGACACTTGGAGCTCTGCCAAAAAAAAAAAATAATAATTTTTTAGAGGGGGGACAAATTTACTCAGTGACACTTTGAATTAAAATCACACTGAATAAAAGCAATTCTGTGTTTTATGCATACCTGATTGACAAACAGCGTAGTCACAAATTTTCCTGGCTTGAACACATCCACCACCTTACTGACCAGATCGTCATAAGACGTCTGAGAGAGGTTGGTTTCAAAGCTGACGTAGGAGAACTCTGGCTCTGGGGTGATGTGGATGGTCCAGTAAGTTCCCTGCAGGGGGGGGGGGGAAAAAGAAAAGAAAAGTGGAGCAACATTAGAGAGATGCTCAAGTGTGACGACTGGGTGACACGAGAACGCAGCACTCACGTCAGTCTTCATTCCATTCATTGAGTATCCACAAGGGTTGAACATTGTGGCGTCGATCACAGAACCTGGTATCAGGTCACGAATTCCACTCATCTGTAAGGAGAAACCGTAAAAAGAGTCAATTAGCCTGCCCTCAGGATCTATTCGTGGCAACTCGATTCCAGCCGCAGTCCGAACTGCATTCTCAACAATCTGAAACCCATTCTGCAGGGCGTCTAAGTGTGACCAGGACAACTGATGCGACTAATTAACAGGGAGGGGACAATAGAGATCTGCTTACACGAGTGACATCACTTGCAGAAACACCGTCTTTCATATAGAACTGGTCCATAATGGCTGGATCGAGGTCACTCATCAGGACTTCCAGCGTCTGATCTGCATGCTTGTTCTCCCAGAACTCTGCCAAGTCCAAGGTGAACAGGTACCTGGTTGGGTGACAGGTTTTCACAGGTCATTAGACTGCAGAGGCAGAAATTCTACAAAAATGAGCTGGAGAAACATTTTCAAAAACTTAGAAATACAGCAAGTATTTTTAAACAGAATGGATAATAACGCTTACCAGCAGTCAGAGTTCAAACGTCCCATACAGTAGGCTGCGCCATCTGAAGCAGGAAAGACACACGCAATGTCACATGTCCACAACATTTGCATGAATATAGCAAACATGGCACTGCATGCAGCCTCAATGTCTTCAGCCTTGCCAGGAACAATCAGATGTTTTGGTTTTCTGTGCAGGCAGCTTGCGTTCGCTTATAATAGTAGCCATGCTTTGAGTTACACGACTCATTTCAAAAATTACTTTCTTAACCCTTTATTGCATGAAATATTTTTGAAAGTTTTTATTATTTAAAATGGCCTAAATAAAAATATACTTTCAGGATAGTTTCATTCTATGCAAGTCAATTGGATTCTATTAGGTTGTATGTACTAGGATTTTTTTTTAATATTTGCATATTGATGCCATATGGCAATAGATCCATTTATATATGGAAACTTTAGAAAATAAAGATAAATTGTTACCATATAACAATATGCAATAAAAATTATATTGTATTCTTGTTCTTTTTACATTAATATAAACACTGAATTTCCCTTATGTACAAAGTGCGCTGCAAATAAAGATGTTTTCTATCAACAGAAATTAAAAGAGCTGTTACTTGTGTCAAACAATTGTCAAGTTGTATTTGTTAAAAATGTAAAAATCAAAGTGACTTTACTGGGGCACTTAAGTTTGAGCAACATACTTGGGAAAATCTGGCTGAGAAAGTCCACTTCCTCCTGGAAGTTTCGATGAGGGAACTCTTGATGGGTTGGCTTCATAAAGTTCTTGCGGGAGTAGAAGAAATTCTGAAAAATACAAAATAAAAACAGAGTCTGATCAGTGGTAGAAATGGTAGCGAACACATGCAGCAGCTGATTCGACTGCTGAGATCAGTCAAGAATGAAAGCAGTGCACATGTGGTCTGTGCTGTGTGTGTGTGTGTGTGTTTCTAACCTCGATGGCATCAAAACCGCAGTACTCCCTGGCGAGTTCCAGCAGAGGCACCAGTGCTTGCAGTAAGAGGGTGGTTCCGCATGTCTTCAAAATGAAACGTCTCTTGGAGACAAACATGCTACTCTCACTGTGAAGGGCAAGAAGGAAAACGGGTGGGGGGGGGGTGGGGTTCACAAAGGAGGGGTAAACATCTGTACTAGAATCATTTCCATGTGTATGTATAATTACACAAGTGGTAATTAACTGCTGGTTCTTACACCCATGTACCACTCTGTATTCCTGTGGGCCATTGAGTGAACATAGATAATTGCTCATATTACCCGCTAGTCCTCTCTTTAAATAAATAAATTTAAAAAAGGAGGCGTAGGACTCGTTGGATGCGGTTTGTAAACATGACATTTAAAGTTGGCCTCTTCTCTCTGGGCCTAGAGCGATACCAGAAGCACACGCCGTGTGATGCTATTGGCTGGGGGGTGCCATACCCCTCCCCAGAGGCCGACGCCCAGAAATGTCCCGAACACAGCAGCGTAATTAAAACGCTGGTGGAAGGCAGAGATTCCGCAGACAGGATCCATCATGGCTTATGCAGGATGATTGAAGGCATCATTTTGTATTGTCTTTTTTTTTATTTTAGAAAAAGCCTGCTCCTTATGCAAAGTTCATCCTGTTGGGCTCATCTGTGCTTAATATCAGTTAATTGAGTTATACATGGAACATATGCAGGGTTCCTACTCTCATTGTTTCAGACTTTTTACCTGTCAAAACTCCAGATGTTTTTGGTCAGACCTTATTGACAAGTATGAATAACTGTCCATATTCCCCAGTAAAATCCCAAATAAATGAGATTTTACTTCCATTTCTCTTATACTGTTGTGTTTTTTTTTAACACCATGATTTCGTATTTTAAAAGAATTGAGGAAACATATTTTGCATCCTCAAAATGACAAACATCTTGTTTCCATTCGGTGTGGACCTCCTACATGCGAGTCCTGTGCTGATGCATGTTTTGGATAGATTTGAATATGCCGGAGGCAACCGTCGCCATCTCACCGAGACAGTGACAATGCAGCCATTGGTAATGGCGAGCAGCTTACAGGTGACCGCTGTGTAATCCGGCCAAGAACACAGATGTACTGTTCTTACCAAGTAAAGAGCCACAACTCACCTGAGTATATAAGCTTCCTGCTTGTCAGTCTTTGTCACACTTATGATCAAACAATGCACATTCTCCAGAAGTTTGTCCCACTCAAACCTAAATAGAAAAAAAGAAAGAAAAGTGGCATTTAGGGATGTATTTACTTTTTTGCTGTTAGGAAAGAAATTTGATGAAAAAAAAATCTAGAATTTGTTGGTTAATTGCTAAACAGACAAACACTGAAGAATCGGTTGTGTTTGTATTACACAGACCCAGCAGGGAAAGTCATAACAGGGAGTATGGGAATAGATTAAGGAAACATCAGTACAAACGATCATTTAGAAGAGATTATTCTAGGGTTGCAACAAGCCATCCTGATAGCCGATTATCTATTAATTATTCAAGCAACCAATTCATGTTAGGTTCATAAACTAAAATAGAGTTTGTCCAGATCCACAACCCAAAGATCATTTTATTATAGAAGACTGAAGAAACCAGAAAATAACTTAGATTTAAGAAGTTGGAATTTTGTCAAAATTGGTTGATCAATGCAATAATTGGAAACTAATCAATTCGTCTTTGCAGTTCAATGTTCTACAGTTACTTTACTGAAATACAGCCCCAGTGTGTGTGTGTGTGTCTGCAGGTTGAGAATATTCATTTAAAGATCGCAGGCTGGGGAAGCAACACTGAACTCTGCTTGACAACAGCAAGGCTGCCTCTGCTGCTGCCGCCACCACCTCCCCCTAAACCCCCCCTCCCCTGCCAATCAAAGACAGCTGCAGTGAAATTGCAGCTGCGTCATGTTCTCATTACAACCTTGGAAGGGCAGCCTGAGCCTGTTTCAGAGTGTCCAGCAGGAAGCGCCGCCGCAGCTGAAAGGGAAAGAGCGCGAGGAGCGCGTCTCTCAATGGGGAATTTGCCAGCAGCCCTGTGTTGCATAGTTGACCCTCTGAGAAATGGGCGACTGCCTTTTCTGGGGATGCCTCTGTCTGAAAAAAGGACCTCTGTAACCAACCAGGCTGTCAGCGATTGACATTTCTGGTCAGAAAGCGGGTAATACTTTAAACTGTGCAGAAAAACTGAGGGGAAGGGCAGAAATTCAGGGGAAAGGCTAAATATCAACAATAACAAATCCAGTCAAAAACCTACCTCACTATCATATTTACATGTTATTAAAAAGAACTAAAAATAAATAAACCTAACTAATTGTTGAGACTACAGCCTGTGACAGAAACATTGTACTATCCCCATAGCAACCTGTCAAACACTTTAGTATTTACATAGCCAGACAATCTCATTATTTACATTAACACTGCTGACATCTCACTATAAGATCAGAAGCAGTAAAATGCCAGTTAGTAAAATATAATCTTGCCACACTTTAAGCATATCTGCACAACACTCACTGAAAAGAAAAAAAAAATCATGTTAATCTGTTGTATTTTCAAGCCACATCTTCTAGGAGAGAAAAAACAAACATCCAAGAGCCACTGTGGTTCACACAGAGGCAGAGAAATGCATACTTTGACTGGGCTGCTGTGCAACAGGACAGATGTGATTTTATCAGCTGCTGATAAGGTGGATGAATGGATCACTGCCAAATCCAGGGTTTGGCTCCATAACAAACATGAATGCAGATTTGCAAATGATAGCATGTCAATGCTACAAAATAGTCTAGATAAACAAATTAACACCTCGCTGCATGATAGCAGAAGCTGCACTGACTTTAGCTTGTAGGTCTCCACGTTTCCCAAAGAACATCTGGACAGAATGGGACATTGCCCCCAGCTTCTTTAACACGGTTACTATAAAGACTAGGGGGAAAAAAAAGGGGTCAAATGTTCAAACCGGAGTTAAACACCATGAAGGGTTAACCCTTGACCCTGCAGCTCACAGTGTAGCCACTAGAACGCGTGGTTAGCAAGTGCCAGGATTGTTGTGCAGACACAAAAGCCAGGAGCTTATTTTATAGTTAAGGGAGGCTTGACATGTGCTTACTTGCTGCTCGCATTTGTAACAGGAAACCTCGCAGCCTTCCCTTTTCATCTTTTAATTGGCTTAAGTACAATTACACAAGAGACCGTTGCAGGCGGATCAGTTAAACTACTATGTGATTTAGGAGTTACTGCAATGTTAGGCAACTTCATTGGATACATATTGGCCAAGTAAGAACAGCATATTCTACTTTTTCGTACTTTAATCCTGTATTTATTATGAAATGGAAACACACAAGAGTGTAGCGTTGCCACCCTTATAGAGCGGACTCCAGATATCACGCCATGTTTGTTAACGAGCTTCACACGGAACGACAAAACGCTATATCAGCAGGCCGGCTCCCCGGCTTCATGGGGGCATGATGTTACCGGAGACACGGGTCTGCTCCTGTTTCAGTGTGAAAACTTACACCGCGGGCTATTTCAGGTGACGCCGTGGAGGGTCAGGTTTTTTCCTGGGAGAAAACGCAGCCTCCAGGAAAAGGAGCAGCTTAGGCTGCCAGATACGAGAGGTCCTTCCATGTGGAGACATGGATACGAGGCTGAGGAAGGGGCTGCACAATGCTGGCCTTCGTCCCCATTCAAGAATCTATTAAAACCGGAATATAACCTGGCCTCGCAGAGGTAATGGGCGGGGTAATGTGAGCAACCGCCACATGTGTAAATCAGATGCCCTTGTAGACTTATTTGTAAACTGGCTGACGTCCAGCCAGCCTGATCCACTGACACTGGCCCTCTGAGCCGTTAATCTGCCCTCTGGCTGAAAACGAATGCCGGTCCTCATTCACCCGACTGGCCACACGCTTTTCTTAAACCAACCGCCATGATCTGGTTAATGACCAGAAAACCCCGAACACATCCGGCTACAGTCTGTGGTGCACAAACACAATAACGGGCAAAAAGATCCAAGTGCCAGGCGGCCGCTGAAGAATAAAAAAACTGGTAGAAAATTAACATGAAAGGCTTTAAACCAGGGGAGAGATGGTGCTGTGTGTATGTGTATGGGTGGATGGAGGACAGGTTCGACCAGCTGTCTGTCATAAATTATTCTGTGTACACACCTCCAGTTGAGTCAAATCACAGTAGTCATTGTGTTCAGTACTTTATTGAAATAACCAACTTGTACACCTCCAGGCTTCTTGCGTCTCATTTGTCACATGTCCATAGTAACATGTCAGGGTTTTTTAACAGCCAACAAAAAAAAGTTTTTGGTGTTAATAGGGGCAAAGGTTTTCTGCAAAGTTACATTTTTTGGCTGTGGAATAATATACTCTAGCACAATTTTGCGGTACTTGAGTATTCCATGCTACTTTGTACTTCCTACTCTACTACACATGTCTGACAGGTTTAATTACATTCTACTTTTCTGATAAGTATTTCATACTGAAAAACAAAATTTTTGCATATAACCTTAACATTAAAATGCTTACAATTACTATATATAAACAAAGTTTAATCTAACGTTAAACGGGGCTATTTTGCAAAAGAGATACTCTTATTTTTCCTTACTTTATGTACATTTTGTTCTGTACTATTTGAATGAAAGGCTTACAGGTAATAAGAGTAGATTTCCCATCGTGCTACTTCTACTAGATGCATCAGGAGTGCTTTCTCGTACCAATATTTCTATGGATGACCCATCACCTAGTATTATTTCTCTTTTGACCCCCTCTTGACTGCAGGGACGCGGATCGCATGAGTTGGAGGGCTCCAACCAATCACAGCAGCTGGGAGGAGAAAGCTTCATGGCTGAGAACGTGACCGGAACAAGGACAATTGGTCTACATGAGATTTTTATTTCTATCTCCGTGTAGTGTCTACGATGCTGTACAGTAGGTGACCGCCTGCGGTGTCAGCTAGTTATAAAACATTTAAAAAAAGGAGGGCGCGCGCACACACACGCACAAACGCCCCCCAGAAAATCAGTCATGAGATCTCATGTCGAAACACTCCCTGATGACTCAGTCTGTACGGGCAGCCACTTTTTTGTCAAATCCCGGTGCCAAAAAAATAAATAAATAAATTGCTCTCCGCTGTAAAGCAGCACAAAGCGGAACCGGACCGGGACTGAGATCTTTATTCGTGCGTGAGTCGGATTCTGACGCCTGCGTCGCTGCAGCCGGAGAAACAAGCGGTAGCCGATGAGCGACCACATGCGGGACAGTTTCGGCGAGGCCCACGCGTTGTTGGATGACGCAGGAAAAAATACAAAGCCCCCATTCCCCCCCCTCCACCACAAAAAACTAATACACTAAATAATTAAGACCCCAATTGTAGCTCTTCATCCCGACGGCTTCGTACACGTTCACACTATGACTATAATAAATTGAAGCGGAACAAGGAGGCAATAAAACGCGTGCGGGTTAAATTAAACTGCAGCGACGCTAATGCACAGTAAAGTAGTTCCGAAAGGGTTACAATGAGAAATAAGACGGGATAAGATGAATATGTGGATTCTCCCCTTGGACTTATCTAAAGCAACTACATGTCAAGACGTTGTTGTAATATAAGAGTATTTATCGCGAGAAATGAGGAGAACGGGCATTCTTAGCGTGTTAACATGTGTCTCGCTCAATGAATGACTCAGCTCGCAAGTGCAACTGTTCAAGGGGGAGGTGGCCATTTTCGAGGCTGCTAGCTTACTGTGTCGGGAGTTTAGACATTAAAGAACCCGTGTTTCGTCGCGAAGAACGAGGTTTTAGACAGCTAAACGTTCACATGTCACGGGTGGAATCAAGTGTGTGTGTGTTTAACATGCGGCTGCTTAAGGACTGCCATGATACCTGACGACCCCCTCCCCCGCTCCCCTCCCCTCTCCCACTACCCCCAGAAAAAGGACACGAACCTTGGGATGGTGCGGAGGTCCCCGGTTCCTTTGGTCTCATCCTGCCGGGAGAACCACACCTCCAGCAGTTTCTCTGTCCCCTCGAAGAAATGTGCACCGTTATCCTCCATCATGAGACAGCAGACACCCAACCAAAAAATAATAAAAACGTCGGCTGTCACGTTTTTCAGCTTATTTAATCCTTCCTCGATCAAATATATAATTTATTGAGGTACAGTCCTTTAAGCAATCCCGGTGTTAATTTTCTTGAGTTACCGTCTTCCCTTTTGCAGAGAATACCGTTAGCGAGTGCTAGCTAATATCGCCGGCCATACTGTGTAGAGCAACGAGTGGAGATGGCGCGGTGCTTTTATACTCCAAACCGCAGCTACGCTACTGGGCTGAGAGCCAATCAGGTCGCCGGGCTGTAGTTTGTGAGCTGTGATTGGTCCAGGGACCTGCCGAACACAGCCAGAACAGGGGTTTCCTCACGTGACGTTACTTTTAATTATTTATTTTATTTTTACAGCCTGCTCGTACAGTGCCATATGGCGCTATAGATATGTACATATATATACACACACATAAACCAGTCCCCAAAATACATTTAAGAGGGATATTATAATACCACGAGTGACGGGCATTTACGTGCTTATATTCATGAATAATATAATCTTTTCCTTCTTGTCTACAATTAAACACATCTTTATTATAGCTGTATGTACCCTACCTACCAATTAGATTTATTCATATCTATGTATGTGTACATGTGGGTATGTGCGTGGATATGCATGTCCATATATATATATGCAAATATGTGTGTGTATGTGTATGTATGTAGGTATGTACGTGCATGTATGTATGTATATATGCCTTGCTTATGCATACTTTATTTCTTACTTTTTGCTTATTATTTATTACCATTTTCTCTCCATTCTATGTCGATAATGTATACTGTGTATACGGATCATCAACAAATTCTGCGAATTTGTACATTGTGTTGTGTGTTTTTTATTTTTATTTCTTTATAGTTTTTTTTTATCTTCAGCTTTATTTTCTTCTCTTTATCTGTAACGCTGCAGTAACACAAATTTCCCCGTTGTGGGATCAATAAAGTTTTATCTTATCTTATATATATATATATATATATATATATATATATATATATATATATATATATATATATATATATATATATATATATATATATATATACAATCGATTTAAAAATATGATTTATAATGATCACTATATAATAAATCAGTTTGGTCTTAGTCGACTAAGGATTTGTTAATTATTTGTTCCTCTGGAAGCCCTATATTAAAATATGCTCTGCTTAATTTTTTGCATGTGTAAAACTTTTACACATATGTTACTGAAATTCACTTATCATTATTCTAAAATGAATATAGCATATATACATAGCATATATACATAATGATTAAATGTCGAATCAAGACAGCAAGACGTCAACAATTTTAGTGTTCTAATTTACACAGCAGTAATTTAAAGTTTTGCTGTACAAACCCTAATTTGTTGCACTCAGTAATGATTTGCATATGAGCTATGAAATTAACGCTATTTGAGGATTGTTAAAAATATCTATTAAACATTTATGACTACAAAGCATGTACCGTGTTAGTGCATCATGAAATCCAGACCACCGTCTGCATGTTTGAAGAGCATTCATGAGCAGGCAAAGTGCAGCACACCGCAGCGAGAAACGCGGGCTGTAGTTTCTGCAAAGCTGCGCTCGCGGGCCGGCGAGCGGCGGCGCCTGCGCAAGGACACTACATTACCCAAGGAGCCCCGCGCGCCAATTAGAAACGTCAACGAGCCAGTGAACATTAAGCGGAGCAGACCAAAATCCCAAACAAGGAAATGGTGGGGGAATAAAACGAGCAGATTATTTAATTAATGCATGTAATAATTAATATTTTATTTTATTGTAAATTAAGACGTATTTATGGGTCAAAATGGATTACGACTTCAAAACCAAGCTGGCGGCCGAGAGAGAGAAGGTGGAGGATCTGTTCGAATATGAAGGTTGCAAAGTGGGTCGAGGCACCTACGGGCACGTTTATAAAGCTAAGCGCAAAGACGGGTAAGATAACCGTGAACGGTGTCGTTTCTGCGGACATGGAAGTGACTGCAGGATGCGTGTTCCATGCACGGCTCGGTTGTGTATTGTTACATTTGAGTCTCCCGAAGCGATAACCCGTGTGTGTGTGTGTGTGTGTTTTTGTTTTCATGTAACACTCACTCACCAGACCCCCCTCCTCCTCCTCCTCCTCCCTTTCCTCCTCCTCCTCCTCCTCCTCTCCCCCAAAACAACACGGCTAAAGCGGTTCTCTTCGCGTTCCCTCTCCGCCAGGTTGAAGGCGGCCCCGCTCTTTATGCGTTTAAACGTGCCCGCGTCGTCCTTTCACGCAGCCGTGACATTTCTGCGTCTTTTCGCGGCCAAGCTGCTCCCCCATCTTAACGCTGTGCGCTGCCAAACTTTTTTTCCCTCCCTCTAACACCCACAGTTGTAACGTGTTTGCTTCTTGATTTCAGGTGTGAATATATATACACTAAACCTATAGAACGGCAACTGTATGGAATAAGATTTCTCAGGTTTTGACCTTTAAAATACATTCAATTTATATAACACATATTTTAATGCATTAAAGGAATTTATCTGAGTCTTTAGCTTGCTCGTATCCGATGAGGTATTCAGAAACCAAAACTAGTTAAAGATCAAAGTTTTAAAATAATATCCATCATTCCATCGTTTAGGTTCTTTGCTGAAGCTGACCACTTTTTTCTTAATTTTCTTTTCTTTCACTTTTCTTCATTTTTCTTATCCAAAGGTATACTAGATGTTTTAGATATCAAGTCAAATGTGTATATATATATATATATATATATATATATATATATATACATACATGCATTCATATATATATATATATATATATATATTACTACTTTTACATTCAAGGTGGATTAAATATATATAATTTATAATAATTTTTTTGGTTATTTTATTGGTTGGTTCTTGTCAGAAATCACACACAAACAATGAATATGGATTTAGTAGCAGATGATAGATATGAACTTTTAAATGACAAGAAACCAACATGAACACAAAATGTACATTTTGAGATACCTGGATGGATACTTCTTAAAACGATAATGTATTATAAACATTTGTTGAATTTCTCATCTTTCTTTGAAAACCACATATATATATATATATATATATATATATATATATATATATATATATATATATATATATATATATATATATATGTATAGTGTTTGTGAAAATCACATAAGATACATAAATACAAATCTAAATAAATATAATCGTTTTACCTCAATAATGAGAGCAACATAAGACTGCATGTTCTCACATTCCTGCTGTGCCATCAGGGTCACTATTTGGTACTTTTTAATGCAGTTTTCAATTCAATTTAAATTCAACAGTGATTTATATTGTTAATATTTGTCACAGGTTAATCAATTGGCCTTTATTTGTATAACACTTTTCATACTATTGGATGCAACACAAAGTAATTCACACAGTGAAAAAGAATAATTGCCCTTTCCACACATAATTTCTCAAAATAAAATGTCCCAAAGACAGTACATCACAAGGACAGCAGATAAACCAAAAAACAAAACTAATAAATAAGGAACGTATTAAAAACAGGATATGATTAAGTGAGGAAATTCCTCCTGAATGAAGAAACACTAGAGCCAGAATAGAAATAAAATAGGACAGTTAAAAATAAGATAGAATTGTTTAAAAGAATTCAATCAATATTGAAAAAATAGAAAAATACATAGACAATTTAAAAATAATATGCTGATTATGGCACAAATATATATTATAAATAAATAAATGATGATAAATAAATAAATAAAGTTCGATCAAATGCTAGACTGAAAAGGTGTTTTTTTGAGTTTGCCTTTATAAATATCAACATTCTCTGCAGTCTGCAGGTTTGCAGGCAGGCAGTTCAATAGATTGCGGTGGGTTTTAAGACTGGGAGGCTAATACAAAACTAATAAAAAAGGTGGACCAAGACAATTATGAGATTTAAAATCAAGGGAAAGAATGGTAAAATCAGTAGTAAAGCTGAAAGGAAGCCAATAGACTAAGATGGGCCTGCGTCTGGTCCTTGTCCATACACGAGCAGCCAAGCTTTTTACTAATTATAGTTGTGTAACACGTTTCTTGGGGAGACTGGGAAAGTAAAAACACATGGAATAACTGCAGGTAGCTTGTCTTGTCAAACACACTACAAACACTGAAAACTCACCCAGTTCTGACTCGCTTAAATGGAAAACTCATCAATGTGAGTAATCAGACTTTTCCTGCCATGAAAGTTAATGTGTGGGTGGTGGAAAACGCCCGTTCACGGAAGCAAGCAAAGTGTAATGTTACAGATAGGAATCCAGTCAGACATCATATAAAGTCACTGACTTCATAGTGACGACAGACAATGTCTCGCATCAGTCAGCAATGACAAAGTCATGCGAAGTCTTTCACAACAAAACGCAGCAGAAACAAAAACCTCACTCTGAGCATAGACTTCTAAATTGCATCAGCTAAATAGTGTTGAATAATATTTTCACTGTAGTGGTGATATGTGTTTTAATAAAACATCCTGAAGGTATTTGTAGAAAGGCTCTAGTGCATTTAGAGCAAAGGCAATTAACCAACTAAAAAAAACAAATAGAGTCTGTATTTGTTGTTGCATGAAACTAAATTCACAGTTGATAATAAAACCTGTGCACACTTTTATTTCAAGAGTGAATTATGCTTAATACAGATTTCGTAACATTGTTAAAAGTTCAGTAAAACATTCTGACTTGACAGCATAGAAAATAAATTAAACATGCTCTAAGGCGGGGGGGAATCATTTATGGACACTTACTTTTAGTCAAATTGTTGTTTTTTTTGTTTGCTTGTTAAATACATGGACTGTTAACTGCAAGTGTTACTTAGGTAAAAGCACAGAAATACTATCAGAAAAATGTACAATATTAAAAGTAAAAGTACTCATTATACAGACCTTGTCATATTATTATAATATATTATAATACTTGTTTTTAATTACTAAAGACATGAGACAACATGTTAGTTCATCAATGTGGATCCAATTTGAGATACTTTATGTAGATTTATAGTAAAAGTACAGCATCATAATTTTTCATAATTTTTTAAACTTTCCACACAAAAGTGCAAATTAAAAAAAAAGTGATAATTCAATATATATATATATATATATATATATATATAGAATATTAAAGTAAATGATTTTTTGTAAAATATTGAAATCATTTGAAAAGTGACTAAAGCTATCAGATAAATGTAGTAGAGTAGAAAGTGCAACATTTCCCTCTGAAATATAGTAAAGTAAATAGTACTTGAATAACTGTACTTTCTATCACTTGTTTGGATGCATACATGTAATATTATGTCAATATTACAGTAATAAACTACTAGCCATTGGTGTACTTTTTGTACAACAATAACTTGTTGTTATGATGTTGTAGATATATCATTTTATACATCTTCTATAAGTGCAATTTCCAACATATTACACTAAGATGATACGACAAACTGAAAACATATTTCTGACAATTTTTTTCCCTCCATCTTTCATCTTATGTCTGCTTTCTTTATTGTGAATCACTGTATGGCAGGTATATTTCAATACAATGCAACATGTTCTCACATGCCGATAGGCTTTGCTTTATTTTATGAGGTCATGACCCGCCAACATTGAGCCGTCAGTGCATCCACAGACCACAACATTCTGCACACAAACGGCAGTGTTGTAAAAGCAGAGGGTCACGCTGACACAGCCGGCTTCACCAATTTGTTGCAGTCTCTCCTCTTCAAGCAAGACGGCCGACTGAAAATAAAGATAAACTAAGACCGCGCCGGAACATTCAGACGATTCATTTAATAGTCAAGCAACATTAATCGGGCTCTGTTTTTGTAAATTAGATTAGTTGGTTGAATCGATTTTTTTAAGCAAAAAAATATCAAAGCTTCTCTGCTTTGCTCCGAACAGTTTTGAGTGTATGAACCTGACGTTTCTGATGTGTAGAAGAACGCACTAATTGTTCACTTGATGTGACACATGTCGTGCCAGGTGTGCCGAGGTTTGTGCCGGCCGCTCATCGAATCAAGTCATCTTTGGACGCTTTCTCAAGACTGTGTTAGCGTTTTAATCCCTGCACTGTTTTAAATGAAACCCTCAGAGGCCTTGATTTTTTTTTTTGTTATCCGTCAACCATCTTTTTTTCTCAGGTTGGATTTCTTTCATTTATCTCAAATCACTGATATCTGTCTGCTGAACACATTCAGCTCTGCAGTCTCACATTTCACTTATTAATTGATTTTCATGCAGAAACGTGATTCTCGAGGCGGCGAGGGGGGGCGGGGGGGCGTTTATCCTGCAAATTTCAAAAGAAGAAAATGGCCACAACACAAGAGCTGCAGTCCAGCTGTAGTTTTGAATCCTGGGCATCTGTCTTTGCATGATGAAATTCACCCTGGGCAGCGGTCCAGACCCGGGGAGAGGCAATAACAGAGCACTCCTGCAGAGATTCTCCACTGCCAAACACAATCTCTAATGATCGGGATTCCTGTGTGGCAGTCCAAACTTCTGTCTTTTTTTAGTTTTCCCTGTCTTCTATTGTCTGTTATCTATATTGCTATCTTGCAAAAAAAAATCCAAACCTTAAAAAGGCCAGAGAAATGTCAGAGTTCCTGAGGCAGATTAAAAAAAAAAAGCTGGATTGAATTGTGTGCCGTTTTGTAATGTAATTCCCCATTTTCTCTCTTTTTTAATCTCTACAGGAAAGATGAAAAGGAGTATGCACTGAAACAAATAGAAGGCACTGGAATATCGATGTCTGCCTGCCGGGAAATCGCTGTGAGTTACATTTTTTTCTTCTGCTTCTTTGCTTCAGCACCTTTTAAACCATCTTCACTGATATTTATTCATGGAAAGAGAGGAAATCACATCGAACTGGAAGAACATTAAAATCAGCTCTTGCTTTTTGCAGTAATCGGGCTTCCCCTTATTGTTATCTTTTAATAATTGATTTGGGTATTTATTTGCTCCTTGCAGTGTAAAAGCAATCTTAAAAACCTTAATTGATTGATCGTCTCTCCCTGTTGGACCTGTAGATCAGGATGCTATAATTGAACTCGGCTGGAGAATAAACAGAAGAGACAACTGCAGCTTAACCCTTCTTTACCCTGCAAATCTAACACTTAAAATGACAAATTATCTTCTTAAAGGGATTTATTGTATTTATTCTTTATTGTATTCTTTATCCAGTTTAGACACCTATTTCCATAAAATCATGTTGGTCAAAGTTCCTCAAACACATTTGAATCCCTGAACTAATTACATGCATAGTAACATTTTTAAAGAGTTTTAAGAGATAAAATAACATTATACATTTATTATATATTTTTTAGTTTATTAAAAATAGTCATCTTCATCTAAACAAAGTGAAGTAATTTTTTTTTTTACTATTTTCAGTTTCAAGGACTCATTGACTAATGCTTAAATACTGTGTTAATCATCTGTTTCCTGGATAACGAGATATTTTTTATCCTCTCCTTTTCCTCATTATTGTATAAAGAAGATGAAATCATTCTACAGACTGAAGATCAAATAAAATTAAATAACTCATATTATAATTTATTTCGTAGAGCCTAAGAGGTCACATTTTCGGTTTTTCAAAGTTCAAAAAGCTGACTGAAAAATCAGATATGAAAATAACTATTCCTTTTCTTTTGAGTCGACTAATTAATTGATCAATTGTGTAATTATTTCAGGCCTGATCAACCCAATTATCCAAGGTCAGCTGTTTTTCTTATTAATGAGGCCTGTGGTGTAGGTGGGTGTTGTCTTTCACCGGGTTTCCAGGAAAAATCTGCTGGTTGTCAGTAATTGTGGGATTTGAAGGATGCTGGGTAGCTTTAGTCTCTGGTTTCCTGATGTGGAGAAAAGCTACGCACTACATCAGTGACACTGTAAAAACACGTCTAACTGGCTGTGGTGAGAGTTATAGGAATATTGACATGACTTCTAGAGTGAAATTAACATGTACATTCACTTTGTTGAATGACTGTTGCACACTAGTTGAAGGTGCTGCACAGTGATAGTTCTTTTTGGCAGCAGCGAGCTACATTTTATAAAGTCATCTGAAAGAAATGGGGTGTGTGTGTGTGTGTGTGTGTGTGTGTGTGTAGACTCGGTGGCTTGCTTGTTGGAAACCGTTCTTTATAAATTACAGAGAAAGAAATCTTTCACAATGCTAAGTAACAGCAGAAATGGGCTTAAATGAATATTTTGATTTCCCGAGTCGCCAGTGTATGAAAACAGGGCAAAGGTCAGACACACAGTGCCGCTACCAAGGAGCGCTCGCAGCGAGCTGATCACACGTCGGCCAACGTGCAGCAGGCAGCTGTCCTCTCTCCGCGTGCAAAGATATGGCACGGAGAGATCCAGCGTGCTTAGTAAGTTCTGTTTTTTTACTGTGCAGTGTTGCTGCTTGAGTGACAACAGCTTCGGGTACACAAACATGTTTGTGTTGCGGCAATAATTCGTTAATTGAGCAGTAACAATACAGAGATGGAATACAGCTGTGAATATTTTTTTTGTACGAAAAGTTTAATAGATAAAGCAAAGATTTCCGCTCACGATCAGTGTCTCAGAAAATCGACAGCTGAGACACTAAATTACTGATGGGAAAATAAATTAGCTTCAGAATAAGAGTTGCCGGTAATCTATCTATAAGAACTAGCGGAACCAGCTAAACCAGTAAGTTTTCTGGTTTAACTGCTACTTTATTCCTCACTTCTTTCTCTAAACTATCATCATTTCACCATTTACTACACATACTGTGGTAAGCAAAGCAGTGTGTGGGACATGAAAAAATCACATACAACCAATATATCTACTTTTCTATAGGAATACACACTTTCTACAGACGCTGCAATATAATAATACTGTTGCACAGAGGTTGTAATGTATCTAAGTACACAGTTTTCTAAAGGACAAATAATATGTATTTTAATATTCCTGTTATTACTCAAAGTCTTGTACATCAGATTGGCAAATCCATCTTTACCATGTGTATCAGTTGTCAACATGCCTTCAGCTTTTGTTGCATGTTGTTTTACTTCCCTGCATATTTATCACCTGTTGGCGTTTTGACACTCGGCGGCGGCGCCGCTGATATGTGGGGAAAAAAGGTGTTTCTTGTTTCTACCCTCACACACCTGCAGATCAGGCTGTGTGTGAGGCGTTAATTTTCAGTATGAAAGTCAACCTCCTTATTCTTTACCAGCGCAACAACCTTTATCTACAAAGATTAGGCACGACAAACATGCTGCTGTTCTCTTGTGCATATTGACATTTCAGGTGCATTTATGTGATTTACTTAATTTGTCACTTCCACATAAATGATGGATAGTAACTAGTTTAACGCAGTAGGATTTAAAATTTTTGGCTTTGGCACCTCTGTAGTGAAATACGCCTGAGTCATATGGTGATTACAAGGTAGAAATACAGCATTCCTATTATGTTGTAACCACCAGTGAATATGTGTATCGGCCTGAATGTGATCGGCTACTGCAGCTACTTATTTGCTAATGGCCCGGTGGTGTTTGGTGGAGAATCCTCATGTGGGCGTCTGGACTATCCATGTTCAAATTGTGGCTCTGTTTGTGTGTCTAAACAGATCCTTACAGTCGAGCAAAACACCCTTTTGTCTTACATACTTGTGTCTTGTGTCAACCTGCATTTCTTGCGAGTTTCTGTCGGTACTTCACCTCTAACGGAATGTTATCCGTCAACCATCTCAATCACTTTGATGATCTCTTGACCGCCTCCCATCACGGTCTCAGCCAGCTTTTCTTTATCAAGATCTTCATTGGTAACATTATGTCGAATGAAATCTGCATGTAAATAGGTCAGATCTGCAGACGAGGGACAATTTATCTAGTGATCGAACACAGTTGCAGGGTTTGTAGAGGGAGTAGAAGTGACCAGTCAGGTTGGAGCAGGCCGTGGTTTCTTTCTGCTTGGGGCGGAACACATCGTCCACATGGTATCACAGGGCCTATGTGAGTCTGTTGTGGATTTATCTTTTTTATTAGTTTAGCTGATTGTAAACCATTAATATTATGTCTTAACTCAGACTTCCTTCCACCACTGACTATTTAAGATTTGAGATAATTTGGTGACTTGGGTCCCTCTTAGGCTCAAGGATCACATAAAGAATAAGGAGTTAGAATATTTATATATATATTTAAATATTCTGAGTATGTTATGTGTGCTCTCCATTTCAGATGTGTTACAGAGCAGTTTTGATCGGATACATTTATTTCTGCTTAATAATAATAATATTAAAAAGCTGCTGTTGGACTTGATCCATTAGCTTTCACCTTTATTTTCCACATAGACAAGTGCACAGCAACACTCTCACAGAATTTAATAAAGGAGCCATTCAAACTGTCATTTATGACATTTAAAATAAATGCCTGTGGCCTCCAACGTCTTGCACGCTCCTGCCTACTCAAACAAATATAAAAACAGGTTACATGAGAGACAGAAAACGGCAGAATGTGAATTAACCGGTTACACTGAATTCCCTCAGCTACACTATTTGCAACTGTAAGGGAACTGTCTGAACTTATGCATTGTTATGAACTGATGTGTTAACAGACAGTTTCAGCATGTGTTGTAAAACTGCTCTAAAACTACTAGGAGTAGCTGAAACAGACGACTTAACAAAAATAGCTGCAAAAAAAAACAAAAACATTGTATTTTTTTAATGAATGTGGTAAAATCAGAATCATTATAGATATGAAAACTGTTTGGCTGATACCTAATCCAACAGTACTAGTTAAAACTTTGGACATCAAATTTCTCCATTCACTTGAATGAGACGTGAGGTGTTTCCCAACGTATATATGTAAGTGTAACCTTATAATTATGGTTTAACTAGCATATAGTATTTGCATTGGGGATGCCAAGGTTCCTTATTTTCTGTCACTGTTTGGCTCCCTCCATTCTTCTCTCTGTCCGTCAACATGCGCATCTCAGCGGGGGTTGTGTTTCCTGCCCTCTCGCCATCTCTCCCTCAGGTACTGATACCATCCTCAGCTCCAAACAGGGCAGCAGGGCACAGGACACAGCAGTTCTGCATATTTGACACTTGGTCATTTACCTGACAGGTGATTGGTCAGAGCATCAGGTCTAAAGAAGTTCATCTGTATTGTCACCAAGTCAACTGGCATCTATTCAGGGGGGTAAAGAATCATCTGGATTGAAACTCTGCTTTAACTTTCTCTCTCAAGCCTCTGATGATGGCAGAATAGACCTGTTTTTGATTTTAGGTGCACAGGGAAACCAAAAATAAGATAACGTGTGTTTTGTCGTGGCTATAGCAGAAATTCTTTTCCAGAATAATCCGATCAGGCCATGACAGTCCCTCCTGGGGCAAGCAGACAGGAGTAATGCTATGGAGTTTTGATTTTTTGCCTGTTGAACGATGTGTGTGGATAATGAATAGTAACGAATGAAAAGGATCTACTAATATCTATTACTATTCAGTGCAGTAGTAGAGAATACAGACAGCATTGGAATCCTTCTCTTAGAAATTGTGCAACATAACAAATCTGAAGAGGAGAATGAGACCTCGGTTCTATATATCAGAACACTTAATGGGAAAACTACCATTCATTGTAACCTGGATTTTTATTTTCATAGCTCTTATAATTGGTTCAGCTATCAGCCATGATCTGACAGACGCACATTAAATACAGTATCATATTATTATACATTACTGTAACATAAATTCAAAAGTGCAACTTCAATCCCTGACTTCCATGTAGTCCCTAACCAACTAGAGCTGGGCAGCATGTCCAAAGATGAATATTCTTATATTATATATTATTATATATATCCATCCATCCATTTTCTATACCTGCTTATTCCTCATTAGGGTCGCAGGGCTCTGCTGGAGCCTATCCCAGCGCGTTACGGCGAGAGGCAGGGATACACCCCAGATGGTCGCCAGCCAATCGTGGGGCACACACACCATTCACTCACACACTCACACCTACGGGCAATTTAGAGTTGCCAATTAACCTGAGCATGTTTTTGGACTGTGGGAGGAAGCCGGAGTACCCGGTGAAAACCCACGCAGACACGGGGAGAACATGCAAACTCCACACAGAAAGGTCCCAGACCCAGGCCCAAGGAGGTCTTGAACCTGCGACCTTCTTGCTGTGAGGCAACAGCACTACCCACTGCTCCACCGTGCCGCCCTATTATATATATCCATCCATCCATCCATTGTCTATCCCGCTTATTCCCTTTCGGGGTCGCAGGGGTCTGCTGGAGCCTATCCCAGCGCACTTTATGGGCGAGAGGCAGGGGGATACACCCCAGATGGTCGCCAGCCAATCGTGGGGCACACACACCATTCACACACCATTCACTCTCACACTCACACCTATGGGCAATTTAGAGTTTACCAATTAACCTGAGCATGTTTTTTGTATTGTGGGAGGAAGCCGGAGTACCCGGTGAAAACCCACGCAGACACGGGGAGAACATGCAAACTCCACACAGAAAGGCCCCAGACCCAGGCCCAAGGCGGGTCTTGAACCTGCGACCTTCTTGCTGTGAGGCAACAGCACTACCCACTGCTCCACCGTGCCGCCCTATTATATATATATTATACAATATTTTTTTAACTAATAATATCAGTGTCACAGTATTTGATGGTATTTTTTTATGCATGACTAGCTGTTTACCCCATTTTCTAATAATTTTAAGCAAAATTGCTTGAGTGAATTGGCTTAGAATGGCCAAACTAATATTAACACAGGTTTAATTGGTCCCACAAAATGCTGCTGTTCAAAAAGGCATCCGACCAGTTTGAGTTACAGTGCCAACATTGAGGTTACCTGCAAACACGTAAGAGGTCACACATCTTAGTTTCATGCATCCTTCATATTCTAGGACATGTTTGCGGCGGAGGTGGTGAAGCAACGTGCTAATGTTGCTTCCTGCAGCTACAACTTTAACTTGACAACATTTACACATTGTGGTTGTTTGAGCAGGGTAAGATTTTTTCTAATTTTTTTTAAACTAGAGTACTTTCATCCAACAGACATAGCTCCTCTTTTTGGTAGAAGTTCCTCTGTGTGAGAGATTTTCTGTGTCCATATCGTTCACCTCAGCACACACAGGCCGTACTTGAATGTACTTTCATGCGGCTTGTTTGTTACAACTGCAAAACTGTGCCCATCTCAAACAAAGTCCCGCAGTGTGATTATATGCCACTCTGTGTTCACAAAGTTTATATATAAATATGACATGAAATAAGATATGTATGATATATGATATTATATAGTGTCTACAAAATTCATATCATTAAACCTGATATTTGGTATCAAACTGCCCAGATTGTATCAGATCGTTATTAAAGAACAGACCCACTTTTTGCTTCAAGACCCATTTAAAAAAAGAAAAAAAAAGTGTTCTGAAAACATTTGTGCTACTTTGTTGTTTTTGTCTCTCTGCAACACTTTTTTTGTGCAGATTGTAGTCTCTGCTTCGCATTCAAGGGCTCTCACGCAAAAAGTGTTTGATCAGTCAGCCTTTTGTCGGCCTTAGCCTTTTATTATGGGGCTTTCGGATCAAAACCCCCCCAAGGTTCTGTTTGTTGGCGGTGTGTTGCCTCAGATGCAGGTGAGAGGATGAATCGAGATCCAGGAAGTCCAGTTTGAGATTAATGAATCTAAAGGCCTGTTTCATAATTATATACGCCGCGCGGCTTGTGCGGTGTGTGTATGATAGAAGGCGGAAGGGCCCTGCAGAGCTATCGCGGCGGAAATAGTTTTATCCTCCATCTCGAAAAGAACGTTAGAGAACTATTACATGTTTTGTGCACATGTTGCGGATTGGCCAGTGCTGGATGATTTGTAACACTGCGTGTTGGGTTCACAGTTTTGGTCTGAGCCTTCTGCATCAGAAACCCCCACAGTGCCAAAGCAGCGGTCTCATTAAAATGTGTTGTTGTCTTTTTTTTTTTTTCAGCAGTGCTTCAGCCGGTCTGGTCTGGACAGAGCTTTAGTTCTACTGGGAGAAAAAGACAATTTCACTTTAGACATCTAGTTGTTTATTCCTATTGTACTTAAAATGACAGAAGGCTTCTGGTCGCAGAAGTTTAGTTTAAGAGGACTGGCTTGATCACAGCAAAGAAACTTCATACTTTATAGCTAAATTAAGGCTAAGTATGTCACCGTGTTTACAGGATTGTTGCTGCTAAAAGGCCAATTAGGGTATATACTTAACTAAACATGAAACACACGCACTTCATGTGCTTGGATTCCTCACCTATGGATCTGAGGAAAGCAGGTGGGAGCGAGTCCCTCCCTCCATTATCTCCTGACAGAGCAAGCCTCGCCTCACTTGTCTCTTGAACACTACAGCTACTAGAAATTGGTCGACTTAAAAAAAAAAAAAAAAAAATCTTCTGACTTGCCTCGACGGAACAAAGAAGCCTTTGTGCTCTCATCACCCCCCACCCCCCGGCCCCGCTGCCCCGCTCCGTCCAGCAAACTGTGCAGCTCAGCGACTGGCATGGCACATTCAGGGCGGAAAGAGGTTGGTTTGGCCGCAATGTGTTTTGGGTTTGCAGCATAAAACGGCCTGGGTCTTTTATGATTTTTCCATGCGGATATGACTCTTTAGGATCGGAGGAATGTAAGGCAGCGCCACAAGCTGTCAGGCCTCCTTAATCAATTCAGGTCAGCTTTTCGGCCAAGATTTGATCTAATTAATTTTTTTAACTCGGCTTCTAAAAGTATATAATCTAGTCAAGCGTGCTTTACAAATAGCTGTATGAGCATTAGGTAAAATTGGGAAAAACCCATAGAGACCGCTAACAATTGCCTGGTGAACATGGTTCATATTCAATCATCTATCATCAAGTCATGGAGAATAAAAAGCCTGGATTTGTTACTGTTACCACACATTCAGTCCAAGAACACATTAGCTATTGTCTGATGACGGATTATCCTCTGGGGGGGGGGGGGGGGGGGGGTGAGCTCCAATATTTCTGTCCTTCCAGAAGATATCACGTGAAAAACCTGTTTTCCATTCATTGGCCTCCCATAACTAAAGGGGATAAAAAAGCTAATAAAGAAGCTAAGCAAACTGAAACTCCCATATGTCCAGAGATGCCATTTGGCCAACGGTTCCGCCACGTGCGTGCAATCATAGTAACCACAGCCTCCTCAAATATGTTTTGTCAATACTATGCAGGCTGCAAGCAGCTCTGGGACAATTTCTCGTCACAAAGTAATTGCCCCTTGCCTGCAGATTCTACACATTTACATGCAGATGTTTTATAGAGATTACGCACACACAAAGTTCTCTGTTGCTTCTGAGAAATGAGCAGAGCTAATGTTAGATCTTATAGTGAATCAAACTCCATACAGTATGTTTTTATTGTCAAAAGTCTCATAAATGTGGTCATCTAAATGTGAAGTAGAAGAAGCAAGTTAAAAAAAAGCAAAAAAGTAAAAAATTACATCACATCAGAAATCAGCCTTATAAGGACACTTCATCAGGGCATCAGGGCCATGAATCTTTCTCACATCTATCACACCATTTCTGCCCCCTCCACATTCTTCAAGCAGGCTGCATAACAGAGCTCAGTGTTTAGATCATAGCCTGGGCAACTCGTGTAAATCCTCTGCTAGCCCGGCGGTGGGAAGTGAACCGACCTGTGTAGGTGGAGTTCATCCGGGTGGGGCTTAAGGGTGGAAGGATTCCAGGTATGAGGCAGAAAAAAAACAAGACCTAGTTGTAGTAGTGTTTTGGGTTTGCCACATATAGCATCTATTTCTTCTTCAGTGTTCGTCCAGACTATTTGTAAGAAGACAATGGTTTGGCAAGTGGTAGAAATAAATAAATAAATACCTTAAGCAGAACAGCACTGTTATTTAGCAATTTTACTGCATTCTAAGATATTTAGTACTTAAATTAAGCAAATTGGGAAAAAAGACAAGCAGTCAAATTGGATTATATAAACAACATTTTGTAGTGGTAAATATTCTAGTGGTAACTGAATAGAAATGCACCTTAATGTCAGTAACATCCAATCCTTGGACACAGATAATGTGTGCAATAACAACAGTAAGTACTCTTGGTCAAAGTGGAATCAGGCAAACCGCTACAACGAAGCATGTTTTATTATTTGTCCTTTTTAATAGGCCTTTTTCACAGCAGCCCTATTGACATAGAATAGTGACTGATAATTCTTACCAATGTTTACCAGTGAGCCAACAGGCATGCAAGCAGATGTGTTTGGCCTGAATAGACCTAATTTATACTACTATATCATGATAGGGCTACTGTGGAAAGTAGTTAGTTTTGACACTGCTTTTACTAAATCAGTCAGTCATTTTCTACACCTGCTTATTCCTCATTAGGGTGAGCTGGAGCCAATCCAATTTTATTATTATGTTATTTTGTGACTCCTTTCAAACAATGTTGTCATCGTGTTCCCAAACATCAGCTGGTAACTTAGTTAGAAACCCGAAAACCGATTGTTGAACCTGGAATCCCCTTCAAGTAACTAGATGCTGTTGTTTCACCAAAAAATGATTCTGCTGAAAGACAAAAAATATGAAAACTACCTTTCATCATCGGGGCTCAGAATGGGTGAAATTGTTATTTTGGAAATTCATTCAACCACCTGCCGCTGCTTTCACATCTGCTCGCTCCATTAACTTTGACCTTGGTGAATTGAAACATTGTTCGTGAATTTCATTATTCCCATGAAATGAGTCTTGTGTTCCCCCGTTGGCCACAATGGCTTTTGTGTTAGTAAATGTCCTGACCTCATAAATTTCTCCCTATTTCCTTTCTGCCTTACGAGCAAACATAGAGACATGAAATTACGCTCCATCAGGCCAATGCTGATCCTTTCTGCGTCCGTCTCCACGAGACAGCCTGTGTTTTCTGGCCTGCGGCGGCCGTTCTCTCCCAGCACACTGATCACTGTGCAAACAGGAACATATTTGAGTTGTATTTGCAGACGGCGAAGGTTGAAAAGCCCGAAACCTGGGTTGCTAGGGATCAAACGACAGCTGATTCCTTGCCGTCAGTTGCATTGCAGGGTTCATTATTTCAGCCGGTGTTTGATTAAGACTCAATGAACACAATTATGTCTGGAGAAGAATACTAAAGAGAATAAATATGTACCACAGAATCTGCTAAAATGAAACAGTCTTGATGTCTTCTGTAGCCTATGGTTTATTAGACGCGCCTTGTCAGCAGTATATCTCTATGTAAAAAACACCAAATGGCTGCCGCTGTTGTACCAAACGTCTCTGGGCCAGTACCCGTCACTTTATTCATTCGAGGAGAAAAAGGCTTGGCATGCAAGACACCCCGCAGACAGAGCTGCAGTGTTTGTCTCTAACCAGTGGCCAGCAGAACCCTGCTCAGCCTGCGGTGGATTTATCGACCCGCCACTCACAGGCCGCATGAGAGAAGTCATTAATCAGTCTTCTAGGAGCAGGATGGATCAGCAGGATCCACGGCAGCGTTGTTTTTCTTGTGGCCTTTTTTCCTGTTCGCCAAGCCTCATCCTTCTGCCAGTCCAATGCACTAAGACACAAAGCCGTTTTGATCCAGAACCAAAGGGGCTTTCACACTGCCAAACAAAAACTATCCTGACGACCGTCTACCGGCAAGAGCCTTCCCCAAAACAGTGAAGTGTTTTCAAAATGGTCCAAGGCTGCACTAAAAACTAGGAAGGTAAGCATCATAGCATTGGTACAACACACCCAAAAGTCCATTGTTGTTATGAAGTAATATATTGCATCTGCAATATATTGTTTTTAGTTTTGAGTTAAGTAACATTAACCTAATTACAAAAACAGTAAGGACCACATATTTTTTGCCTATTCATAAACCTTATACCGAAAGAAAAGAAGTTGTGAAAGTATTTCATACAAGGCCTAATTAGCTTTATACAGAAGCAATGTTAGTGTAGCTCTGTCCAAACATGTAGTTGACCCATGCTTCAGTTCACTGTATCAGTGGATCACAAACATCCTGAAAAACAAGCAGCAAGTGGAGATAGGAAACACCACCTCCAGCAGCCAGACAATTAACACTGGCATCCCCCAGGGATCTGTGCTCTCCCCTCTGCTCTTCACCCTCTACGCAAGTGACTGCACCCCATGAGACCCAACAGTTAAACCCATGACATATGCCGATGGCGCGTTGGTCTCATCCAGAGTCTGAGGTTGAAGAGTTGGCGCTCTAATGTGGTCTCAACAACCTGAAGTTGAACCAGTTCACAATTGTCCAGATACTGTGGACTTTAGGAAGAGCCACCCAACATCTCCTGCACTTTACTCAACAGCTCTGTGTTTGCTGTAGAGACCTTCAGGTTTTTGGGGCTACACAATCCCCCAGGACCTGAAATAGACCCCCAACATAGAATCTTCAAAAAGGCTCAGCAGATGTGTTTTTCCTGCCCAAGCTCCGGAAGTTCTTCCAGATGATCATCCAGTTGATCCAGTTATCTGCTTGATCATAAACTGTTTTGGATCAGCCAGCAAAGGTTATTTGCTGACTACAACGGACAGTCCAAATCACGGGGAAGATCATTGATGCCAACCTGTCCTCCATTCATGACCCATACACATCCAGAGTCAGCAAAAGGGCAGAAAAGGTGCTGACCCGTCGCAGTCTGAACATGACCTGTTTAAATTCCTCCCATCTGGTTGGCACCAAAACTACCAAACATAAGATGCCTTACAAGGCATCACTCTGTTGAACACTGGTGTCAGACAAGTCCTTCCCACATCTGCCTTGTGTATATGAGTTGCATGTATATAAAACATCTTTGCACAGTCTTATTGATCCATCCATCTTTCTTCTTTTGTCACTCATACATAGCTTTCAAATGTTGCCTGAAAGAAGAGTTTTTTTGTGAGTGCCTCCTTCTGATCATTGGAATGCTAATAGTTGAAAAAGCAGTTAACAGAACTTTTCTGGTGATTCAGCCAGAAACAATCCTCATAGTTTTGAAATTATAGCCACATATTTGTTGTGATGCACATTGGCATGTTAGATGTAAAACTGACCACTGGCCAAATATTCCTCCTAACTATGTGCATTTATGTTATCCACCACCCAACCTGCCACCTCCAAATGCAGACATCTTGTCACCGTATACAGACGTCATGCGTCTAAGTGCATTCCAGAAAACATTGACTTGTATAGAAGCCCATGGGACATGTTGAACATAACATTAAGGTTGCAAAGTATGACAAAAGATGCACAACTCAGAATACTAGGATTCCAATGTTATCAGCTCCTCCATGGTAATCAGGGTAACGGGTAAAGCAGCTGAATACTTAAAATATTTGGGTGATGCAAAGGTCAGAGCAACTGCATCATTTTCTGTTTGTTCTGTTACATTAATAACATAAGGGAAACAGCAGGTGATTCACAGAAAACGGGGGAGAAAAAAGCTTAAATTGTGACTGCTGCTGCTAAGTAAACAGGCACATTAACTTCTACAAGATCGGTTTCAGGTCTGCAGAACCGTATGGAGATCAGTTGGTTTCTAACACTTGACAGATTGAAAATCATCTGATGTGTTCTTTCAGAGTTCCAGGAATTGCCCACAAGTGCTGCGCAAGGGTCAGTGACCCGGGAGCACATATTGGTCTTGAGTAGCCTCTTTAAAGGTGGATCGGAATCTGGTTTAGCTGCAAATATTTGGTACCGGTCCAGTGACTGCTTTCTCTCCGAGGCCGTTGCAAAAACATGACCCATTTTACTCTGAGGGGCGACACGCAGCCTGTTCTTTTTCTCCTTCCTTGTTTTTTTTGTGTTTTTCTTTTATTCTATCATTGATTTTAAAAATGATTCTCTCGAAGTTGTTACAGTTTGGAATGATTAGCTTGTTTTTATCCCCTCCCTCCATTTTGCCTCATTCAGTGGTGATCAGCATCTCCATTCAATATGGTGATGACATTCAGCAGTCTGCGCACAGCGTGTGCTCTGTCCCTGTACATGTCGAGGAATGGCCTAAATGATCTTTGACTAATAGCACATAAAACTGAGTCACAAGATTGTCTGCACATGGAAAACGTTCCCACAGGAGGCTCTGGCTTTCTGCGGCTAAGGCTGGATTATAGTTGTGTGATTATGGCCCGTCGTGTTTTCCCAGGACTTTTTTTTATTGTTTTATGTTATTATATCAGCAGCTCAATATTTCAAATTAGCAATGTATGTTCTCGTAGAAATGCATCTATTTATGCAGGCGACATAAGTATATGTTTTACAAGCAGAAGTGCGTCAGATGGCTTAAGGAGATCACGTGTTTCCACGTTGTGTCAACCAAGGGAAACATTTTTGTAATTACATACCACTGGAATCAATGCCATCATGGTATTGTTTACATTGTCGACCACATATTTACTCTCACACAATGCACACATTATGCACCTACATAGTCAACAGAGCAAATGGGGATTTGTCATCCACGCATGTAACTGCGGCAACATATTTGACCTTTGCCAGTTCGACCATTAGGCCGGAGGCTGTATGTCGGCACAATGAATCCACCTACATACTCACGCATCGATTCTTTGATTTAGTGCATGTCCAGCATTTTTTCGCTGAACAAACATGACTATTACAGATATCATGCATTGTGTCTTTTTTCTTTTGTTAGTCCTAAAGCTGGTCTCTGGACATTTAGTTGTATACCAAGTGTGTTTATACTTGCCAAAACACATTGTGTTTAGATGAGTGCAATGGTGTGAAACCAATAACAGGAATGCCTATTATTGCACAATTTACCATTGTGTGTGTGTGTGTGTGTGTGTGTGTGTGTGTGTGTGTGTGTGTGTGTGTGTGTGTGTGTGTGTGTGTGTGTGTGTGTGTGTGTGTGTGAGAGAGTGTGTGTGTGTGTGTGTGTGTGTGACAACAGACCAAACGGGGACCAGCATTGTAGCATAGCAAAGCTATATCGGGTCCCTTCATAACCAAACTCATCTGGAATAAATAGCTCATTGTTTCATGGAACTCTTGACTGTTGTGGGCACTTGCACATGCTGCGTGACTTGCAGGATTTGTATAAGAATCTAGGAGCTTGTATATTCATATTATACAGGACCAAACCATTTATTATTAGCATTACTGATAATGTTAATTGTAAATTTATCTGTCAAAAATATACATTTTTTTTTATTTCGTGAACATTGTTATGTGTTCACAATCATATTTTAGGTGTTTTCTTTAATGATTTTTAAACTAACCTAAATTTTTAATCATTCGACTGTTGATGAACTGGGGTGGCAAAGGCTCAGTAGGTAGAGTGGGTATTCAACGAATAGGAAAAGCAGCTGTTTGATTGGCATTACACCTTCCTCACCTTCACGACTGATCATTGCAGCCTTAGAAGCCAGGAACCTGTTCATTAGTGTTGTAGTTGGGGACTATTTTTAGCAGCAGCAGAATATTGTAAGGAATCACCCAGTGCGTTTTTAATGGATACAAATGTTCCTGTCCCCTCTGAGTAAATCATTCTGACTTTGGTGTTCCATGACATTTCAAGTAGCACCATCATCAGCTCAACAAGCTAATTAAAAAAGATAAATATGATAAAGTTACTACCCCACACTACACACAGATTTACCCACACATCTGTGTTTTGTAATGTTACAGTTGATTATTTTATTACAACCATTTATGAAAATACCAAAGCAGTTTTTTTTACTGATCCTGGAGACCTGGGTGGTTATATACAGTTCATTATTGCTAATTAGTAAATGTTTTCTTTTAGTAATTAAGAATTATCTTTGACAATAGTGAATTATTTATTATTAATCGAATCTGTTATGTTTCAGCAATGATGCTTGAATTATTATGTGTGACGTGTGACCTGTGGCAGCAGTTCTGTTCATCGCATGTCATGTCGGGTGGCGTTAATGCCATACTGAGCCAGTGATCACACACGGCCCCGGCGCGACCAGTCCACGGCCCTCGGGGTGGAAAGTGGTGCCACAGAGCTGGGGGCGTACAAGCCCTAAGCCCTGGGCTCATTACTACAATGCACCATTATAGCCTGTGGATTAAGGTTGTGATTAAACACAACCCTCATTTCCACATCCAGAGGTCGAATCAAACTGCCTGAGTATAATTCCTGCATTATTCCTTTCTGGTCGGACTTCCCCCTCCCACTCTTCCCTCTCCGGCTGTTCTTCAGCGGCTTGTGGATAGAACACAAGTAGACCAACCAGTTCAACTTGAATCATTCAAGGAAAACCAAATAGTGACAGCTAAATTATCCTCATTATCTGGTTTAGATCATTAGATCTGTCCGATGTGCCATAATCCAAAGGTTCTCAGAAGAAGCAGATTCTTTGTCTCGAAATAGGAAAAAAATCCATTAAACAAACACAGGTTTTGGATACCAGAGCACTGTGAAGACAGTCAGTTTTCTCTCTGCATGAAGCAACACTTTGTTTGATATTTGGCATGATTTTGTGGAGGATTTTGCTTTCTCAGCCTACCGATAGACAGAAGGTCAAATCCAGTAAGAAAGTGAAATTTTGAGGGTATTTGAGGGAACTATTATACAAAAATGACAAGACAATACTTGAGGGCTATTTAGTTATTTTGGACAAGCTTCACGCTTGAGATTGTGCACCCTCAACTGCTATGTTCACTTTTAGGATTTGTCAATTGTGTTATCGAACACTGTCCAACACCTTTCTAAGTCATAATTTTGGGCAGAGTCTCTCAATTTCCTTCTCATAATCAGATTTATTATGAAATTGAGAGTCGATTAGCCAGCTATGTGAAGCCCTGAAGGTTAACTACAACTCAAACAACTGTTTTCTCACAGTTACTGTTGCACCTCTCATCTTTTCACCTTGCCATTATTATGAGTACTTTTAAAGCACAATAGGCCCTTTTAGATTTATTTTTAATACCAAAAAATTACCACATCTTCATCTTTTCAGGGTCCTTTTTTCTCTGAAATATCAAACTTTGGACTTCTGTCCAACAGATTAATAAACTGTCTCATACCTGCATAAAGCTTCAAGTGTGTGTCTGTCATTTCAAATTAAAAGCTTTTTTCCTTTTCAATCTTTTTCATTTCTGAGTCTATGGTTCAATAAAAGTTTCCTTGGCCATTGCCCAAGACATTCTTCTTATCCACTAATGTTTGGTTGACTATTAGAGGGTAGCCCTAAAATCTTCAAATATTACAGTATTTTGTACAAGTGTAATTACATTTAAAAAGAATACTGATGGCACCGACCCAGTAAGGGGCAAGACAGAAACAAGTTAAGATCAGAAGTGCATTGATGAAGTGTGTAGGAGAGCAGCTCCACCATGTAACTCAAGATTTGTGTCAGTGGATTCTCTGAAGTTGGAGCCTTTTCGTGTGTGTAGCTGACCTGGTTTCAAAGCCACATGGTATTTCCAAGGCGTCGGTCACACTTTGCAAGAATAACGAAGCTGTAGCTGTTTAACTGTCAAAAACAACTATGGCAGGCGATCTTCATGGACATCTATCTTTGAAAGCAAGGAGCATTTGTGTGTCTGTGGCTTGTGTATCTCTCTGACTCTGTCAGATCAACCTCAGCTCTGGAATATAGTGTGCACATAACACATTGGTGTGTATCCTTTTTTGTAACTTTAAATCCATGCTGTGGTGATGTAGGGGTTTTACCTTCTATATAGAGCCCTTTTTCTTAAGCAGCCGACCCTGATTCGATGCCTGGATAAAGCATTCCTTTGCTGTATGTCTCTTCCTTCTTCTTGTCTGGCTACTGTATAATAAAGGTGTCTTTGTCACAAACAAATTTAAAAAATGTAAAATCCCATTGACTTGGGTATCACAGCACTATCCTCTAGCAGCAATTTCTCTAGTGTAAAGCTCCATATCACAGCTCCTCCTCATGCTGCTTCCCAGCGCTTTATTTACAATTCAAAGCTCTGTACAGTTTCTTCCTGCACTGATCGTGCAGCCTATGTAACAAATGTATTGTAATGTTGATAAAAAAAAAACAACATTAGCCGGTTTAGCTGCTAATTTATTTCTCACTCTAACACAGGTTACTATGTGGTAGAATGTTAGCTATAACTGTCTTACTCTAAGGCATGTTCCTAGAACCTCAGGAAATCCCGGCACTATCACAGAACAGAATCTGGTGGTAAACATATTTATTTATAAACACATATAATAGAACAACAGCCCAGGTTGTTACATTATACAGGAAAACGTACAAAGTTTGACATTTATCCTAAGTCCAGTTTTATTTGACCTACCTATGTACAATTTGTCTATTAACATAATGCACCAGTGCAACACATGCACAGTGCATTAGTCTGCATAATGCAAGATGTAAAGATAAAACAGTAGAAGAACAACCATATGTAGGGATGGGTCCTGAGAACTGGTCCTTATTTGATACCAGGTTCTAACTGGGTCAGCACCACTCATCCTCAGATGATGATGAAGCTCTAGTCAGGTGATGACTTTACAAAGATAAAGTGTTCAATTGTAAAACAAAAAATGCAACCAAAATTAAATAACACTATGTTAAAATATCGCCGTTTGCAAAGTACCCGTCATGAAATACATTAGGTTTGTTAACCAAATGAATTCCCTTTAGATGATATTATGATGTGTTTAAGGTCTGCTCATTATAATCAGGATTATAGGAAGCTAAATAAAACATCTTCAAGATGCATTAAAATGTAATGTTAATATTAAAAAACTTAGCTCTTGTGAGAAACTAAACACACACTATAATCTTTGGATTTGGATGATAAATCAGCTTGTTTTTCAGCAATATAAAAAAGATAACAGAGAAGTATCAGTAAGTATTAGTATCAAAAAAATCCTGACTATATCCGATGTGGTGATGAGGATTATCTGTGTTATATTTCTCTGCATCTTTCTGTAGATGAGGACAGTGGTGAAGACTTGTCCAAATGAATGATTCATTCAGTGGGTGGGCTTCGCTGTAGATAGCTTCAGTGCATCCCCCCCCCCTCTGACTGACACATCCCGTGGATAGGAAGGCCTGTTTAAAGGACAACATTGATTATGGATTGCCTGTGACGGGTCAACAAATGACATGCGAACTGGAGTGAGTCAACCCAATGAACCAGTTCCAGAGACAGATGGAGGTCTGGTTGAGTGATGTAGCAGCGAGCTCAACGCTTGCCGGTGTGGACGTCCTCTATTATGCAGCTGTCTCACTCCCCATTAGCTGCTGTTACAGCCACAGCTCTGTGATAAATGTAAAGACAACATTAGAAGTCCAAACTGTTCCTACTAATCCTCTAAACGGTGGATTAAATCCATTCAGAGTTGGGAACACAATTGTTGTAACCATTGGAATCTCATCATGTTCAATGACCAAAATCTGCGCTGCTGTTGTTTGGTTATCAAGTCATCATTAAAAAAAAGCAATATTGTTTCATGGTATTCTTGTACCACAAGTTTTTGTATTGTTACATTCCTACAATGTTATTATAGTGTATTTAAATGTTTTTTATTCCATTAAACATATTCTCAGAACCCACTGGCTATCATCTGATAATAGATTAATATGTGTATCCAGTACAACACATACATTTCTATTCATTAGTCTTTGTTACCTGTCCAGCATTCTCCCAATAATGCAGAGATAATGCTCATAAAACCCGAACTAATCCAATGTACCATATGTCAAGAAATACCATTTGGCCAGTGGTTCCGCCTCTGACTCTGGGACTTGTTTCCGGTCCCTAAATAATTGTTCCGCGCCTCCAGATTCTGCAGATGCAGATATCGGTTTATAGAGATAACATTAAGCACTGCTCATAGGAAATATTTTATCAGAGGATCATCAAAGTCATCGTCTGGGGACCATGATTATTGGAGTCACATCGATCCGTTGTGTCTGGTTCTAAATGTTGGGTTAAAACAACAACATCTTTGTTCTTATGAATCTTTCATTTTCTTCATGCCTCTTGCGTTAAATATTATAAATCTTTCAGGATGGAATTAAGTTATTAATCAGCTCAGGTTGTTAAGGGGATTACAGGCGGCCTGAATCATGCACCATCCCCTATAATACAGGGGGCTGCAGACTTTAAGAACTTTAAAAACAATCCGATTGGATATACATTTCTCAGTATTTAGGAAATGCAGATAATCCTCCAATTAAAGGATAAACCCAAGAATATTCTGAATAATTGTCTGCAAATCCCAAACAATGCAAGTATAGTGTGTACCTAAAGCCTGACGTCTGTTATCTCCCGCACTGGATGTTCCCTCATCATCATAAACACACAAACCGAAGTTTATTCTGACTCAATCTCACACACCATAGTTAATAGTGTACCAAACGTGTATTAGTCCACAGCTAAAAATAGTGCCCGACAAATGTGCCACTTGCTCCATGTTTTGAGGCTTGAGCCTGAGCGCCAAAGACAGCAAGTCAAACAGTATCAAGAGACAAATGCATGTGTGTTCTGGTCTCACAACAAGACAAGTACGGAGCAACAGCGGACTTTATCCTTAAAACACTTCACTAAAATGATGTCTTTGTAAATATATTAGATGGCAGAAGTTAACATTATTGGGATATAAGCTCCATTATCAGCAGCTGGATGTGTCATGTTAGTTATTAGTTATTGCCTGGCTGGTATTTGCAATGTGTCATCCACAGTCCTTTAAGAGTTTTTTTTTGCATAAAAACCTCTACATGCCATGTATTACATTATGTCATCGTTCTCTTTGTTATTTGGCAGCAGCTAGACTGTACATGATTAATCTCTATTACAGAGACACACATTTTTGTGTGTGAGGTTTGAAGACAATGATTGTGTTTATCTACGATTTTATTTTTCTTCACATTTTTGAATATTGAAAAGTGTTTTTTGAATTGGAAAGCATTGGGTAGATTTTCTCCTCAAGTTAACGTGTACATTTTAGATAAACCATTATTTTTCATGGTCTACACGTGTAGATTCACACATTACTGTTTTCTTTTTTTCCAGCTGTTACGAGAGTTAAAACACCCAAATGTGATCGCCCTGCAGAAAGTGTTTCTGTCCCACAGCGACAGGAAGGTGTGGCTCCTCTTCGACTACGCTGAGCACGACCTCTGGGTGAGCGTCTCCCGGCCTTCAGTGCAAACTACTAGCTGTCAAAAAGCTAATTTACTGTCACGTAGAAAACCCACTTTTCATTCTCTGACATTTTATAGTACTTCATGTGGCTCATGCACATTTTCCACACATTAACGTTTGAAGCTTAAAACAAACACAGTGTGTACCTCTAGGCAATTCATCAAATTGTAGACATTTATATTCATAAGGCATTGGTAATATTACATATATTATATTATCCTAGATAAGATTTGATAAGATAAGATATGGTTTGTTCTTTATTACGGCTCTACTGTAAATCAATAAAATTTCAATTAAAAGAATATATCATTTTAACCAGTAAGTTAAGTTCCATATGGCTGAATATGCATGGAGACAAATGTATTTTGGTGTAAGTTCCCTGTTTCATTTCCTAATTGATGTCAGAATACACCCTCATGTATCTTTGTGGTTTCTTTTTCATTATGATGTCAAGTCAACACCAACCAACCAGTTTACAATACTGTAGACTTTCTTATTTTCATCCATTAAAAATTATAATACTCAAATGTTTTTATATATGTTTTTAAATACATATATTTTAAGATATAAATGAACAAATAATACAGAGACACAAGATTTAACCTGGGAAAATGTATTATTTATTTCAGATGCTGTTATTTTCTGAAAACTGCTGTGATTGGTATTCAAAAATATTTTTTTAGAATGTGCTGGCTGGTGTTCTACATAACATGTATAGTCATTTTTTTATTGATTAATTTGTTAATTATTTTTGATTATTTGATTACTTGTCTGGCCTATAAAATGTCAAAAAAATGTTGAAACATGTCCAAGACGACATCTTTGTATGTCCTGTTTTTCCCAACCAACAATTCACAACCCAATGCTTCTCAGTTTCCTGTTGTAGTGAACTAAAGGAAACCAGAACATATTGGTGTATGAGAAGCTGGAATAAAGGGGAAAAAGAAAAAAAAAAACAATGACTCTCCGTTCAGGGAAAAACACATTCACACAGTTCCACACGTTCCCACCTGGAAGCTGCAGAGTACAACCACACACAGTCTGATCTGCTGCCGCTGAGCAGCTCCACTGAAATGCTTTGAGCTCAGGAAACATATTCCCCAGGCTACACGCTCCATCATGTCAGCTGCCAGTAAAGTGCAATAATGAACTTAAGAGTAGAGCACCAGCCAAGGTTTTCAGAGGCTGTTCCTGTGTCAGAACTGACAGAACATAATATCACGCTCCCCTCCCCGAGTGCCTTAGAGGCTGAGACCTTCCTTTTCTCCCGCAGCACATCATCAAGTTCCACCGCGCCTCCAAGGCCAACAAGAAGCCCATGCAGCTGCCCCGAGGGATGGTGAAGTCTCTCCTGTATCAGATTCTGGATGGGATCCATTACCTCCATGCCAACTGGGTGCTCCACAGGGATCTGGTGAGCAGCTATATTAGCTCCAGTGCTCCAGTTTCCCTATACAGACACACGCGTCATCCCACAAGCAACTTCTGTTAACCCTCTATTCATGTAATACTACTTTTTTTTATTAATTAAAATGGCCCAAATATATATATATATATATATATATATATATATATATATATATATATATATATATATATATATATATATATATATATATATATATAGTGTCAAGATTGTTTCATAGTATGTAAGTCAATGGGACTCCATTAGCTTTTTGCACTAGGAATCTAAATTTGCAGATTTCCCTATGGCAACAAATCTTTAGATTGCTAGAAAAAAACAATCAAAATTGCATCAATTGTAAAATAAATAAATAAATGAAGTTACTTTATTATAGGATTTTTACAGATATTGAGTTCAGTTTTTTTTTATTTGGTGAATTTTACCAAACCATTTTTTACCAAAATTCTGAATAAAAGTAAACCTTCAGCTGTGCAACAATGATGCTCACATGTCAAATGTCTATGAGCCAAAGGGACTGGTCATGTGAGCTCATGAATTGTAATGTCCTTCACACCTTTCTTTAAAAACATAGATTTTATATCACAGCTATTAAGAAAAACTAAGATAAAATAATTGTTGCCATATGTACATACATATACTATGTGGAATTCAATTTTGAAACTGATCCACTTACTTTATTTGCAAAAGATTTTTTTTGTGTTTTAATGGTTATTAGTGGATCCTGCTGGTCAACAGAATGTAAATAGATCATTAAGAACTTGACATAACTCTGGACAACTGCAAATGTATGCAATATTCTTTTAGCTGTTGCTAAGTTAATGATTTTAATAATAATGATTTAGCACTAATCAGCCTATTTGTATTTGTTCCGTCAGATGAGTGCAGACTAAATATATCAGTCAACAATGTGTTTTTTTTTCCATGACGAAGACAAGATAAAATCAATGCCCTTAAACACTGACTGTGACAAATTTAACACATCATTTTCAGAATCTACTTCATTAGATAAGAACATAATATAATGTCTCTTTCTTTTTCCATCATAACCTTTAATTTACAACCCAAAATCCATTGGATGCGTGTTAGTTTTGCCACCTCCTACGCTGCTGTGCTCACGCTGGGGTGTAGTGTGTGTGTGTGTGTGTGTGTGTGTGTGTGTGTTTTATAAACACACGCACACACACACACACGCATGCATGCACTCTGTCTGTGGTGAGTACAAACCTGCTGCCAATCAGTCCAGCCATCTCACATGTTGATCTGTGTTTCAGTGCCTGAAGCACACTGAACCACGTAAGATAAACTTAGTTTTGCTGATCTGAGATGTCGTAGCTGCATATCAATATCATAATCACATGATCATTATTTGTTATGTTTGCTCTCAGATATTTCATCTATGAATGATTTCTGTGAATATCAGACAAGGCTCATTAGCAACGCATCCTTCCTAACATTTAACATGTGCTGCTACTGTACCAGCTAATAATGACATAAACCTTATAAGATGAGTGAACCTAAAATGCCATCTATTGGTTAGACAAAATCGACAGTAATGTTGATTAAAATTAATCCACTTTCTAGGCTAAAAAAGACTATTGAATTAAACTAAACTAAAATACTTAGCATTTTCTCAGAATTTCTCAATTTTTTTTTTACTAAAACTAGACTAAAACTAAATATGTGCTTCATTTTAGTTTTGATCAGATCAGGCACTTACATAAAAAAGTTTTGATTGCAAAGAAGAGAATACTTACCCTCAATATCTGGACTATTACTGTATTTTTATGATTATAAGGTGCACATAAAAGTTTTGTGTGGTGCGCCCTATGTATGAGTGTAGGGGGACGTGTGGGTGGATTGTATATAAAATAAGGGGGATGTGCGTAATGTAGATCATTATTGTTTTAACAAGCCTGAAAATGGTAAAGAGAGATGCTTATAAAGCACAGTTTAAACTGAAGGTGATCAGCTACGTGGAGAAATGTGGAAATCGAGCAGCCATGAGAGAATTTGAAGATTAATGAAAGATGCAGCTGAGTTTCCACTGACATAAGGCAGGTGGCCCGAGTTGGAGGAAAGACTGGATCAGTGCATCACCGATCAATGTATCACTGAGCAAAGAACAAGTGGGAGAAGTGTTTTTAGAGTCCCAATTGGACTAAATACGGTATCGCAGCAACTTAGCAGGGCAGTAGATTAGAATGGAAAGCAGACCAGGGCTTCACTAAGAGTCGAAGGCACCGCCAAGCGAGTTACGCCACAATGTGCGAATGGATTTTAGATGCTTGGGCTAACGTGTCTGCTGGCTTTGTTGTTGGAGCTTTCACAATCAGCATCATTTCCGCTTCCCCCATCATCACACGGCACGGAAAGTGAAGTTGGCATGTTTGATGGAGACTTAGCTGCTGTTAGAATCAGAAACAGAAGATCCTCATCTCTTTGATGGTTTGATTAATGACATTACCCCACTCTATTTTGAATACGCACAGTTGTGTGCTTGTTTTATCCATGTGTTTTAGCATGCCTGTGCCTATTGATGATTGTTTGATAATTAAAAAAATGTTAGTACTTTGTAATCAATACTTAAATAAAGCACAACCAAAATTCAGATTTGCCCCTGCTCTATTTGTGTATATATCTATTTCTGTATATAAACCCCACGCCTTATAGTTAGGTGTGTGTGTGTGTGTGTGTGTGTAAAATACAGGTATGACACACAAAACTGAGACTGAGCCTTCTAGTACGGTGCGCCTTATGGTCATGAAAATACAGTACAAAATACAGTACTAATTAATATAATTTAAATATTAATATTAACTTGTTCTTTGTATTTCTCGAATTTGGCTCTTGATGGTAACTGTAAATCTATCTGTAGAATAGATTATTCTGCTAAGGTGATCTCGTCTTTTTCTGCATCTCTAACCCGCCACACTAGTCCAGGCTGACCCTTCCCAGCCAGCACAGCTCTGTTATTTCAGCGCAGGTGTTGTTATGTCTCGGTGTGCCGTATTATTATGATTTCTGGACTGTCTGGGGGAGCGTGATTGTAACGGCTGAGGAGCAGCAGGTCTGTTGTCTCCCCTTTAACTTGGCGGCAGCACACTGGCGATTCCTGTGAGATTCCCTTCGCCGTGTGTTTCCCACAGAGCCTCAACCACGGGTAGGTTTGGCTCTCCGGAGCCAGATCACGTGACCCCCCCTCATTGTACGTCTTGTACTCTCTGTTTTAAGATGGCAGAATGGCAGGAATTCCTAATTCAACCTAAATTGTCGCGTTCGCACGGGAAATATGTGTCGTATTCACTGCAGCTGGGAGCTCATAACAACCATGATCACAGGAATTTAGGCTTTGAAAATGCATGCAGTGCAAATGCTGAAAGTCCTCAGTCCCAAGAAAACAGATGTTTCAGAACCAGGCAGTAAAGGAAAAAGGTTTTAATTAAAATCCCCCCACAAAAATGCAAAAACAGTATAAACTAAAGGTATAATATATAGGCTTATAATAGAAATAAAATATAAACAAAATAATATGCTTTATTATTATTGATGGAGCATCTTTTAGTGGCCAAACTAATTAACACACAAAGGGTTAAGAGGATGGATAGAAACTGCAACTGCTCCAATTAGCCGCACCCAAGATTTAAGAGTCCTCAGGATCCAGAAGAGTCTAGAACAACCACAGTAACTAAAGACTAAACTAAGATTAATAAAAAAAAAAATGATTACCACAGTAATTAAAGCAGGAAAAGTTAAGAGTTAATCTGTCTCCATTGATCTATCAATTGACGTGGCTGATTCTTCCACATCTGCTGTGAACTGTATGAAAAGCTACTTCTTTACATCATTAAATCCCTGCAACGTCTGAAGCAGCAGGACTGATGTGCTGATAAAGCTGCAGCAGATAGATCATGGGTTTGAACAAGATTTACAGTTCTGTGTGTAACACATGTTTTTAAGCATTCAGTTTTTTGCAAAATATCACAACACCTGCTGGCTGTTGTATGATGAGCGTCTTTGGGATACAACTGTAATGAATATACATGAATCTGCACCAAATCAGGTCAGGTTCCTCATTGGAACTTTGACGTATCACACACAGAGAAAATGCATAGGAATATTTCTTTTTGCATCTCAAAAGGTCCTCTTACGGAATTCCAAAAATACCATGTGGTGTAACCCTAAAAACTTGTTATCAGAATTTAAATATTTAAAAATACATGCTGTAATCATGCAGAAAGAATAAGCCACCTTATCAACAGGTTTATCTCCTGTACCCGAACCACTGTGCTCCTTTCAAGTCTTCTTCATCCCAGTCCATTGTTCGCACACTATCACCATGATCAGCACAGTAGTGACATGAATAGCAGGAATGTGTGTCGCGTCATCCGCATGCACACGCGTGTGTGTCCTCGTGCAAACCAAACAGGGACCCCCGCGTAAAAATATCACAACATGACTACAAGTGCTCACAAACTCTAGTAGGAAACATGTGAAAGTAAATGATGGAGGCAAAATCATATTGAACAGTGTCTAATTACTATCTTCTTTTAAATATTAGACTGTGGTCGTCAGTGCCATTATCTTATATATTTGTGTGACTGCACTTTTAAAAGACATCAGATCTGTCACATGTGAGGCAACAAACCAGCTTTGGAACAGTTTTCTTCTCCCTCTGTCTCATCTGTGACTGTGTACAGTAAACTCCCACAACCCATCTGTGTCGCCTCCCTTTCTCTCCCTGAATCTGTCACTCTTTAGTCAGAAATATTTGTGCCTTTTCACTTGTGGGGGGAAAATCTAATGAAGGAAACAGAGTAGGTTATGTGGAAAAAACTTGATCCGTTTGACATCAGGTTATCTGGAGGAAGGTTATTCCTCCAATAAAACAGGTGACTAAAGGTTGTTGGTTATTCTCTATGAATGCACCTCTTACTTGTTGAAAAGTCAGAGGGCAGATCAGTGACAGCTCCAAGCGTCTGTTATCTCCTGTGGTTCTGTCCAGTCTTATGTAATCCTGGTGATCTCAAATGCTTGTGAGTTGGCTGGACGTCGCATTATCCGAACCTCAGGGATCAGGGAACACGCTCGCTCTTTCACACTTTGCCTCTCTCCCCTGTGATTTGGCGTGAATGCCCTGGTCAATTCATCAATTAGTCAGCTCTTTTTTGGAATCACTGCAGTCGCCACGAACCGGTGCCGCAAAGTCTGTTATTACTGCAATGATGATGTGTCAGAAAAATGTGCTGACAGAAGGATTCGATCGGTTTCAGATGCAAAGTTCAGCAAGTCCTTTCTCAGAACCCGACTCTAGAAAGTCCAGCAAAACATTGAAGTCAGCCTCTGTTGTTGAAACGGCGGCGTAGTTATGGCGTCTACATGTAAAACACACGTCTGCAAGTCTCAAATCTCAATCTGCGTAATCACGCCTCCTGGAAACTAGTTTTTAGGTACCGGCTTTGGCACAGAATTGCAAATTCTGCCAAAGGCCAAAAAATTAGGTTTACCTGTTGACTGTGATACTCTGAGTCTAACAAGTTGTCCCCCCAAATAATTATTTCCTAATACATTGTGCAACTGAAAACAGTCCAAACACATTCTTAGGTTGTGTTTGTGAGTGAATGGTGTATTTGGGCCCCATGATAGGCTGGTACCTCTCTCACAGAGCTTCATGTAATGGGTTTACATCACCAAGGTCAATGCAAAGGGTCGGATCCAGATGTTTAAAACACGCCACCACTGGACTCTAAAGCAGTTAAGACTGGAGTTCTCTTGAGTGATGGGTTCGTTTCTCTATCTGGTAAATCTGATAGGTTTGGTGGGATGCTTTGAGTGGGATGCCACTTAAATTCATATGCAAGTCAAGGCAAGTGAGCGAATGGGTTTTGGCATATAATGTAGATACCTTCAGCGTTTTAATCTATGGCTGCGTCTCACGGAAGATAATTTCATAGTTTGCATGCGTTATTTTATTCATATGCCCTCTGGAAAATATTCTTGAGAAACTGTCATGTTTGGATGTCATGATTATCTCCCTTCTTGAACAGGCTGTGTCTTGCCACTACCCTGAAGGTTCAACATATTAGTGATGGAAACCAGAGAGAAGCTTCCTCATTTCTTTTGAAATGTCTCCGTGTTCAGCTCTCGCTGCTTTTTTGCAGCTTTTAACTCAATCTCAATTGAACGGGGAAGATATCTGCACACCTAATGAAGAAGTGACTTTTCCGTCCCCCCTCCCCTTTGCAACAACACAAATTCTCCCACAGGAGCTTTGCACTTGTTTTGCTCACACCACTCTTATCTGCGCACCAACTCTTCCGGCCCTTTATTACTATTTTTATTGAAGCCGGATAAATTCCCCATTGTCTCGCTGTATCAGACCCTCGGCTGATGTATTGCAGTCAGTGCCGTTAGGGCTTCCTGCCATTGTGGCCGCTGGGCTACCCCGATCCATGCTTCATATACTGGCCTGTTTTTGGTGTGCGTTGTTGGCCAGATTATCATCTTTGTGCAGGTGCCTGGCTCCTTGTCAGTTCTTTCTGTGGATGTTAATCAAAATAAACCAAAAAGTGCAATGTTTTATATAGTGGCCAGGTTCCTGCTTCATAGGAATTGACCCCGAGGTCATTGTTTGTTTCAAAGTTGACATGAAAGTTTCAGCTCTCGTCATGAGGTATAATGTTAACTCACGTGAGTTTTGCTGGGTATAAATGTATAAACCAGGGGTGACCAATGCAGGTCCTAGAGGCTACTGTGGCTGCAGGTTTTTGTTCCAACCAAGCAGTAACACCTGATTCTACTAATAAAGGTCTTTAGCAAGAGCTCTAATGGTTGATTGGTAGAATCAGGTGTTACTGCTTGGTTGATACAAAAACCTGGACCCACAGTAGCCCTCCAGAACCAGGGTTGGTGACCCCTAAACTGTGATGGTAGAAATGTGTCCACCAGTACAGGTTTGCCAACACAGTTTCAACCTGTAGTAAATACGATCTAAAACCATAGCCGCGATTCACTGGCATGTGAATGTGCGGTGTATGGTTGCCAAATTTTCTTTTTTTTAAATTTAAACTTACCAAACAATGACTATTCTCAATATACATACATTTAATTTGAGAGTACATAAGAGGAAAAGCAGGAAGATGCAACCGTGCTGTGCTCTGGGGTAGATGTGCTCCGACCAGCACATCCCTCATAGCTCCAGCACTTACTGCTATTACGTAATGCTGTGTTTGTGCTGGTGTGTCTCTGCATCAGGCATGTGCTTTGCATTGCGCCACTGCATGGGCGCCCATCCCCCCACTTGTTCTGTTCCCGCCATTCCACAGTCCCTCACCACTGCCCCCCTGCCTGTTCCATCAGAGGTGGCTGGCGTTCCTCCGGACCCCCCCACCCCCCAGCCTCACGCTGCCGCAAGGGTTATGTAACAGGATTGTGCTGAGCCCACCGTCCCGCATGGCAAGCTGACTCAAGATGCTGACTTAGCAGCTCTGCCAATGCAAAAGCCATGCAACTCTGGACTGTACCAACAGCCTGGGGGGCGGTTGATCAGTTGTTGCAGTAAACCAAGAATAGTAAAAAAAAGATCATCTCAACATGATCAAAATTAAATTATTAAATTAAACACAATTATCACCTGATGTTCTTTTGTGACTAAAATGGTCTTGTTACAGTCACAACTTGACAGTTATAACTGTCTGTTCATTGATGCCATTATTGGATTCTAGACTATACCATTGTATACATTTGAAGAAAGTATTGATGTTTATGACATATTTAGCTCATATTACCAAGACTAATGCTGCCTGTATACTTAAATAAAGTCATACTTGCCCACTCTAAAGATATTTTACACAACAGACACAGTTTTATTAATGTTCGTGGGTTTAAACTGGCAGTCATAGAAAACCAAGAATATAGCAGGAACACAGTTGGCTGTACGAGCAGCCAAATGATAATAGCTTCAATATGCTCAGAACAAACCATGTTGTTGTCTTATTGGACCAAGTTAAAGATAAAAGTGTTTATACCCACCACCTCCTTGATCTGCATTCTTTCTCCTCCAAGGTTTTCCTGACAGTTGTGCAAACAAAATGTTACTGAATAGTCTCATAGTTGTTCACATGTTGGATTGTCTGTTATAAAAAGCAACTAAAGGCCAAACCCAATTCACCTATTTAAACTACAGCTCTGTTTCACAACTATCTCTTGGAACTGATATAAGAAATAGAGGTTTGAAATATTCTTCTATGAAATGGGGCACATGACACTCAATAACATGCATTTATTGTGTTATGACCAGATTTTAAAATTGCATGTATACATATACTGTATGTTTGTCGGATTGAAATTGGACCAAGTTTGACTTATCAAATTTGAATTAAGAAACCAAAATAATGCAAAGGGAATTGGGTTTTGTCCAGCATGTTCACTCTTTAGTTGGACTGCAGCTGAACAATTAATGTGCACATGCTCCACAACAGTAGAGACTGGACAAAGTGGAGCAGAGAAGCCGCCACAACCAACCACGTAAAGAGAAAAAAAACAGCGTTAGCATTGATACGATACATTATTACACAGTGTGACTAGCAAGTATGATTAATTATAGAGGAATGTCATCTTTCATATGGTATTAGACATTATTATGTTGTTGTTTTGTTGGTGACTGTCTGTTTAACATGTAATGCATGGGGAGGCAACCCTGGTCCAAGAAAGCTGAAGTGGGTGCAGGTTTTTGTTGCAGCCAAACAGTCACACACACACATACACACACCTGATTCTACTAAGGTAGAATGTCCTTAGCAAGGGATCTACTGGTTGATTAATAGATCAGGTGTATAACTCATTAATTAAAGCTAAAGCCTGCACCACAGTGGCTCTCGAGGAACAGGGTTGCTTAATGTAACACATATCTTCAGACACCTGTGTGTGTGTGTGTGTGTGTGTGTGTGTGTGTGTGTGTGTGTGTGTGTGTGTGTGTGTGCGTGTGTGCGTGTGTGCGTGTGTGCGTGTGCGCGTGTGCGCGTGTGCATTTAAAGGCTTGAGCATGTATGTTGTGTTTAATTGGCAAACATGAAGGGACTTTCATGATAAACCACAGCTTACAGTGAAAGAACACCGAAATAAAGTGGGACATTAACATAAAAAGTACCTTATTTCCCCACCTGGTTAAAACGTGAGCCCCTAAGCCCGAAAGCAAACACAACTCACTGAGCACAGCCATGTAGATAAAAGAAGTAATGGGATGTGAACAACACTCATTACACTGGATCATCCAAATAAGGAATGTAATTTAATGATACCCTCTAGCTGTATGCATTGTCACGTATTGATATGTTAAAAGACAACTTCAGCATATTTTATGTTGTAAATATCTGTGTGAAAATGCCAACTTGCTGAAACATGAAATTAAATTGATCCAAACCACATTGTGGTAAATAGGTGGTTTATAGCCTTATGTCCTGAAACATGTAATAAAAAAAGTATGAAAGGCCATGGAGCTGCAAAAACAAATATGAAAAAATAATTTGTATCCACCCTCTTGCTAATGATTCACACCACTTTAAGGGATAATTTGAGATCAACATATATTTGTAGGTACTATTTAGCTTTTCTGACATTTTTAGGGGTAGAAAGGTTTTCTGACACTGTTCCAACAAGCAATCTGTATGCTTGAAGCATACTCAAGCCCTTAGGATTTAGAAGCTGACTGAACTGTTCTTTAAAGAACTTTAAAATCTCGATTACTGATGAGCCTTAATGCAAATTGTCCATGTGGAGGTGAAATAATAAGCCTATGATCTCTGCTATTAACCAAAAAAATGGAGTCCTTAACGGGTGGAATGAAGTCAGACTATGGGGCCAGTATGAGGGTGTAAATGAGGTGCAACTTCCAGTGTAAAACTGATTTAGTCAACCGCAACAACACAATATCAATATCAATATCAATATGTCTCAGCACAAATGCATCTTAGCACAAAGCAAGCTTTTCCAAATCCTGTAGTTTTTATGTCCTGTAGATGTAAAATAAAAGCGGTTCTGGAAGAGAACCTTCTTTTAAAATCAAACAGCCTCTAGATACCGAAAAAGCAAAGCTCGGCCTACAAATCTGCATATGTGATAGATGGTGTAATTTTGCCCGTACAAAAGGAGTTTTCAGAACGAGGCCACCGCAGCCGTAGGAGCGCGTACGGGGGTTCATTATCGTGTCACTTGCGTTCAGATCTGTCGTCGTAGAGAGCCGCAACCATCTGCTCTTCAGAAAGCCTGTTTATCAACTTGTTTCTTCTGTTGTATAAGTGCGCCTCCGGCCCCTGAACTGGCCTAATTTTTCGAGACAAAGACATAGCTGGTTTTGTAAAATAGGGCCATCCGTGTCCCTGAGGACTTGGTTTACTGATCCTCAGTGGGAATAGAGGGTGAATCAGTACCACAGGAAGCCTCATTTTATTGGTATAGAGAATGATTTGCTGAATATTGCACAATAACACTCGAGTATAACTCATCACATGTCACGTGTGTTTTACAGCAGCAAAAACAGTATTTGACAATGTTTCATCTCATCCGTATGACCCTGTTCCTCCTGTTTCTTTCAGCACAGTAACTCACTGACACTCACTCAGGTCTTTTACAGGACATTCAAGTGGTAATAAACGCTTTTCAAACAGCCAAAATGAATATGTTCAGGCCGGGCATATTAATTCATTTAGGCCTGTTTAGAATTTGTAAGAGGAACTGGATGAGCTGAAACTCCTCAGGCCTTTTTTCAAAGAGACGCTCGTCTTTGTGTCTGCACTTGGGGCGTATCGTGTTGTGGGCGTGAATAATAGAGCTCATTATTAGCGCCGTTTCTATGGGAACGGGACGTGTTTGGCAGGCAGATTTGCGTAACCGGAGGGTTCAGCATTCACGCAGACGCCCTGGGAGAATCCACAGGGCTGTTTGACAACAAGCAGATACTGCATCCCACCCCTCGAGAAAGCATCTGTAAATTTAATGTTTGAAATCCCTGAAAATAACAATACAGGACCCATTACCCATAGTCATATGTAGGAAGTGTATTTGCACAATAATCCTTGTGTTTGGTCCCTGTTGGCCTTTCTGTGACCTGGTGGTATAAAGGCTCAACCAGACACCCTTGTGATACTCATTTACTTCACTACATTTTACTCCTTATGCAGTGCACAAATAACATTTTGGGGTGGAAAACTGTATTATAAAATCTGCGATTTATACTTTAGCTTTACATTATTATTATTGTTATGATATCAGTGGATCAAATAAATACAATTTACACTTAAAGTAAAATGAAGTAATAAAGTAAAATTTACTTTGTAATGCATCTATAAACAATATTGAGATATACATAGTTATACAAATTAATCATTTGTAAAGCATTATTAACATCAACAGATGTACGCAAGCAAATGTAAAACACATAAAAGAATTGTAGATGAATAAACCAAGCATAAAAACAACATACAAATAAAATAATAAAAACCAACATCTGAAAATGAGCTAAAAGAGAATTTCCTGGGGTTTTAAACCAGTGTGTGAGCTGGCGGCCTGATAAACAAACAAGTCATTCCACAGTTTGGAGGCAGCACATGATAAGGCAACTCTGAGCTTCCTCTTTTTGGGTGGGCAGGTCACACAGATACTATTGACAACAAGGAGAAATAATTTGAGGGAAACACCAAAGCAGATCTCACACACACACACACACACACACAGATATACATATATATACAGTGGTGGCTGAAGTACTTAGTAAAAGTCATGAAGTGAAAATGTTATTTAACTAAAAGTACAGAAATATGTCCCTAAAGTATCAGTAGTAAAAGTGCTCTGTATAATACAGGCTGAGCATTTGAGAGCATTATAAAATTTACATTTTTTTTATCATTTAATTAAGATAAAACTGTACATAAAATAATAGTAATATTATAATTACTATTAATAATAGTAATATTATTATATATTATATGATAATAGTAATATATATATATATATATATATATATATATATTATTGCTTTACTACTGCTTTATTACTATCATTTTAGTACTGCCACTGTTGAACAATTCAAACATTTAAAAAATTAAATATATTATTTTTGTCAAATCTTCATCTTTTCATGGTAACTAGTATGTATGAAGTAGCATCACATGTTAATGCTCATACAAGAACTTTCAAGTTGTACCTTTGTACATATCTTGAAGAAATTAACTCACCTACCCCCTATGTGCATAATATTATGCCACTATTGTATTTCTAGCTTGTTCTGAACACAAAAGATTTTATTTTAGTGTATTAAATTAAACCCCTTTGGATCAGTAGACTGGCAGCTTTATCTTTGTTTTTACAAGTGCCTCACAGTTCTTGTGTGGGCTTTCACGTGAGACACACACACACACACGCACACGCACACACAAACCTGAGTGGTCTTGTGCTTCAATAAGCATATACAGGCCACTGAATAAATAGCATTCACTTTCTAAAACAGGTGTATTTATGAGTCCATCTGAACCGTATATCATAACGTCTAACATCTGACCCTTCTCTCTCCTGCAGAAACCAGCCAACATCCTGGTGATGGGCGAGGGTCCTGAACGAGGAAGAGTTAAAATCGGTAAGACAGGTTGGCAGAATATGATCAGTAAATTGTACACATTCCACACACACATACACACACTGGTGTTATCAGGATGACAGCAGATCGATCGTGGTGTCGACCTGTTTGGCTGCCCAGCAGCTGCAGCGTTTAACCTTCCCTCGGACAGAGTGAGGGGCCCGGTTCGCGGTTGCATAAGTCAGCTGGTCCAAGGACTGCTGAAGGGTAACGCCACAACGCCAGTCTATATTTAAACACTATGTTCCCAATAATAGAACTAAGTTATTGTTTGAGGGCAACCAGACCCGTGCAACTGGTGCTGAGACTAGTTCACTGCAGTAGCATTGGTGGATGGAGCACTCGCATATACTTGACTCATGTAAAAGTAGAAATACTGTAACCTAAAACTACTCCATAAGAAGTAAAAGTTCAGAATTCCAAATGTTACATAAGTAAAAGTACAGAAGTATTATCAGAAAGTATCAAAAGCAAAAATACTCATTATGCAGACTGTTATTATTATACTATATCATATTATTTGATTTTTATATTTATAGTTTAGACAAAGGTAGAGGTGATTTATTATTTGCTTTGAATTTTAAATATGATTCTTTTTTGCATCTTCATAGCTTACTTGTGTCATGAGGCTAAATGCTACTAATAATGGTAATTATTGTAAGTGTAAGACTTTTTTATGCATATTTAATGCATATTATTTTTTGAATCCCCCAATATTTTTAGCAATTCATACAGCCATAGTCTAACTAACATAGTCTAATTAACTCCTAGTATAAATAATTAACAGTGACTAAAACAGTATCTTCGAAAGGAAAAACTGGACATAATAAAAAAATAAAACTAAATGCTTTATACATCAAACCTGCAAATTTTTCTTTCTTTTTTTTCCTTTCCTTTTTTTGCTCTTTTCCCTTTCTCTCCCTCCAATACCTATACTGATATAATATTTATAGCATTTTCTACTAAATATTAATAGTAATAAAAAAATAAAAAACAAATTAATGCTAAAAAAATTGGCAATAAAAATAAAATTTTGTTGGAATAGCAGTAAATGTGTATACAAGTAAATGTATACAATTTCCTGTAAATATGTGTATGAAACTAAAGTCAAATGAAATTAAATTAACTAAAAAATAATATGCCAAAGGAAACAGCACAGCATCCGTATCAGTATTTACTGATAATGAATTATTAACAATAATTATAGTATAATAGCATAGTGTGGTAGTATAATCCTGCTCAGTACTTTACAGTTGAGGTGGCCCACCTCACCAACAAACATCCTCCTCCTCGACTACGTTCCTCCAGTGGGACAAAAAAAATGAGCATCCCTGCATGTATGGTATTGTCAACTCTTAAAACCCACACACTTACATCATAGCAGGTTTAGCTGCTACTTTAATCCTCAGGTTAACACTGTGGCTGTAGTCAACCACAATACAACAAACTTTGTAAGAAAAGTTCATGAGTGCTGTGTCACTACAGCATCTCCAAGACATGTTCGAAGACCCTCAGGAAATCCCAGGTCTATCACCTAACAGAAGAGAACCTAAACTTATTCATAAACACATTTACCTGTAGCGTATGCCCAGGTCGACACTGTAACCGGCACTGTCACCAGGTCACCACCTCGTCTAACACGTTTTCTGAGGGGAACCCTGCTACTAATAATAGTAAAATGGAAATAAAAAGGACCATTAAAACAGAAGGGTGGGGTATTTGGGCTGCTATCTGAGGCCTTGACAGAAGCCTTGGGCCAGGGGTCGGCCTGCACTCCTTCCCTATCACCCCCTGATAGTGCCACTGTTTGCTGACTTCTCTCTCTCTCTCTTCCCCTCTTGCAGCTGATATGGGCTTCGCCAGACTCTTCAACTCTCCCCTCAAGCCGCTGGCAGACCTCGACCCTGTGGTGGTGACCTTCTGGTACCGGGCCCCTGAGCTGCTGCTAGGGGCCCGCCACTACACCAAAGCTATTGGTGAGAAAACACCCTCATGACCATGAATATACGAAGTTCTGCCGCTGAGGCAGGGTCGTTTTCGTGATGAAGCAGGTTTAGAATAGTATTGATCCAGACCAGAGCTTGACGATTAATTGCATTTGCAATAATATCACGATATGATAAAACACATTTTTCTAACCGCAATGTGCATGATTAAAATGTAATCACATAAGTGTAGAACTCAGCTGCATCAACTCTTCGTCCTTTAATCTATTGTTCTGCTGTGCAACAGCCTCGGGCTTGACGAGACAATCGGACACAGAAACAGCTCAGACTTCAGTCTAGAAGAGGAACAGAACATTGGTTGGTGTGGAACTTAATAAAAAAAATAATAAAAGATGCTGTGCACCATCAGGCGTTGTGCAGAGCACGCTGTGTTCCCGCCGCTACTTCACGCCACATAGAAACCTGGGTGGAGCTGCTACAGGCTCAACCTGCCCCCCAGAGTAACAGCACCCTCTAAATTCACAGGGTAACGCTACGAAGTTGTTTTAGCACTTAAAAAGAATAGCAAAAATGACAGCTATATGGTGCAGGTATATGATAACACTCCAGATGATCCACACACCTGGAGACAGGGATCACTGACAGTTTTAATTTTAACAAACAGGCCCAGCCTATGAGAACGAACATTTCCCACTGAATGTATCTAATATTGTGTTGGTCATATTTAAGTCATTTATTATATTTTGTTGGGGAAAAAAAGGATAAAATATAAAAAATAAATAATAAAATGGCATTTGCAATATTTTTGGGAAAAAAATCACAATTAGACTACTTTCCCACATCGTTCAACTCTAATCCAGACTAGAACAGGCAGTTCTGATGTTGACGGCTGATGAACTCCCATGTGTCAGTATGAAGGGAGTGTGTCGACATGTCTATAATTATCTGTCCCGGAACATGAGACAACATGTGTCATCACAGCGGTTCACGCTCCTAACGCCCACTGTGTGTTTGCGAATGTCTCCAAATATGTGCGAGGGAGGCACGAAGAGGAGTAGGATCAGATTCTGGTTCAGACTTTTACTGATCCGGTTTATCATTGCTTTGTATGGGAAGCCAAGGGAGAAAAAGGAGGAATTAACACTTCCGGAAGAGTGAAGCAGGAAGAACAATTATTCGACAGATCAGGACCAGGATTAATAAAACACAACCATTGTATCTAATAGGAGTGGGACAGTTCACAGAATCCCTGGTTTTCAATTCAGTAGACATTGATCTTTGGGAAAATCAATCATGGATTTAGCTTAAAACCGACTTTGTTACAGTCTGGGTTTTAAAGTAGATGAGATTCTGGCTGCAAGAGAGACATTGATAATTCCAACATATGTTTAATTTGGCAAACAAAATTCTTTTTAACAAAGAATCATTGGTTCTATCAGCACTAGACTTAGGTCCCTATGTCTGAAATTGTGTCTCTTCGTATAGTGCAGGATTAGCATGTTGCAGTACTGTTATTTTGTACTGCCAATGGTTGGCTTTAGGTGCAGCACCACCACCTGCTGCTCTGGAGGGTAAACGGTTCACCAAGAATAAGAAAAAGCAGCAGCTCATGATTATGAATTGAATTTAACACACAAACCAAACCGCGACAGTCGAACTAACGGTTTTCATAAACTGTTCCATCCCTAGTAGCTATTGCACCTCAAGAACAAGTGGATTAAGTTGCATATGTGTGTGTGTGTGTGTGTTTGTGTACCAGATATCTGGGCAATCGGCTGCATCTTTGCAGAGCTGCTAACATCGGAACCCATCTTCCACTGTCGCCAGGAAGACATCAAAACCAGTAACCCCTTCCATCACGACCAGCTGGACCGGATATTCAGCGTCATGGGTTTCCCTGCAGGTCTGCACAAAACACACACACCCAAACTCACATCCTCCACAGCTCCACTGTCTGCATCCTGGGTTACCTTTAATTTGGTGTTGACAGTAAACAATACAGTCGGCAGGTCATATATTTCCTGTGAGGATGAGTGAGCAGAACAGCCTTGGCGTGTGCAGGGAGTCACACAGAAAACGCCTTACATGGGCATCTTTGAGTTTTCTATCAGAAACTGCTGACAACAAAACTGGGGGTGACACAACAGTATATTTCCCCAGACTATGCTGAGAAAGTTGCCACTGGACTTGCACAGTGTGTAAATTCTCTCCCTGAATGAGTGAAGTCGACACTAGAGGCTCAGTTACTACTAGTTCGCTTGCACCAGGGTTACATAGGGTGTAGTGTCACTATTCTGGTCTACTAACCTCTGGAGGCTGAAGAATCTTAAATTCTTAATTTGAGCCGCTTTGATTGTTTTAGCGCCACTCTCTTGCTTCCTTGATAGTGTCAGTTATTTTCTACTTATTATTCCGGAGAGAACCCATGGTCCCAGACCAAGGAATTGAACCTGCGACCTTCTTGCTGCGAGGCAGCAGCGCCACCCACTGGACCGACGTGTCACCCTAGTTTACTAATGTTTTTGTTGACTGTTTGGACAGAGTGGACAGATCTTTAGGTTGAGAACACAGAGTCCATTTGACTATGATGTTCTTCAAATGCTTGTTTTCCACAAACGCAAAGTATCAAAAGTCCTAAAGCTAAAGCTGACATTTCTGCAGGTTCACTCATCTCCATCTTCTGTCTGACGAGCCAAAAGGAAAAAGGAAGTGAAACGCTTTGTGCAGACGTTTCATTGCTCCTAATCTCGCTGTGATTTGTAGCAAATTTGTATGTAGAAAAACAATAAAAACACTGCTTCAATCCAGGTTAAAGAAACTGCATTGTAACCAAGTAAAATATTACCTTTTTACCTTTTTCCTGTAATGCCTCACTGGTTACATGTTAAATTTACTGGAAAGATCAGCATCTGTCAGTCAAATAACCTCCTCAACATTTTCAAATGACCTACAGGGAAACATTATATGCAACATTTTCTTTACATGCCAAACGTCCTCTTTCTGATGTTGCGGTGTTACCGGAAATAACCAAAAATGGAACATCCCCCTAAAGTCTTACAGCTTTGTACTGCAGCACTTTCATAACCAAAAGAGGACATTTAGAAACATCCCCAAAAACTCCTGTAAAGGATCACTGATCTACATCACCCTTTAGGAAACGATACTCAACGTCCCCGGAACGTCCCCTCTAGTGTTTGCACTTCGCACCAGTGTGCTGTCATCACGTGTGCGGGAGAGTCACAGAATCTTGTTTGGGGAGTTTCCGTGCTCTTCTGAAGTCTTCTTCTTCTTCCCCATCCATTGTTTGCACATTATTATGACGATAAGCCTTGTGGTGACATGAATAGCAGGAATGTGTTTTGCGTCACCCGTGTGCACACACATGCATGTGTTCTTGTGCAAACAATACAGAGACCCCTCGGTAAAAGGATCACTTCACACGGCTAGTGCTGACAAACTCCAGTCAGAAACATGGGAAATGCTTGGGAACAAAATTATTATTATTATTATTTAAATCGATGGGATCAACATGTTCTTTAAGCAGATGCTGTGTAAACTGACCTCAGAACGTTACATTTCTAATGAAGTCCTAATAAATAATACACCATAGATTTGAACAAATTTGGTTCATTTGTTTAATTTTTAATTTATTTTAAAAACAAAAATGGGTGACTTTTTATTCATAAATGTAAACATAAGGGGGCGAATAAAAAGCGTTGTTTATATTACTTACAAATGGAATGAAGTAAACATCTGCTGATTATTATAACAACAAGTATTATATTGTATACAATGTATACTCATTAATAATATTCACCAATGTCCATCTTTATTCCTCCATGCAGCAACCATTGAGACAGGTTAGGCGTGCATCCTGCACCAGTAAAGGAGCGTATGAGTCATCTCAAGTTCATTCCACTTCCCCGGAATTCTTTCCAAATTTGTATGCTCCAAATAACTAATAAAAGGCCCCTGTACTTGCTGATACATGTCGATGCTTCTTCATTATATTCTGTTGTTTGAAATAGCAACTAAATAGGAAAAAACTTAGGCTCCATTATTCATTTTACTGATAAAATCTCTTTACACAAAACACAGATCTATGCGATTACTACTAAAGTTATTTAGCTTTTCTGGAATAGTGTGTTTAGAAGTATATTTGTATTATCTTCATACTAACTATATCAGTGGTATAACATCTTTTTGTCTTTATAATTTTCTACAAAATGAAAAGCAGTACCAATCAACAAACGTGGATACAGTCAGAGCCTCATATTGAAATATCCGATTATTATCTGGAGCAGTGAATCAAGCACAGAGGGAACATCCAGGGGATTAAGACAATGTCCAAAAACAGAGAGTATGGGCACACTGTATATGCAGTCTGTCCTATTTTTATATTCCACAGATAAGGACTGGGAAGACATCCGGAAGATGCCGGAGTACCCGACGCTGCAGAAAGATTTCAGGAGGACGACGTGAGTGGAAGCTGTGATGATCACAAACACATCAGGGGCTTTAACAACATATGATTCAATGGTGTCTTTCTAATTTTACAGGTATGCAAACAGCAGCTTAATCAAATACATGGAGAAGCATAAAGTCAAACCAGACAGCAAAGTTTTCCTGTTGGTGGGTGCATGCACGCACACACACACACACACACACACACACACACATACATACACACACATACACACACGCGCACACACACTAAAAAGGAATATTGGGCCTGCACAGATCTGAAAAGTCAGTTTCTTGGCTTGGGGGCAGGGATATTAATAATGTGGTTCAGTCCTAATGTAAAAATCACCAGATACTTTACTGTATTCACGGTATGATTAATAACCCTGTGAGAGTTGTGTGTGAAACACATAAAACAGATAACAGCAGGGTGTGTGTATGACACACACCTTAGGTATGACTTCAGTCCCCTGTGGGTAAATTAGCACTTTAGAGCAGTGCAGGAAACAGGGACACAAACAAGAATGAGGAATAGGAATATGATCAAAAAAGTCAAGTAAATTGAATTTAATCTATAATCATGAACATTACAATACTACATCTGTTACCTGACTTGTGGGTTGTGAAAACCAGGAAGTTGTATAAAATATCTGCAGGCAGATGTAGCTGGAGTTATGTTGTTGTTATAGGTAAAGTAATGTAGAAGTATAAATAATCTAGTTACAAACTTCATGTTTGTGTACATAAATAGATTTTCTGAGGTGAATTTCTGTACTCAAAACTGCAAATGCATCATCTGGGGGGATTAAAACCTAAAATAAAACCCAGAAAAGTGCAAATGTGGGACCTTTAGGACCAATTTATTATCAATCTATAAATGATAAATATATAAAAATAAACATTCATTTCAACAACATGTAGACTTCCAGCTTCCAGTCACCATGTGGGACCCTCTTTCTGAAAAATCTACCTCCAGTAGGTTCTCTGTTAAGCCGGTAAGAAGCTGCCATGACATGGTAGGTAGAAGTGGAACCCTCAGGTCGTCTAGTTTTAGAACTGATCCCACTGCAGCCTCTTAAACACACATGTCATTAGTTCATCACAAAGGGTTAATCATAAATTATTTCAAATTAATTTCAAAGTTTATCTTAATGAGACAATGACAAAACTGTCATGTGGCTTTAAAAACTTGGCACTAGTTTAACTCTCTTAAAGAGGCTTTACTTTTTTTTTTCTTAAAAAACATTCTATCAACTAGTTTTACAATATAGGTGGATTAAATATTTAAAAGGTATCATTCTTTTTTGGTTAAACCATTTGACATATTATGTATTATTTTTGTAAAAAATTATACAAATGGACTTTTACATGACATGAAACCAATATGAACACAAAACGTACATTTCGAGAGACCTGATGGATGCTTTTTAAAACTGTATTTGCTGAACATGATTGGTCACTGACCCTAATTTTGACAGAACTATACACCCCACCTCAAATCTAAGGAAATGTTGCACATTTGATCCTTTTTACTATTTAATTTTTTGTTTTTTTTCATTACTCCATTCTACATACATATAGTAAGAGCCACACTCTCCCATTCACTTGAATAGGAAAGTGTGCACATACACACATATAGGTTACAATATTACCATTTCACGGACCAGTCGATTTTAGCGAATAGTCTACAGATGGACGATGAAAATGTTGGTTAGTTGCATCACTGCTGTTCCCCTCTGCCTCCAGCTCCAGAAACTCCTCACCATGGACCCCACCAAAAGGATCACGTCAGAGCAGGCGCTGCAGGACGCCTACTTCCTGGAGGACCCCTTACCAACCACTGAGTGAGCGCTACTCACTTTTTTTTTTCCTTTGTCTTGATTTAGCAAAAACAAAAAACAGGCACTATACTTCTGACGTTTCCTGTTTTCCATCCTGTGTTTTAGCAGAAAGGATGTTTCTTGTTCTTCTGGTTGGCATATAGAATCACCAACTCTGTCTTATTTCCTCTAGCGTCTTCGCTGGGTGTCAGATCCCCTACCCAAAACGAGAGTTTCTTAACGAAGACGAGCCAGAGGAGAAAACGGAAAAGGTATCGATTTAGTTCTGCTGTCTGAAAAACGTCAGACAAGACTTTTTTTTAGTCAACTGGCCACACTGAGGTTTACTTAATTTAATTACTATTATTATTTTATCATTATAGTTTTAAAACATATTAATATTGTCCTGTGCAAAGACCACTGTGAACCAGGTCATAGTTTTTTTTATTATACTATATTACATGGCTATTACACATTATATATATATATGCTATACTTTAACTATAGTATATCTTAGTTGCTGGTGAGTGGATATGAGTAGAATAAACTGGCAGGAACCTCTGTCCTATTGGTAGTAAACTCCTGAGATCACATGTTAAGTCTTTCCTTCTTTTGACATAATAGTTCAGCTTTCAGTTGCCTACTGTTTCTTGGATCTATTTTTCAGTCCCTTATAGAGAATATATCTGACATCACCTGAAACACACACATCTGTTTAATGTGTAGTGTGTGGACAGAGGTGTTTAACACACAGCTTAAGACGTCTTTATGTCTTCAGTTGCATTCCTAGTTGCTACTTTTAGGCTGGATTCTGTTACATACACTTACATATGTTTGAGCCATGCACTCATCCTGTTCAGAAGTGTACAAGCTACACCAGTGTGAGGTTGGAGGCTGGTCGTAGTTAGACTCTTTGTGATTCAAGTCACCTTTCCAGCTAAAAGGTTCAGATGTTTCCAGACTCACTTAATAATCTCTCATGGTGTGGCATGGCATTTACGGTCATAAATGATCCCATTTAGCCCACATGACGTTGATGGTGGAGCGTTTTAAACCGACGTAGTGTTTTCCCAATAGATTTTTAAAGTCTCTTAGACAGGTGATTCAGCAGAATGTGGTCGGCCCAGGTCACTTCTCACTACAGGGAGGTTTAAAGGCCAAAGATGTAACTTTAACATATGTAACAGGGTAAAATGTCATTTAATCACATTTATATTAATGTTAAGATGTTAAATTGTGTAAGCCTGATTACATCCTCCCAAACGTTTCCAGCAATTCAATCTGTAATTTTAACCAGTCAGATAACATCTAATTTTTCTGTCAAAGTCCCCTCCGCACAGGCTTCAGCATTGTTTATTTTCCTGAATGATTTGACTTTTTTACGCTTTTTACGCATTTACTGTATGTGATACAATGTTTGGGATCTAGATCGTTTTCTAACCATCTTTGGACATCTAAGAAATCACTGAGAGACTGAGAGAATCTGATTAATGAAGCAATGAAGACATCAGCCCATGATCCCAAGCTTTTGTTATTTTTTTGATTGAGAGACCCCTGGTGGCAGAAAATTACAAACTGCGTAAAATGTTATGAAAGCATGTAATGGAAGCAACTTTTTCCACAATTGTTCATTTGAAATGAAAACCAAAATCCATGACACTCTCATAATAACTCAGAATAGAGAGTTCCTTGTTTTTTTATGTGAACAATGATGCCATTGTAAAGTTGACATCCTGCTGTAGATGCTTTATACTAAAACCCTTCATCATAGATAGATGCAGTATAGATGCAAACCCAACCTGATAATCAGACTAAATTGCCAGTTTATTCCATTCCATTATTGCAAGGATTATTCATTATGTATCATTATGTTTGAATTAGAAAGTCCACATTTATCTACTTGAGGTAATGCACAGTTTCATTTTTAGCTTGAATGCAAAGTATAACTTGAACCCTGTGGCTAATGTTTTTTTTTTCCTATTTCCACTCTGAAGTTAAATATTCCACCAAATTGACGTGCAATTTTTTCTTTTGACTCTGCACTTATATTACTTTATTTTTGTGTCTCTTCAAGCAAATTACAGGTCCCCGCGGTGCGGGACAAGCATTCAAAAAAGTACCACACAGCATTTTAGATAATAATCTGATCATCTCAGTGTGCCAGATGTGTCTGGACAGTTTTACACGACACCTATAAAAGAGCAGATTTTGTTACATAGCACAAAAATGTTACAGTTGGAGCAGGTTTTTGCAGCAATCTGCAACCCATTAGAACTCACAGGCTCTTCTCTGTTCTTTCAGCTATTTTTACATGGTAATAAATCACTGGAGGAATTCAGCTGTGACTTTGCCACAGGCAGGGACACATTGTACGAGCAGAGACAAAAGCACAACAGAAGGCCGACCTCCGTATGGTGGCGGGCGTGTCGCAGGGCGGCCGCCGCGTGTCGGTGACATGGAATTTTTAAAAAGCAGATCACGAAGGCTTGTTCAGCCCCCCCAGAGAGGAATAGTCTCCTCTGTGCAGCTTCTGAGGATCCACACCTCTTCTTCTGTTGTCTAGAAAACGCGCCTGGGAGGTGAACCTCACTACCTGAGCTATTCTTTAAAAAAAAGGGTCTTAGCAACAAACTGTGACCAGTTCAGCTGATCACAGATCCTCACATAAGATCATGGGAGGCTTTACTTGGTGTCAACTGCCCGGCAGCCCCAGGCGATTGATACCTGTTCAAGTCCTTCATGAGAAAAAGGGTTTTGGTGTAAAACGCATGTCATCATTCTTCCTTCTCTGTTAACGGATCAAGTCTTTTTTTAAAGAAACCAACCTGTAACTAGAGACATCAAACAAGAAAACTGCCATGAGAGGATACTTTTAACTTGTTCTTTTCATAATGTTCAAAAGTTCAAACCTAACTTAAAAGATTGTTTATTTTCATCAGGATGACTGGAATCAAAGGGGAACAAGAGACATTCATCTAAAAAGTAAAAGGTGCAATTGGGCATTTTAATCTCAAGTAATCTCAGTATATCTCACTAAACTAAACTTTTTTTAGGCACATATGAAGCACTAATATTAACAATCATTTGGCTTAAAAGATATCCATGCATCCTTGGCATCTACTTCTGGTAGATGCCTATGGATTAAAAAAATTGAGGAAAAACGTTTTGCCTTTACCCAACAACAATAAAATCAGTTACACGAACAAATGCCAAATGTATAAACAGAGATTTTTACATTAGGTCATTGTGCATATTGTGGCAAACATCAACAAATATTAAAGCCACACATACCCCAGTGAGGCTTGATGAATTTAAGCATCTTTTCAGATTAAATGCATCAGAGACACATGGGCTGGCAAACATACTGATAAAAAAATAAAATCTGATGAAAGCCAGTATGGCCACAACATGTAGGCCCATGTGCTTTCAATTATTTTGTCATATTATATTAAATGACTTTTTTTCTTTTTGGATTGGAAGATACCCGAGTATTACTATCTTGATGGCTCCTAACCCCTTTGTGTCTTCTAATACTGATAAATGTTTGAATGGGATAGGGCCTCATGTGGTATAGAAACGGGGCCACCACTGCCTAGGATGCAAATGAACAGACAATACTGTAACCTGAGTTACTTCATGTTTACTGCTAGTTGTGCAACGTCCCGTCTTTTATTCAAGTTTCTCTTTGTTGTTGATGGTTCCTCAAATTCACAAACTCACAAGTCAGATGGTGTCAGTGTGAAAGTGGATCACAGAAAAGAACAGAATTTAATATACAAATAGACATTAACAGAATGTAGAAGAAAACAACTACTACTAAGTGTTTTGCAATACTCAGATCTGATTATAAGTAATCAGATTACCCATTCTTGGCTCCCCATAGCTGGGCTGTTACTTATTTTTTTTTCTTTTGGCCCGTGTGTCCGCCCACAGAACCAGACCCAGCAGCACCAGCAGACGGCCGGCCAGACTCAGGCCCAGAACCAGCAGCAGGCGGCGGCCCAGCAGGCGCCATCCCAGCAGAGCTCGGCCCAGACCAACGGCACCTCCGGGGCGGCCGGGGCTGGCGGCGGTGGGGGCCTGCAGCACGGCCAGGACCAGGGGCCCCCAAATAAGAAACCTCGGATCGGGCCCTCTGGGGCCTCCTCAGGCACCGGGGTGCTGCAGTCTGAGTACCAGGTTGGTAGGATGTGATGGCCACTGGGTCTGAAATCCAAAAACATGTCAGTGAGTCACACAGCTGCACACACACACACACACACACACACACACACACTGCAGTTTATTGTGACGCAATCCCACACACAGTGGAAACACGCACCCCCGAGCACAAAATGTGTGTTAATCCACAGCTGAAAATAGTTCCCGGCTAATGCCCTGTTTCCTCCCGTTGCAGTAACGCTCTGCTAAAAACTACAGTGCCCAGCTGTTTTCAGGAAATTACACAGCTCAGTGTTTTGGAAACGCGAGCGTGCAGCGAGCTGCAGGGGTGACGTGGTTTCGCAGGCCAACACGGAAGTTAACGTCGCCACGGTTACCGCCACAAAAAGGATTTCAGCAGGGGGAAAAAAAGCCTTTGTGGCTAACAAAATTATGATTCTTCCATGTTTTCTTGAGCTAGATAATCTCCACAAATGAGCATCACTCTATGCTTTTTGAAATGAAAAATAGTAAAAAAGCAGATGTGAGGCTTCACATTCACTGTTAACCCTCTATTACATAGTGTCATATGCCATCAATTGTTGAATCTTCTTTTTTTTAAAAAGTTGTGATATAAAATCTGTTTTTAAAGTTAGATATAAAAAGTTGGCTTTATTTCAAAAGACATACAATTTATGAGGTCACATGACCAGTCCCTTTGACATATGAACATCATCGCTAATATTTCATGCAGTGGAAGGTTAACTCAAAATCACTAGTGAGGCTTTTACTGACTCTTTATCAGAAACAGACTTTGGTCTCTAAAAAATCAGTACTGAGAATAAATACGTTGGACATCATCAGAATTTATATTCCCACACTTGATATTATCAGTAATTCGCTTTTCTGAAAAAAATAGATAGATTAGTTAAACAGTCCTTAAGTGTTAATTCAAAAATTGACATTCTGGTGTGCAGCCTCATCAGATTTTAAATATCATTCACATTTTAAGTTTAACTTCTCTGCCTAACCATCATATGTGAAGGGTGTAGAGATGTTCACACTCTTTTGAGATGAAGGCAGATTTAAGGGAATACCATCCATGCACAAAGCACAATATTAGAGACATCCACAAAAGTTGAGAATAGTCTGAAGACTGAGAATAGTCCTGGAATCCAATTTGCTGCTTAAATTGCATTTGATCAGAGTTGGAAATTCATATTTCTGATGTAAATGTTTCATTTTAAAACATTGAATTGTATAAGTTCAGAAACTACGGCCGGTCACAGTAAGCTGATGTTTGGATGTCTTTGGAGCATTAGAGAAAACAGCTGGAGAAGAACATTAGCTAGTGGAGAGAGAGAGAAAGAGAAACTTCACATGCTGGAAGTATGAGAACTTAAGCTGTTTAATGCAGTGAATGAATCCTAACATAAGTGAATGCAATGGCCACAATGTCAATTTAGGCAAGAATATCTTTACAATCATCCCTTTGAGGGAAACCAAAACTCTGATATGGCCTGGGTTAAATTTGAGTTTGACTCCACTGGTCTATGTCATCAGCGAGTCTGTGACGTGACCCCACCCCCCTGTGCACCATCCCAAAATTTCAGCCAATCCCATCTGCTCATCCACGTGTTAACGCAGCAGACGACAACAACCTGCTACCTAGCCGATAAGAACTGTTCCTTCCACATGGTGTGACGGGTGAGCTTTTGTTTCCTGTGGTGGTGTCTGTGGAGTGTTATCACAGAACAGAGAGGGGGACGTTTCTGAGTGGCTGAGGGAGCGTGATCCAACCAGGAACAGAGCATGTGAGTGCGTATGTGTGTGACAGAGGTGACTGGTTTGACCTCTCCTCCCTCTGCATTGCTTCCCGCTATCAGTGGTACAGAGGGAGTATTTAGCAGCGGCTGAGGCTACATGTGAGACAGCTGATAGCCGTCAGGCCTCAGCAGATGTATAAATAACCACGGAGGAGTGGGCCATTCTCTGCCCTGACAGCGCCGCCGCCCTATTTTCCCCCCATGCATTGATCCCCGTCCAGCAGGCTCTCCCAGCGTGCACCCTCCCCTCTGTCATCTAGACTGCTGTACTGTAAATCTGGAACCGGTTCAGCTGAGGTCTTTAGTCCAGAGGCAGGGCAGATCCAGATCCAGGGCCAGCTTGTTCGTCCCCTTCACTCTTCACTGCTCATGTTCTAGTGAGAGTGTGTCATCTTTCAGAAGATTATTTCAGTTTCATTTGATCTGGAAATAAGTCTTTTTTTATAAATAAAATAGATGGAGGTATGAGTTATTTCTAAAACACTGAATCCTACAATTCCCTTAATGCAGTTGACTGAAATGTTTGTTACAACCAATGTTGGGCATGTTATAAAAGTACCTAGTTTCCAGGAAAGTAACGTTTGCGTTATTTTTTTAAGTTAAAACATGTACTGGGATTTCCTGAGGGTCTGTGAACACACCCTGGAATAAGAAGGAAAGGCGCAGAACTCGTGAACTTTTCTTATGAATTTAGTTGTATATCTTATATATTTAGTTAGTCTTTGTTAGTGAGGAATAAAGTACCAGCTAAACCTACTAGATCAGGACTTAACCTTGTCTTTTCTCCAGTAAGACGCTGCTTTACACTCTGACTGACCTGTTGCCAGGTGTGTGACGCTGTGCTTGAACCTGTAACCTGTAGTAATGGCATATTGGTAACGGTAATGCTGTTGTAATGATAGAAAACAGAATTACCGTAGTTGGATGACGCGTTATTGGAATGATTCCCACCACTGGTTACACCCTCCTGTCTTGTTAAATTCCACCATCTTTATTAACTACCCATACCCCCAGGGTGTAGTGCAGGCTTTCCACTGGCCTGTAGTGGCTGAGACTAAAGGTTTTAAACACTAGTAGCACTGTGGGGCAGTGTTTCTACCAGCGGGTGGGGTGTTTTAACACACACACTCGCCCCATGAGGAAGTCCATTAATGTGAGTTGGTGTGTAGTCCTCCTGCCATGGGTTTTACTGAACCTCTAACGCACAGGAAGAAACGTCCCTTACGAAAATTAACCATGGCTTTACCATGGGAAATACCGTGGTTTTACCATGGTTTTTTGGGTAACCATGGTTAACCATGGTTTTTTTGTGGTAACCATGGTTATACTATGGTTTTTATGTAGTAACCATGGTTCTACCATGGTTTTTGGATACCATAGTATTACTATGGTTGGTTCATGGTACTTCCAAAAACCATGGTAGAACCATGGTTACTACATAAAAACCATAGTATAACCATGGTTACCACAAAAAAACCATGGTAAACCATGACCCAAAAAACCATGGTAAAACCACGGTATTTCCCATGGTAAAACCATGGTTAATTTTCGTAAGGGGTGGCGTCAAAAACAGCGAAGAATCCATGTAAATTTAACAGCAGATTAGTTTTACAGACATTTTATAAGGAGGTAATCACATGCAACACCAATGACGTTAGACCGTAAGCAAACACACAAATCATTTTAGTGAGTAATACTCAATGTAAAAATAACTTTTGGTTTGTTTACAAGATATTTCACAAATCCTAAACCTCCTTCACATCAGCTGCGTCTTCATCACAGTTTATCCCAAGATATGATTTAACAGGTGTAGATGACTTCTACAACAGGTAGGTCGAATTACATGAGTGTTGTTGTTTCTCTCATTTATGTTTGTGTGATATTTTTTGACTTCTTGAGAGTAATCACCAAGACAATTTAGTGTTTTCCATAAAAAGGTCACACTTTTATTTATCAAAGGAGTTGCAAAATGAATAGAAAGTATAGTCAACTCATTTACTTAAAAAAAAGTCATAATTTTTGGACAATTAAGGATTGTATTGTTTTACATTTACAATGTAGCAAATGCTACATTTAGTAGCATTTGCATTTATTTAACATTTATTCAATATTCAAAATTATTATTTTGTGGTAACAAAGATGTTTAAGGGGGTCACATCCACCCTGCCCCCCCCCCAGGATCACCACCACCCATGGTTCTTTGGCTGCTCACAACTCTGCTTCTCTCTGTCTTCCCATCAGCACTCTGGCTCCCGCCTCGGTTACCAAAGCAACGTACAAGGCTCCACTCAGCCCCAGAGCACCATGGGATACTCGTCATCGTCCCAGCAGAGCTCCCAGTACTCCCACCAGACCCACCGCTACTGAGGCCCCCCCCCTCCAGTCACTCCTGAACCAGCAGAGGAGTCCTCTCCTCCTCTTACTTCTCCTCCTCTTCCTCTCCAGCCTCAGCAGACGTCGCGGCGTGCCCGGCCTCGCCACCTCATCCCGGTCAAACCCCCCCCCCGTCCCCCTCGGTGCATCACATCATTCCAACTCAGCCGCCCATCACCCTTACCTCTTTACCTGATGCCTTCAGGGCCGCAGCAACATGAAGGCAAAACAAACATAGGAACCAAAAAAAAAAACATCCAAGTTCTGCCTCCTCTGGCTGGTAACCTTTTTTTTTTTTCAGCAACTGAAAAAAATGTAAAATAGACGTGAAGGCGTCGCTAATGGACTGAGAAAGCGTGGCACTTACAAACACGACGTTCCTCACCAGGAAGAATCGCAGCTGTGTTCATATCTGTACATTATATAGCACCTTTTTCTATTTGATTTATTGTTTGTTTTTTTTCTCCTCACTCGTTTGAGTTTTTACCTTGATAGTTGATGTCAGTGTAAATATTGTTACATACGGAAGCGACGGGATGGAACACAGGAGGAAAAGCCCTTTACTGTCATCTCTAGTGTACTATGACCTCAGATAATCAAAAAGAAAAGTTTGAGCAAACCCTGTCCTTTTAGGCAAAAACACACACACACACACACACACACAGTCAACGTTTCTACACAAATAAAAATCAGCTCTTCAGCTGATGCGATTGCAGGGAAATATTAAATGCGCAATTTAACTTAATCTTCTTATTATAGGGTTTCTATATTTAGACCTCTCTTTATCTAGATTTGAATTTGGAAAACGAGGAAAAAAAAAACTTTTCAAAGCTCAAAGTTGTGTATATTCTGAATCTCTCTGCTCCGTGCGGAGATTAGACGACGTCGGTGAAGACGCTTCCTTGGACAGTGGCAACAGCGTTTTCAGGAGGTTTCCTCTCGTTTGTGGCCAGCGGCTCCGGACTGGTTTTTATTTTATTTTTTGTTGTCCTGAGAGCTGTTGGTAGACACTTTTTGCTTTGACACCAATGTTATCGTGGACCCTCGAAACTTTTCAAGGTTTGTGAACACGAACGTGCGCGTTAAAAACCGTACAGGGCAGCTAACGGTCCCCGCCTCTACCCCCACTTCTCACACCCGGTATGCTTCAACTGTTACTGCCTGATGTCGGATTGTTGTTTTTTTTAAGGTTTTATTGTCATTCTGGTTGCCCTGTGAGTGCAGGAGTGAGTGCATTGCGTGTTTTTTCTCATTTTTTTATATGCATGTTTTATCCTTTTATTCACTAGAACTGCACTGACCCATCTGCAGAGAGCTGGAACAAACGTGGGCGGGATATCACGGCCTGCCACCCCCCACCCCCCACTCCGCCCCTCTGGCCAGACGCACAGAGAAACTGGGTGTGTTTTTTAACACGAATGTGCACCCCTCACTCAGTGCCCTTTTTCCTATTTAGTACAATTTAAGAACTATTTTCACACATAATCACCTAATCATTACAATGTGTGAATTATTTTTGAATGAATGAGTCAATCAAACCTTTATAGATAATCAGTGGTGGGATATAACACAGTACATTTACTCTAGTATTGTACATAAGTACAAGGTTGACTCCACTGCTGTACAATTCAGAGGGCAATGTTCTGCTTTTTACTCCACCACTACGGTCTGATAATCAATGTGGTGTCACTGTTTTGTGACTATACAGTGTCTCAATGTTCTATAAGAACTGTCCCGTGCATTAAAACTCAATCCAGAGAAATGCACACCGCTCAGATTCAGGAGCTCAGATGCCTTCAAAAGGCTTTTTTGTATAGTTGCGATGCCACAACTTCACAGTCACCGCGCACCTCTCTTTCACGCCCATTCAAATCAGCCAATCCTGTTTAAAGAGACATAGTAAAATCCTTGTTAGGAATATTAAAATGTCAAGTAAATCCCTGAAAAGGGCAGAGTACCAGAAGTAAAAATTTCCATCCACAACATATGAACACATGAATTAGGATGCATTGATTCCCTATTTAAAAAAAAAAAAACTCCCTCTACTCAAGTCATTTTAAATTTTACTAAGAAACAGGTTTTCAATGCAAATCGATTTCTTTGTATAGGTCTGGTGCTTTCACACTGTAAAGTGACTAATCTGCACATGATGACAACACAGCAGTAATAATAATCCATATAAAACACTATTAACTGCCATTCTACAGTAGTCATACTCTGAGTAAATCAAGTAAATTTGGCTGAAAACTCCTCTGCATTAACATTCGAGAGAGATTTTTATCGCTAGACTTTTACTTAACTATCTGTACGTAGTTCAGTTCCACCACTGAAGCTACGACAGGCACATACAGAGGAAACTTTCAAGGGCAACCCCCCCCCACCCACAGCCAGACTTCTCTCCCTCTCTCTATTGCTACAGGGCTTAGCTCCACCCTCACAGCTCCTGCGTGGTCACATGACCACATGGCAGGCAGCGGTGCAGGTTTGTTAAAGAACACACCCAGCGACTCTACGACAGCTGTAACTGCGTTTGCTGCTTAGACAGATGTAGGCACAAAGGGATGGGGGGGTGGTGGGGAGGTCTGTGGCCTGCAGTTAGTTTAGGAAACACTGACACCTTGTGATTGAAAAGAGAACTGGACTACACATAGGTGATGTTGCAAGACGTGAGAGTTGAATTGTCAACCGATTTCAAATTCAATTCTCTGTTCTGCTCTCAGTAGGAGAATTTTGGTTTTTATTTGCATCAAACTGCTAAAATGTTCAGGTGAAGGCTTCATTTTCCTGCATTGATAAAAGCTGCATCCGTTCAGTGTCTGCAACCTTAAAGAAGGTGGATTTCAATGCATCTTCAGATGGCCCTGGTGATCCATACAGGATGTTTCTCTGTAGTCTCTCTTGTTAGTTCTGCAAAACAGCTGCAGACATTTTCCCTCTCAATTCCTCTTTAAAAAAGGAAAAAAAAAATAACATGCAGTGAAAGGGGACTCAGAGCAAAATCCTGGATCAGTTTCTCATGTTGAATCTTGAGTGTGATACTTATGGTCGGAAGAGTTTCATTCTAAAACCTATTCAAAAAAAGTCACATAATCTGTTTAGGTAAATGTTTAATTGACCTCTCTTAAGTCCCGCTCCCTCTTAAAGCTTGACAAACTAGCAACAGAAATGTTTCCATAACGATTGTGACACCAGTGTAATGTGACGAGCTGCACATATCTCAGTAAACGGGGGAGTGCAGAGCAAAAAGGGGTGTGGCTTAGGAAGGGTCAATTACACTAATTAAAAAAAGCTGATATCAGTGCTTGGTTGATGAAATACCTGCATGTATCAGTCCTGTATTTTATTTTTTTATTTTTTTTATACATATTTAAAGCTACATTCATTTATTTTTTATTTAATTGTGTGGGCCACTGGGGGCAGCAGAACAAAACCTAAACTGACATATTTTCCCCCTTTTTAGAGAGCTGATGTGACCACCAGGCGAGTCTCTGCTCCACGCAGTTTGTCATTCTTTCTTACCGCTTCCTTCATTGGTTTCTGGACTTTTCTATCCATTAGAAACGATATATGACCTTCTAGTACAGCACATTAAAATCTTAACGATACTTATTTAAAAAAAAAGCTTAAAAATGCACCAGCATGGCAAGGCCATGGGTGTATAATAATATCTGGATACAGGATGTAACTTGGCAGCTATTGAGTCCTCAACAGCGTCTCCAGAGGGAAACAATGGCACTTAGTTTCTGCAAATTGTACTCATCATAAAAACATGATATGTGAAACATACTGTCTTATGATGTGACAACACTTAGGCTAAGGTGCGGTTAAGTTAATGTTAGTTAATGTTAAGAAAGGATCACATTTTCGGTTCAAATGATCAAGGTGCGACATGCCAGTACAAAGGTTGGGTCAACAGTGGAGCCAAACAGGTGTCTCCTGCAACTCTAGACCATGAAACAAAGCGTAGAACTACCAACTCAATCCATGCTAAGAAAAGAGAAACTCAACAGGAACGTTGTCTGAAATGCACGTCTGAACCCTGACATGCAGAAAATGTACCCGTATTTCCCTCTGGAGACTGGTCAGTTCTTAAAGAATTCTTCACCTGGAGCATTCTCCAAAATGTTCTGGCCTCCAGGTTGTGGGCAGGATTCTGGGCCTGGTCCGTAGATTTACATGTTCTGACGTCGCAGATCTTGGTCTGTTTTTTCAGCTCATTGAAAAAGCAGCTTTAAAACCTCAGTTTCTAATAGAAAGAGCCATAATCAGCTTTGGGGATGGTGGTGTCTCGTAGCCGCTTCTTTTCCCATGATTGTGTGCGGGGGGAAACATGTTTCTGGAGCTCCAGGGGGACTTTCTGCCATTTTGGATGCAATCCCACAAGTGACCACCGGAAAAAAACTGTCTGTAAGGCCGAGCTGCGGCGCCGTATCCAGATATTATTAACCGTCCATGGGCAGGGCACGTGCTTACGTCAGCGTAACCCGGCTTTCCAACATTCTTCTAATGTCATTTTCCCAGCCGTTTTGAGCTCCAATTCCTGCTACCTAAAAAACACAACCACAAGACGTCCTGTTGAGGACGCTTGTACCCAGTCTGGGTTTTTTGCTTTATTCAAAATTACAGTGTTTCTGAATACGTTTTGGGGATTTTCCACGTCTGGAACTTTAGTTTCACTTCAGCTCTCTATAAGGTTTCTAATGTATTAGCAAACAATTTCCTTATTTGCCATGTTCCTGTCCACCTGATGGAAATCCAATGCACTGTTCATCCTCCTTTTAGCTTGTGTTTCGGTCTTCGACAACTCCTGAGAAAACATTGAGCTCTTTGCTGGCTACGCTGCTACTTCCACTAGCACTAGCTAGTTTTGAACCTCACTCTCTGCCATATTGTTTCTGACAGCTAGTGTACGCAGGGGGGGAATCTGAGTTTATCCTCGTTGAACTGGTTTGAAAGGTTAAAAAGAGTTCACAGGCTGGAAAACCAGAACAATTAGCTAAAAGAGGCAGTTAGCTAAAGGTCCCGACACACCAAGCTTCTATCAGAGAACTAGGGATGATCGGATTTTGGTTTTCACCACTTCTTCGTGCACTAATTCACAGGTGAACAACCAATCTGTGGTCCACCATGCTGAGTCAGCAGAAACCGGCAGCGTGTCGGGGCCTTTAGGAGCTTGTACATGACCCCAGGTTATTTGATCTGATGTTAACAGACAGATGCTGATTAGTGCAGCTTTACAGACAAACTTCAGGTAATAATGGGTGTAATCATTATTAGCATGAGCTCCTCATGCTGTTCGTTGCTTTACTCGTCCGGTTCACCTTCTCCATCCACGCCGGCCTCCACACTGGGGGGGATCCAAACCAGCAGCTACTCGAAAGGTTTTTTCCCCTCCTCCTTTTTTTTAAGCGTGATCCAAGTCGAACCCAAGTAGCAGTTGAAGATACTCCAGACACTTTTTTTTGTCGTAAACGTTTCTCTCCACACACACACAAAGCGAGGTGCGACATGTGTTCCGGAGCGCGAGGCAAACAACTCCTATGCAAAAGAGGAAAATCCCAGATGAAAGCTTTTCGGGTTTTGCAGTTGACAGGTTTCTTATATTTCGATGGCCGACGTGTGTTATTATATGAGCTGTAATATTCCGAACAGAAGCCCAAGACGCCGCTTACGTATGTCCTCTTTTTTTCAAAGCATTTTAAAATGTACTCTAAATGAAATATTGTAAAGAAATGCATATATATGGATAGTATACAATCATATTTATTATTTCCATACATCTATGAATAATACCCATTTTTTTAAACTTTCCTCTGCCTTAACTACAGTAGCTATAGAAAGGGACCTGTCAGACAAACCAGGCATCACTAGACCATATTTCTTGTTATTTTAGAGTAATTTCTTCTCTATATGCTCACATGAAATCATGTCTAGTTACTGAATGTGTTAGTGCCACCTCAGTATACAGTAGAATGAAGGTGACACCTTTGTTTTGTGTTTTATTTTTTTATTTTTTTTTTAAACTTCAGTCACACAGATATTCCACAGTGTCTGTTTTTACGGGAATGATAATGATCCACATTTTAATTTGTGTGGATGGTGCCTTTTTTCTGCTAAAGATGTCATGAATTGTGTTTTTTTTGTTGTTGTTTTTTTTGGCGGTGTTGTTTTTTTCTCTTTAATTTCATTTTCACGCCTTTTTGTCTCTCCTCTTCGGATCCGGTTTCAGCGTCTTCTTTTTTCCCATTATTATGTAGCATATTGTTATGTACACAATGTGGAAGCTAGCAGTTAATATATATATCTGTATTATTTCAGGTGTTTCGCACCTCTAAAGACTGCAAACAATCCTAATAGAGGATCAGCTCTTTTTCTCTCTCTCTCTCTCTTCTAACAGATCTTTGTCTTCACACTTTACTGAAGCGAGTTTGAGTATGTTTTTGAAATGCTGTACATAAAAGAAAAAAACACATTTTAAGAATTTTCGCGTTAAGATATTGATACAATAATTGTCTTTTAATGCACTGTTATTGCTCAGATATTTAGTGGTAAATAAAACTATTTAATGTTTTTCAATGTCTTGCTTTAGATACTAAAGTTAATGCAGTGCTATGGAAGTTAGACGGCAGATGACGCTCCTCTGTGTGTAGATATGGACGGACACACGTTAGTACACGCCTGTAAGGACTCTAGTGACCTCTAGGCCGCTCTCTCTCTCTCTCTCTCTCTCTCTCCTCTCACATTTCCTCCTTTTTGATAGTATTGCATGTGCCTGTCTTTTTCCAATGGAGAACATAAGCACTTATTGTCGCCCCCTCTTCAACGGTTTGTACAGACAGACAGACGCCCCATCTGCAAACATCTGCATTTCTGCGATGCCTCCAAACGCCCTAAATGTCATTCAGATAACACGCTTTGTTCCGCTCGCGTCGCTAAAACAGAACCCTTCTATCCCGCCAGAGCGGATCTTTTAATATGTGATTCCCTATTTGTGGAAATAATGGTATGTGTGGTTTTACACAAAGGAATTAATGTTTTTTTTTTTTTTAAATTGATCTCTCCAACGCTCTGAGTGAGCTGCATCAGCAGAAATCTTTGCAGGTGGGGCTGTCTGTCCCCTCTACATTCTCTATGTATTACGTGTGTGTGTGTGCGCACACAGGTTTGAAATATACATATGGCCTCAATGTATTGTCTTTTCATAGCATTTATATATATAAGGCAGCAATAGGTCAGTGCAGGAAAATTAGGAGAAAAAAAAACATTTATTTAGCTGCTTTTAGCGAATTTGTCCAAATTTCACTGTACAAATGACTGTTAAATGAGAAAAAAGTCATGTATATTTATTTTATATCCTCTATTATAATAAAAATCTCTTTTGTCTCAATCTCCTTTTGTGTGTGCAGTAGTTGCAAGGAGTTAACACGGTTACTGTTCCCGGTCGCCACTTGATGTCACTCAAGCGTGACTCTGGACTGTGCTGGTCCCGTTCAGCCACTGCTCAGTCCTGCAGAGTCCTGCTCAGTCCTGCTCAGTCCTGCAGAGTCCTGCAGAGTCCTGCTCAGTCCTGCAGAGTCCTGCTCAGTCCTGCTCAGTCCTGCAGAGTCCTGCAGAGTCCTGCAGAGTCCTGCTCAGTCCTGCAGAGTCCTGCTGTCCCCCTGTCTTCCCCGAAACACTGATTTGAAAGATATTTTAACTAGGAGTGGGACTCGATTAACAAAAAATAATAATCTAAGAAATTACACATTTTTATTCAATCACAATTAACCACATAACAATATTTGCTCCAAAAGCAACATTTTTTATGTAAAGGTCAAAACTGTCATGTGATGTAGCCCAAACTTTGGTACCAGACAGCTTAACTCTTTTAAAGAGGTATAAAAAATAAAAATAATTAAAAAAAATGCTATAAACTAATTTTATATTCTAGGTGGATTATATATTAAATATTTATCGTTCTTTTTTATGTCGAAAAAATCACATAAAATTGTGATTTTTGTAAAAAAAAAAAGGACTTTTAAATGACAAGAAACCAACATGAACACAAATGTACATTTTGAGAAACCTAATGAATGCTTTTTAAAGCTATTTTTAAAATATGTGTGTAACTTTCTCATCATGCCAACCGTGATTCATCACTGACCCGTGGCTGAATTTTCATGTATCATACAGCACATTTTCTACCTTATTCTTATCTTCCACCACTGATAGTGGTCTACAGGCCTGGGAAATTCCTCAGTGTTTCCATGTTGATTTACTCAGTTTCTTCCTGATGCAGACGGTCATCTGTTCGGCTTTCAGCTGACTGTTTGTACTCAGAACCAAAACCAAAACCAGAAGCGCTAACAGCTCCAGGAGTTTCTGTGTTTCTGAGGCGCTGTGACATGTTTTGCATTTAAATGGCATCGTAGGGTTGGAGCTGCTGTGAAATACAAACTCTTTTATGGACAGTTTACAACAAACAACGCAGTTACCAACACTTCATCGGGTGTTTTTTTTTTCTGCTGTTGCTGGAGGTTTGAGGTCAGTAAAATCATCATGAACCACCACATGGTGACTGACAAACGCTTTTTGGCATGCAAACTGCAATCAATATTGCACTCATATTTTAATGTGTTATTTTTGTTTTAATAAATCATGATTTGCACCTTAATGTCCCACCCCTAATTTCAAGTTGACTTCTAACACAATATATATATATTGTGTTAGAATTATTATATTGTGTTACTATATATATATATATATATATATATATATATATATGTATATATATATATATATATATATATATATATATATATATATATATATATATATATATATATATATATATATATATGTGTGTATATATATATATGTGTATATATATATGTGTGTATATATATATATATATATATATATATATATATATATATGTGTATATATGTGTGTGTTGTAGATGTATAGATAGATATATACAGGTCTGTGTCCTGGGGGGGGGGGCTGCCGGATCTTTCCAGAAATGGAACATGACAGGGGTCAACTGGGATCCTGCCGGCTGATTTATCAGCCTGTTCATCACGCAGGCAAATGAGCACAGGAAAAAAAAAAAAAAAGGTTGTCCAAGGACTTTGGAGCAGACGTTTAAGCGTGTTCAGCAGGAGCTTCCTGTTCCCACGCTGGCTGCAGGCTGCTCAACATACTGCTTCAACCCTCTACTGCATGAAATATTACTACAATTATTATGTTTTTATTACCTAAAATGGCCTTAATAGATATATAATAAAAAATAAATATAGAGTATAAGAAAAACCGGTACACATAGTGTCAGGATAGTTTCATGTTAAGGAGCTCTATTAAGTTTAATGCACTTTGCATATTGTTGCCATATGGGAACAAATCTATTTAAGCATATTAGAGAAAAAAAGAGTTGGAAACTTACTCCAGATAGTGAGTTCCAAATTTCTAATTAAAAGTCAACCTTCAGGTGTGACTCATTGATGCTTACATGTCAAATGTCCATGAACCAAAGGGAGTGGTCATCTGACCTTGTAAATCATATGTCCAAAATAAAAGCCTCTATTCACACCTAAGTGTAAAAACATTGATTTTTATATCACAGAAATTAAGATAAAGTAATTGTTGCTATATGGCAACACTATGCGATAGAGGGTTAAGATGTTTGCATTCGTCATGCTGCTGGATCTAAACATGTAAAGTGTTTGTTGTATGTATTTTATACACTGCATAAAACTCTGTTTAGTCAATGGGCCACACACAGAGCAGTTTGATCTCAAGTGGGCCCGACCAGTAAAATAAATGAAACGTTTACTCACTCAACATTATTTACTTTATTTATTTAAGACGGTGAAGTTATCTCCTGCTTTACAAGCCATTTATAAATCCATACCGTAAATATTTGAACCCTTGAGCCCTAAAATACACTCACTAACTTCACATTTCTGTGGAAAAACACAAACTGGTCCCTTTTTTTAATCAGGTTTTGTGCATTCATCCTCCAGTGGGCCGGATCAGACCCTTCAGCGGGCCGGTTCTGGCCCCCAGGCCGCAGGTTTGACACCCCTGTCTTACACAGTAATTTGCCCACGGAGACAGTAGCCGTCCATCTGCCCCGTCTCCTCACGCTGGAACGTCTCCAGGACCAGAGTCCAGGGGGTTACTGGGTACAGCGACAGCCCTTTTCACAGAAACGCTTTTTTTTAATGTCCCTTCCAGACAGCTGTTGGTTTCGATCACAGCGTGAACTGCAAATTCCACAGACCTCGAATTGTTGGAGAAAGGTAATACATCACGGCGAACACTTATCTGTCTCGGTTGTCTGGATTCTACTTGTGATCTGTCGTCACGAAAAGTGCTGAAAGTTGCTTTTGTGCTTCAGGTGCAGAAAAGAGAGAAAGACGCACAGCAAAAAGACACACATGTACACTACTGTTAGGTTAGGGGTCACTTAAAAATGTCCTTTTTTAAGGAAAATGCACTGTTTTGCAATGTAGATAACATTAAATTAATCAGAAATACACTTTATATATTGTTAATGTGGTAAATGACTATTGTAGCTGCAAAGATCTGTTTTTATTGCAACATTTCCATAGAGGCCCATTTCTCCAGTGTTCTAATGGTACATTGAGTTTTCCTATAATAATTAGAAGCTAATGGTTTTTACTTAAATTTTCTATTCATTTTTGCAACTCATGTAATAAATGAAAGCGTGAGCTTGCATAGAATTGTCTGGTTGACCCCCAACTCTTGAACGGTAGTGTACATTTTTTCATTCATATTTAAGGTATCATAGTGGCTCAGTCACACCGCCACACGTCTTTGATTATTTTATTTTTATTACAGAGCAGCGAACGCCTGTGGATGATTTGAGCCTTTTTTATTCGCCATGGAGGCATTCCACAAGATGCGTCAAGTGAGCACGGCGTTCGTCTTCTCTTTATGGGCCGGGGGTGGATGGGGGAGAGGGGGGGGGGGGGGGGGGGGGCGTTTGACAAGTGAAACCAGTGCAGGCAAGCTGAGACTTGGCACGGGCCCCGTGAGTTCTGGCAGAGGCCGTGGACGAGCCGCTCCACTAGCAGCGCCGCCGCCGCCACTTGGAGGAAATTTATGACTTGGAGGGAGCTCAGCAGAATGTATTAACGCAGATTATCTCATTTCCTCCTCTGTCTCCAGGTGCTGCCGCTTGGGCGGACCACTGAGGAGGGAGCTGAGTGGCCCCCACCAACAGAACCTGACCCCCCCCCGACGTGTCACCGGCATAACTCACTCCCGCGCTCTTCTGGAGTTTCTCCACATGTCAGAATTTGCAAATCGCCACCTGTCGTACGAGCGTAGAGGAGATGGGCCGCTGTAAACGTGTCCTGAGGTCTCATTTAGGCCCGGGGAGAAATGCCGCAGCCTCGTTAGGTATTAATAGCAGGATTTGGTCGGGTTGCACGCAGGCAATTAGAGAACATGACATGACAGTGTGCTGCACTCACAATGGATTAATACAGGATACAGACAAGAATAAATACATACAAAATAAATAAATCTTAAATTTAAAAACATAGGACACTATGAATCACGTCAAGTCAAAAGTCAATTTTATTTGTTCAGCCCAAAATCACAAATCACAAATTTGCCCCAATGTGCTTTAGAGATTAAATAAAAGCTACACTACATCCCCTGAACACATCATACAAGATAAGACTCCATGCAGTGGTGACTTAGTCTATTTTTCTCATCATCAAAAAATCCTATAAAACGACAAAAAAAATGTTGTTTGCTTAGACAAGTAGATTTTTGGTTGCAGTATTTGACAGTTTGTGTCAAATAAACTGGCACAAAATTGTGATTTTTGTAAAAACAAATGATACAAATGGAATTTTAAATGACAAAAAAAACAACATGAACACAAAATGTACGTTTTGAAAGACCTGGTGAATGCCTCTTAAAGTGTAATCTAAGTGTCTATTCTAATCCAATCTAAAGCGTATTTTTAAAAGTTTTAAAAGTTTTAAAAACTTTCTCATCTTGCCAAAGTGATTTATCACTTACCTGAAAGTCTTTAAAGCTCGACCATAAAAAAGGTATTATTTAACGTTTTGGCTGGACTACAAATAAATGTCTGCCTGTCATCGATAGAGTATCCCAGAATGCATTTAGCACCAACAATGGTGGAGATTAAGCTGCTGTAATTACCACTGGAAGGCTTGTTATTATGTCACTTTATTAACTTCTAATATCTTTTCTAACTGTTTAGATTCCCAAAATGTGGTCAGTTAGGTCTGTTGAAGACATAGTGAAGTATAAATTACCATACTTTCCCCACTATAAGGCGCACATTAAAGTCTTATATTTTCTTCAAAATGTGTGGTGCGCCCTATGTATGAGTGTAGGGGGAAGTCTGGGCGTGGATTGTTAAATAAGGAGGATGTGCATTATGCAGAACATCGTTGTTTTAACAACCCTGAAAATGGTAAAGAGACATGCTTATAAAGCACAGTTTAAACTGAAGGTGATCAGCTACCAGCTGAGTTTCCGCAGACATAAAGCAGGTGGTACGAGTTGGAGGAAAGACTCGATCAGTGGATCACAGAGCAGTGGATGATCGATCAGTGGATCGCCGAGCAAAGAACGAGTAGGAGACGCGTTCCTGACGGTCACCATTTGACTAAAAGCAGTACAGCTAGCAGAAGAAATGAAAATTGAACATTTTCGAGGAGGTCCTTCTTGGTGTTTTCGTGTCGGTGCGATTTTCCATCCGGACCAGGACTAGCGCAGCAACTTCCAGCGGATTATAACGCATCATTCCGCGGAGCCACACGGCGGAAAGTGACTCTGACAGAGAAGGAAGTGAACCTGGCATGTTTTATGGAGATTGAGCTGCTGTTCAGAAACGGAGGATGAGGACTTTGATGGTTTGATTAATGACATTACCCTGCTCTATTTTTAAATAAAATCTATTTTTGTATATACCTATTTCTGTATATACAATCCGCGCCCTATAGTCTGGTGCCTTATGTGTGTGTTAAATACTGTAATGACACACAGAACTGAGACTGCGCCTTCGAGTATGGTGCGCCTTGCACCTGAAAATACCGTACTGTCAAGTGACACGTTAACTTCATCCAGTAGTGAATAAAGTACTCAGATCCTTTACTTGAGTAAAAGTAGAAATACTGTGTGTTATGGGAAAAATATATTCAAACGATCAAAAGTACTCATTATTTATAGTAATAGTGTGTATAGCACAACTGTGTTGTAGTATATCAATTTTTATCAGCAACAAACGGATTATTTTAATGTTGTAGTTCATCAACTTGGAGTCAATTTTAGTTCATTAGGGTAGATTAATAACAATAAAAACACAGTTAAAACATATTTAATATTTAACTAATAGTTATAAATACACAAAGGACATACCATTTTTTTAAGAAAATAAAAGCTGGGCAGTTTAAACAGTAGAAATTTATTTTATGTAAAGTCTGCTTCTGAAAAGTAATTAAAGATGTGAATAAATGTATTAGAGTTAAAAAAAAAAGTGCAATAGTTCCCTCGGGAATTTAGCATAAAGCAGCATCAAATGGAAATACTCAAGTAAAGTACCTCAAATCTGTACTGAAGTACAGTACTTGAGTCAATGTACTTTATTACTTTCCACCACTGCCTTCATCTATAGGTTTTTGTGTAAAAAAAAAGCATTTTCCTGGTTGTATGTAAGTTAAATAATGTAAAAACCAGCCTGAACGTGAACTCAGCAGCACCTTGTCGTCTACGCCCAAACTGTGCTGCACACTATTTAAAATATTTAGAATGTTTTTCTTCCGTGATTTACAACTACTGCATGAAAAGTGCTGTACAAATAAATAAAGTTAAAGCTACATAAAAACAGACATCAATCAAACCAGGTGACGTACGAATTTAAAGCCCTCTAGTGTTTCACACATGATCCAGAGCACGCTCGTGTTTTTATTATTTCTTGCAGCAGGCGTGTGTGTGTGTGTGATTGAGTTTAAATAAACTACTGTTCGTGGTAATGAAGAAAATGTCACGCAGTTGCTTTTCAGTGGGTTTGTGGGTCAGTGGAGAATCGTGTTTGGCAAGATGAGTAAGTCAAAAATGTATAAAATACAGATTTAAGAAGCATTCATTGGGTCTCTGTACATGTTCTGTGTTCATGTTGGTTGTCATTGAAAAGTCTATTTGTGTCATTCGTTTTTACAAAAAACTGGATTTTGTGTGATTTTTCTCACATGAAAATGTCAAATGGTCTAACTGAAAACAATAATACATTTTGAATGTTTAAAGAAAATAAAACTAGTTGATAGCACTTTTTTCAATTTTTTAAAAACCTTAAAAAAATTCAACTATCTGGTAGCTTTTAGTTTTTAACAGTTTCTGTATGTCACAGGAATAAGGTTTATTTGATATAGAATACAGCTTATCACTAAACTTATGCTTTAAAATGAGAATATATAGGTGCTTGTTTGGAGTACTCATTTGTACCAATTATCAGTTTAAAATGTATTATTCTTTTTATCGTTGTTATTATAACAGTTGTAGAAACTGTTGAGACGTGTGGCTACACATGACCAAATGTGAATGTTTGATTCTGCATGTTGATCATGCCTTAATGCTAACAAAAAAAACTAGGCAAACAAAAATAAATTTAAATGTGATTTAAACTGGATCAAAGATCATATTATTGAAGCTGAAATTGTTTTTAATACAATGATACAAAATGTTTGATGTAATATATGCTATTATTTTTTAGTAGTTAATTACTAAGATACTCATTGTTTCAAAATGGTCATAATTTCACATTTGGGGGGAAATATCACAACTTTCATGTGATGTAATTCCAAAAACTTGGAACCAAATAGTTTATCTCTCTTAAAAAAACATGAACAAAAAATGTACATTTTGATGAATGCTTCTTAAAAATATATTTTAAATAGTTTTTGACTTTCTCATCTTGCCAAACATGATCTGTGACTGACCCTCATAGTAATAGATTTCATTAGCCACAATAGATAGTAGTCAGGGGTGACATGGTACAGCAGTGTGTAGCACTGTTGGATCACAACAATAGGTCACGGGTTCAAGTCCTGGGTCTGGGATCTTTCTCTGTGGAGTTTTATGTTCTCTCTGTGTTTGTGTGGGTTCGCTCTAGCTTCCTTCTCCAAAAACATTATTTGAGAATGATTGGAAAATCCAAATCTACTGTAGAAGTGAATGAATAGGCTGCCATGATAGGCTGCTACCTGTCTGAGGTGTATCCTGCCTCTCACCTGTAATGAGCTGGGATTGGCTCCAGCAGACCATGTGACCCTAATGAGGAACAAGCAGGTATAGAAAATGCCTGAGTGATTTTAGTTTGGACACATCTTGAATGTTCCTGATTAAATTCACACAGCGATTTCCTTAAATCTCAAAATTCTCAAAGTGAATACACAATCACTTGATTTGAAATGGAGCTCTATATTATTATTTGGAATATAAATTTAAACTTAACGTTGAGTTTGGATGTAAAACTGCAAACTACAAACTCCCTGATGATTTTAGCATTCGTATAGGTGTAACCAAGAGTTCCTGTGATTCTGCTGGAGGTTGAACACAGTACCAGCCTCCGTCCCTGACCCCCCCCCCCACCGTGCCTGGTGTGGGATGTTCATCGCTCCTCCTCCACAGCGGTGTGGTTGAGGAGTGTATGAGTGTTCACCAGCCTGGTTAGGGTGGGGAGCTGCACGATCCAAATGAGTAGATGGTGCATTTTTTTCAAGCCAAAGCCGTGTGTTTCAAACAAATATTCACTCCCAAATTAAGGTTCAACCATTGTCTGCTGCCACGTCAAACATGCCCCACTTCTCTGGCCACTTCCCCTCTGCTTATATCCAACGTATGTGAGCTGATCTCCCAGTAGTTCTTCAGACTTATAAATATGGTCACACATTCAGAATAAAACAAAAATAATTAGTATCACTAACACATGCAATTAACAAGTTTCATACTCTAGGTGAAATAAATATTTTAAATGTATCATTTTTATTTGGTTACACCCTTTGACATTTTGCATCAAAGCACACAAAATTGTGTTTTTAAAAAAAAAAAAAACTTTTAAATGACAAGTAAACCAATGTGAAAACAAAATGTACATTTTGAGAGACCTGATGAATGCTTCTTAAAACTCTATTTAAAATGTTTCTAACTTTCTCATCTCGCCAAATATGATTTTTTACTGACCCCTTTCATCACAGTGAGGAAATGCTACACTATAGTAGATAAATAACACTTGTATCAAAATATTAAAATACAATATTAAAAGGGCCCTAGTTTGCAATTTTCTCAGTAAAATATATATTTTAAGAAATATAATGTTTTATGGTCCAAAAGAACTAAGCTAGATCAGTAGCAGCTTTGCAGTCTGCAGCGTTCCTGGGAATCATTCTTGGCAGGAATAATGTAAAAAAAAAATCCCTAATGATGGGGATGATGTTTCAGTCGAACATCGGGGTGAAAATTGCCTGATCCTCACTGTGCAGAGCCGCTCTCTAACACGATCAGCCTAATAACAGCCATTTTAGCTTCTCCCCAATAAGATGGCTGATCCGCTCTCCCTACGCGTCCTCTCCATCCACCACAGCTCTGACAGGAAAGTGCCGGGCGCATCCACCGAGTGTCAGTTTGACCTTAAGGGTAGGAGATTGGTGTCTGGAGCCGGGCCATTGCAGCACTCACTCCCAGTCTGCTCCCACAGCGGCCTCCAACCACAACTTGATGCTTACACTCCGCAGACCTTGACATTTCAATTGCCTCTAAGTAATAAACTCTCCTCTCTGCTCGAAACAGGCCCAGACTTTGTTTGTGTCATTATCTGTTACCTCCTACTGAGTCCTATGTACATCATGTTGTACACTATTGTTGTAGATGTTCACATGTGCTGTTTGTCTTAATGTCTTAATAAAATAGGATATATATATGTGGCTTGTCTTCCCAGTATCTGATTCACAATGACTATATTTTTTCCCCCGAAATTATATTTATTTTAGAAGCTACGATAATAGCATTTTAATTACTTTGTGCTTTGGGTTTTTTAGGACGTTTTACAGAGCGAGTGGTCTCTCTGGCTCAGTACCTGCGTAGTTCATGTCTTATCCAAATAATGTTTTCTGTATTTCATAGGAATTAAACAACTCTGAAGTTGGCTGCATGGTGGCGTCCCTCAGGGGACAATATTAGAATCACTGATGTTCTACGTGTTCCCTCTAAAACTATTGATGACATATAGTTTTATCCATCCTTGTCCCCTAAAAACCCAAATCCTGTTAAATCACTAGATGAGAGATGTTCTTAACCTTTTTTAGCTTGGAACCACAGTTCAGCATCACCAAACTCTAGAGTCATTTAAAACACTGATATTTTTTTTTGCTAAGCTGTATTTTTTTGATCATAATAAATTACAGAAATAATTATTACTGTGTGCAAATTGAAACATTTAGACATATTTAAGTTTCATGAGATTTCATGTATATTATTGTAGATAGAGGCAGAATAACCAGGATGAGCTCCAAAGGTTAAAGACCCCTGCATTAAAAACATAAACAGCTGGATGTCCCACCAGTTCCTTGTTGGAGTTCAGCTTCTTTTCTCCCTGGAAAGTTCCACACAGATAAGAGTCACATTCCAGACAAAGCACAAGTTGCCTTCTATCATCTGAAAGGATAAGTTCACGCGCCTCATATGCCTATATGTATACTGAAGGGCTTATTGGTGAAGCTGTTTGAGTGATGAAAAAAAAATACTGCAATGGAAAAATAGTAGCACAAAGAAGGAGCTTTGCGTTAAAATGGTTGTAAGTTTGGAAGACTCTTAAATCATATTAGCTTCTTGTATAGTGCTTTAAGATGACAAAGACAGGACTCATGGAGAGAGGTGCAACAAAGGTCCAGATGCTGGTCTGCTGGTTTAACATTTAAGCTCCAGAGACGCCTCATTCAGTTAAATGTTTGACTATATTTTGCACACAGTGGCGGTTGATATTTACGCTCGTATCTTCCTTTGTAACTGAGATAGGGATCTCTTCACAACCAGCACGGGCTGCTGCAACGTTTACAGTAACCATTAAGTCACGAAACGTACACATAAGCAGTGGAGTATGTTTTTAAGACAAACTTTACGTAGCGTAAACCTATCATTAAAACTGGCTAATTGAAAACTGCGCATACGAGTAGTTTCTTTTTGATGTGTTTTGTACATTAAATATACATTATATATATATATATATATATATATATATATATATATATATATATATATATATATATATATATACTAGTATAGCTAGTATACTAGTTTTATATTGTAGGTGGATTAAACATATACAATTTGTCATTCTTTAGTCATTCAAATGGTTACACCATTTGATTTTTGTGTCAAAAATCACATAAATTGTGATTTTTGTGGAAAAAAAAAAGAAAACAACAATGATTTGCACTGACCCATTCCTCTGCAGAGGCAGAGTGCTGTAGTGGGCTGTAGTGCAGAATGTGATCTTATATAAAAGTTTCATGGTTTAGTTTCTAATGAGTCCAATTATACACACATCATAAGTGTCAATGAAAACAGCATTGGTGAGGTAGAAGTTTAGAGTAGTACACAATAAGTATACAAATAAGTATACAAGCATATCAAAATATATAATATATATATAAAATATTACAACTGTCTGTCGTCTTGACTATAACACACATACAGAAGATATTTTTACCAGTCACAAGGTTTAGTTCCTATAGTGATAGATGAGTTTTTGCACATCTATTGGATGAGAGCAGAGACTTTCATAAGTCACTTCTGTGATTTCATAATAGAAAGCCTTTTTTCACTCTCTGTCCTTGACAACACTGTGTCAGACTAGGTAGCACCAGAGTGGTTTCGTAGCCCCGCTCCATATGGCCAGTGGACAAGCACACAAGTTTGCGTTAAGTGGGGAATAATGACTGCAGACCCACCGTAGCGCCTAATCTAAACTGCTGACCCATGACAAGCTGTCCTCAGACCGTGAGAAACAGGCCTGTTTCCATGCCAAGAATGTGGGTGGCCGGCCTTGTTTCTCCAGGACGATCTGAGGATCTGAAGAGCATGGCGGATCACAGCAGCAGCAATAACACAATAACAGCAACAGCAGTAACAGCAGCAGCAGTAACACAATAACAGTAGCAGCAGCAATAGTAGCAGTAGCCACATGAGTAACAGCAGCAGCAGAAGCAGAAGCAGAAGCAGCAGTAACAGCACCAGAAGCACTGGCAGCAGTAACAACAGCAGCAGTAACACAATAACAGCAGCAGCAGCAGCAGTAACAGCACCAGAAGCAGCAGCAGCAGTAACAGCCGAAGCAGCAGCAGAAGCAGCAGCAGAAGTAACAGCAGTAACAGAAGTAACAGCAGAAACAGCAGCACCAGAATCAGTAACAGCAGTAGCAGCAGTAGCAGCAGAAGCAGCACCAGAATCACTAACAGCAGTAACAGCAGCAGCAGTAACACAATAACAGCAGCAGCAGCATTAGCAGCAGCAGCAACAGCACCAGAAGCAGCAGTAACAGCAGAAGCAGCAGCAGAAGTAACAGCAGTAACAGCGGCAGCAACATTAGAAACAGCAGCACCAGAATCAGTAACAGCAGTAGCAGCAACAGCAGTAACCCAATAAAAGTAGCAGCAGCAGTAACAGCACCAGAAGCTGTAAAAGCAGCAAAAGCAGCAGTAACAGCAGCAGTAACATTAGAAACAGCAGCAACAGAATCAGTAACAGCAGTAGCAGCAGAAGCAGCACCAGAATCAGTAACAGCAATAACAGCAGCAGCAGTAACACAATAACAGCAGCAGCAGCATTAGTAGTAGCAGCAGCAGCAGCAGCAACAGCAGCAGAAGCAGCAGCAGCAGTAACAGCAGAAGCAGCAGCAGAAGTAACCACAGTAACAGCGGCAGTAACATTAGAAACAGCAGCACCAGAATCAGTAACAGCAGTAGCAGCAGCAGCAGCAGAAGCAGCACCAGAATCAGTAACAGCAGTAACAGCAGCAGCAGCAGTAACCCAATAAAAGTAGCAGCAGCAGTAACACCACCAGAAGCAGTAACAGCAGTAACAGCAGCAAAAGCAGCAGTAACAGCAGCAACAGCAGCATCAACAGCAATCATAGCAGTAACAGCAGCAGCAGAACAGCAGCAGCAGCATTAATAGCAGTAGTAACAGCAGCAGTAGCAGCAGCAGTAACGGCAGCAGCAAGAGCAGCTTTTCATGTCTCAGGCTGCTGCTAGACGTTGAGCCTTTTTTCATCTGGGATGGATCACACTGTTGCTCTCTTTATCTGTGTCTAAGTACAAATCATGTGTACGGCATGTACGTGTGAGTGTGTATGAGGGAGTTTGTGTGTGGGTTGTTGGGAGAGGGGGGATGTAATTCCAAAAAAACACACATTCTGCTTCCACTTGTTGGGCCGTTTGTGAAAGGAGACACATTGCAGCCACACTCGCGAGAATTATGATTCAGCTGCTTTTGATTCTTCTGTTTTGTTTTTGCTGATTCACTGGCCTGGACACATTAGCCCGTACACCACCCGCACCACTACAAAGTGTGTGAAGGCTTTGTGAGAAGTAATAAATACTGTGTGAGGGGGCTAGTCAGGGAGGATGAGAGGCTGCACTGTCACATTCACACTGAAGGGGATTTCAGCTCCCCGGGCTTCAAACTCAGGGTCAAGGGGTCATGGTCTGTGGGAGATAGCAGGGGCCACGACTTGTGTGTGAATGACTGTGTGTGTGTGTGTGTGTGAGTGTGAGTCACTGCGTTACGCCGACACACGAGACGCCATATGTTTCCACCCAGTTCACTGAAGAACAAATGCGCCATCCTTTTTTTTTTTCTTCTTTTTTACCACCAGAGCTCCCACAAACGTCTGTTTTCTCGCTCACTCGCCCCGTGTGTGGGTTCAACGCAGCGTGGAAGCAGCGAGCAGGGAGACACGGTTCACATCAATTATGTTGGAATAAGAAGAATTAAATGGGACACCTGTTTATAGTGGCTCAAACAGCAAAAAAGCGTCTAATTTAATGGATCCAACATTGCAAGTGGTAACTGAAGGGGTTCAAGAACTGTCCAGGAGCATGTTGTCAGGCATCAGCGCCAACTCACAACAAAGACTCTTATTATGATGTAAGAATGAATAACAGTTTCTCTTTTTTTTCCACATGAAAATGTACCACTGTAAATAACTTTTCACTTATTTAGATTCAATTCTCATCATAAATCCTTTAGTAAAAATGATGCAATAAATTCAATAGAATACAATTTCACTGTCCACCAGAATATATCATAAAGCATGTCACACATGTGTAGCTCAGATGTGTTTTTAGGAATAAAACGGACAGACACACACTTAAGCATAACATAATTCAAAAATACAGATATAAAAGACAAATATATAAAATTAAAACACAACATAAATAATGACTGTGGTGCAAGTGTCTGGCCATGTATTTTAGTTAAAAAAATGCACTTGAAATGGAATAATTTATTGAAAGTATCAAGTGTGTTTGTAATAGATACAAGCTTCTCTTTGAATTGTAAAACATGAATTAATTTAGTGAAATTAAAATAGCGCCAGTGTTTCCTTTTTTGGAGTGTATAGAACTCAAACTACAGATTAAATACAACTAAAACAGAAAGAAAAATGTGTTTTACAAACACTGGCGCACTTGAACAACACTGTGTCACACACTGTGTAGACTTTGCTACCTGGCATCCCTCCACCTGACTGGAGTGTGTGTCAAAGTGTGTTTACAGTCCTCCAATGAGGGAACGCGTCGTGTTTGGTCTTCACCTGCCAGATTTTGCCACTCAGCTTCGGGCCTTGCCTCGCAGCACTTGGCTGAAGAGTCTCGTGCACTGTGGTAAATAATGCACGTGTCCAACTTCTCATCTTGTTCAAATTCACATTTAGAACTGATACAAGGGAGAAGCTTCATTTCAGAAATGATATGAGTTGTTGACACTATTGAGTCCTACCCATAACATACAGGCTTACTGTATATTTTTGTAAGAAATGTGTGGTTTCCTTTGAGTGGTGAAGTTTTTATTTATTTGGTTAAATATAGTAACTCATGAAGTGTCAGTACACAATAAGAGGAAGTTGTACTATAGCCCAGCCCAATCAAATACACTAAACACGTTTATTTATACAGCACATTTCAACAAGTTTCTTGTGCTCTATATAAAACGTGTAGATAAGTGCAGAAGAAACACGCTATCAAAATTTTTTTATACACAATAAAAATATTAATAAATGAATTAAACAGAAGTGTTATCAAAAACTGTAATAACCTATCAAAAGGAAAAGTATTCATTATACACACTCACTAACAAACACATCAAAAACATATTAATGTTTCAACTTGGAGACAATTTTCATACTGTTTTGTAACACATCTTTAATACGCTTTATATAAAACCTTTTACATGTAAAACGAAAGAACAATTTAAACTGGTACAATATTAAAATATATTATTTTATGTAAAATATTTCTTTGAAAGTAAGTAAAGCAGTCAGACAAAATCATGTTTGTTGTGAAAACAAATGGTGCAAATGGACATTTAAATAACAAGAAACCAGCATGACCTCAAAATGTAAATTTTAAGAGACATAGTGAATGCTTCTTAAAACTCTTAAAACTATTTTAGAAGGTTATTATCATTATTGGTCACTGACCAACTTATGTGCAATACATGATTAAATGTATTTAGTTACTTTCCACCTGAATGTATTTGCATATTCATGGATGTGTAATGAGGGAGAAGGTGCAGATGTTACTTTTTTGTATAAAGCTCTATCAGACTATATGTGTTTATCTGTATCTAGTATTTAGAGTGTTGTTTACATGTCGGTAAGTGTCCGCAGCGTCTTTAAGATGAACTTGTGTCCTTTTTTTCACGCAGCGGCAGCGGCTCGTTTTGCAATCACGACTGTCTCCTCCCTCCTTCGGCACGACTTTGGGGAAAGTGAAAAAAAAGAAAAACAAGTTTCTGCCTCTCGCGATAGTAGCCCGCTTATGCAGCCGCCATATTCTGTGACAGTATTTTGATTCGTATCTGCTGGAAGTGAGCAAAAAGAGAAAAGTGCGGGGCTGTCGAGGGGAGGGGGGGGCCGAAAGAAGAGGAGCTGTCAAAAAGGTATTCCCGAGCGGAGCGCTGCGGCTCGGTATCCCTCCCCCGACGTTCTGTCGAGGACACGCAAGGCCCGGGGCCTCGGTGCAGCTGGCTCTTCGTCTCCCCCTGCTAGTAGCCGGACCCCGCTCGGCTTCTCCTCTTCCCAGCCTCCGCGGCCCTCCGGAGGTCCGGCGGCGGTCTCGGGTGTCGAAGGCGGCCCGGGGAGCGGCGGCAGCGGCGGCGACAGCGGAGCAGCGGGGGAAAGGTAGGTCCCGTTAACGAAGCCGAGAAGCGGAAGAATACCGCGTTTAATGACGAGGGGGGGTGGCGGCGGCGGTGGGGAAATACAGCGAGCGGCTCGGTGCGTTACGCGCTTTTCACGCGCTGCTTCATTCTGTCTCGGGGAGGAAAAAAAGTTGAGATGTGGAAAAAGTTTTTTTTTTTTTTGTCCACCACAGCGGCAGCTTCGGCGGCGGCTCGCCGTTAGCCGCCGCTAACTCCGGGGCTGTTTGCGGGTTTGTTGCGACTCCCGAGAAGCGGAGTTCGGACGGTAAAAGCCTCCGCCAGCTTCACCCCGGACGTTAAAAGCGTTTCCAGCCGTTACCGGAGCGAGACGCGGCTGACGCTTCACGTTCCGGAGCCTCGCGTTAGGCTAACGGTACTTTTTTCCATTGAGCTCCGTTCAAACGAGTCGTGGATGGAAACCAGTGGTGGAAGAAGTACTCGGATACTTTACTCAAGTATAAATATAAACACTGTCGTCTATCTGTACTCCATTAAATAAAAGTCAAAATTTTATATGTCACACAAGTGAAAGTATAGAAGTATTAGCAGGAAAATAAAGTATAAAAGTACTCCTACAGACGGTTATATCCAGTGGTGGAAAGTAATTAAGTATATTTACTCAACTACTGTGATTAAGTACCATTTTAAAGTACTGATACTTAGCATGAGAATTTCCCATACTTTCTACTCCACTACATCTATCTGACAACTTCAGTTACTTTTAAATGAAGATTTGACATAATAATAATAATATCATTTAATATTCTTATTGTTTAAATTATTCTTTTCATAATGTGTTGTACACTTTGTGTAAAAGCTGCTATAATGTGATACTTTCATATATTTTGATTGAGTACTTTTACTATTAATCTACTCACAATTATCTGAAATGATCTCCACATTGATGTGCTTAAATATTAAATGCTCTTATGTATTTGTAAGTGATAAAAGTCAAATAGTATAAAATACTATGATCATGTAACAGAGTCTTTATAAAGAGTACTTTTACTTTTGATACTGTAAGTACATTTTGCTGATAATACCTCTGCTTTTACTTAGCAAAGGACTTTTAATTGTCTCTGAGAATTTTAGACAACGTTATTTCTACTTTTACTTAAAGTATGTGAGTACTCTTCATCACTGTGTTATATTAGTTTATTATATTATTTGTTTTTATCACTAACGACTGCATAAGAGAATTTTAATATATAGTTCATCAATGTGGAGACGACTTTAGATACGGTTAGTAGATAAATCATAAAAATATGGCATCATAATGTATATAAGTGTATCACCTGTTTGGTTAAATTACTTAATATATAAAAACTTTTACAGAAAGTGTATAGCACACGAATAGTGGAGTAGAATGATAATATTTCCCGCTATAGTTAAGTATAAATTAGCATTACATGGAAACATTCAAGTTAAGTACCTCGAGTTTGTATTTAACTACAGTATTTGAGTAAATGTAGTGAGTTACTTTCTGTCACCGGAAATGTTAAATCATAAAGTTGTAGCTGCACCTACAAGAAGAGATGGACTTAGTACGCAATAAATTTCCTCGAAGTGTGAGTGAAAAATGTTGGATGTTTAAACCTTATTTTAAGGATTTTCTCCACTGAACTAAGAAATAATCACCAATAGATGATCTGCCCGGGGTCTTTTGTACCTTGAACCTTTGTACACCTTGTGACGTGTTTGATGAATCACAAAGAGTACGGAACTAGGACTTTGTCTCCACTATGTTACATTCATGCTGTTTTTGACACCATTACCGGACTGATTTAAACATTTTGGGAAACCTGTGGATTCCTGAGGCTTCGAATTCATAAAAAATAGGTAAAAGCTAGTGAATCAGAACGTCTCTTGAAGAACCTGAGCGGAGGTAGCGGGGCTCACTGTCTCTGCTCCAGTTAAAGCAAACGGGAACCTGATATCACATTTATGCTATTTTTGAAATGATTGCAGGACTAAGATGTTTGTCCTACGAAGGCTCCATTATCTTCACAGACATCATGATTCACAACCCTTAACACACACTTTAAGTAACAGTAGAAATGCTGTTCTTTCACATTTCTCAATGACAAGTAAAAGTCCTGAACTCAAAATGTACTTCAAGTATCAAAAGTACTAATTATACGGACTGTGTTATGTTATCGTAGTATATCATGTTATTTGGTTTCATCACTAAAAAACACATGAAAGCATTAGATCAGTAATATTAGTAAGTACTGCACCATATTTGATTGCATCATAGGTATATTGTTTTTTATAATATACCTTTCAATGAAAGTGTGTTACGATTCTTAAAAAAGAACAGGCAACTAAACAACAGAATATGAAATAAATAGTTTTATGTATAATTTTTTAATGAATAATAAACATGAGAGGCAAATAAATGCAGGGGAGCAAAAAAAGTACTATATTTTCTCTCTGAAAATGTAGTTGAGTGAAGTATAAAGTAGCATAAAACGGAAATTCTTAAGTGCCTGAAATTGTGCTCAAGTACAACTTTGAGTAAATGTACTTACGTTGTGTCATTTTCCAGCCTTGACTATAATTCTTGTTATAAGCTCACACACATGCACAGTTAACATTAATGATGTTTCCATCTGCTGTAATTCCGAAAGCGGTTTTATTGTAAAATGTATAAAAAAGTGACCCAACGATAGCTGAGAATGTCACACACGTGCGTAAAAGGCTCCGGTATTAATATACTCTTCTGCGGTTCATAATCAGGGAGATCACACACCTCTAAACTGAGGTGTAACCATTAACTCTTTTTTTATGTTGCATCACCGTGGTCAAATATTTTTTGAAAAATTGTTTTATCGGCGTCACGTCTCCTGTCCGATTAGTGACATGTCTGTCCGCGTCCTTCGGGGATCAGATGTTGCTGACATGTGGCAGTTGTGATTGAAACCGATAAGGGGGCGACGGTCCGAGGCCGCAGCAGCTCGCTTGTTGTTTGTGCTGTTTGGATAGTTAAGATGAGGGTTGTTTATCTGGGGAGAAGAGCCGTCATGACGACCGTCTTTATTGCATTTTATCTCTTGGAGCTGCTGGAAGGTGGCGGGATGTAGGCGCAGATTGTAGATTAGCGGCCTCTTCGTATGGGAAGAGTCATGTGTTTGGAGGAGGATGGTTGATCTTTATCATCGTACTTCCCTTCTACTACACCTGTCACAGCAACTGCTTTTGTTATAGCATCCAGAAATGAACACGGTAAAAGATAATATTGTCATTTTAAAGGCCATTGTATCCAATTGATATGATATAATAACGTAATAATAAAGAGCATTGATTTATTCTCAAAAGTGAAAGAAAAAAATCATTATAATGCAATAAAAAATAAATGCAATGAAATAAACAGACCAAAACTGTCTTTTTAACATCATAAATACTACTTTCTGACTGACGATACGTATCGTTGTGTCATATATTGTACACTCATTCGATACAGTAATTATAGCACCAGTCCTACCTCCTACTTGCAGGTTATTTTTATGCAGTCCAGGCACAATTAATCATGGTGGGTGTTACCGAACGTGTCACAAACATCGCTTTGTTTGACAACAGGTGTTGCGTGCGTTTTAATCGCAGCGTGAGGTTATAAAAGCTGCTTTCATGGTAGCGGGCGTCAGTGTGTGGTGGTCCGCCTGGCCCTGTAAAAACCCCTCTGTGTGTCGGGCCTGTGTTTCTGTGTGTCCCAGATGGACCTTCAGATTAAAACCAACCACTCATAGGAGGCAAAATCTTGGTTAGGATGAATATTTATTAAAAAAAAAATCAAGCCTGTGAGGGACAGAGGATGTTTTGCTTAAAGACAGTAAAGTAGTGCTACAGATGGTGGATTAATGTATTGATTATTGAACCAATTAATAGATGTTTAGTTCATAATGGTGTGAAAAGTTGATAATTTTCCCAATATTGAAGATTCAACCTAAAGTGTTTTTCCCTCAGACCAACAGTCCACAACTGAAAGATTGTCTGAAACCAGAAAATAACCAGAGAAGTGAAGCTGGAGCAAGAGAATTTGTACATTTTCTTCCTAAAAATATCCTGAATTGATTATCAAAATAGTTGGCAATTAATTTAATAGTTGGCAAATAATCAACTATTTGACCAATCCAAGTTACAGCTGTACCATAAAGCTCCTGGAGGCAAACTTGTGATTTGTGATATTGGACAAATAAAACAGCTTTGTCTCAGTTGTAGTTGGAAAGTGTGTCAGCTCTACCAGACAGTTTGGCAGATAATCAACCTGCCTCCAGTTAAGTATTTTTTTTAAATGCTAAAACCAGCAGCTAAGAAGCAGAATCGCTTTTCTGAAATCCACCTCGTGATGTAAAAGTTATATCGCTGCATCGTCAGAAATCAGTGTCAAAGTGCAACCTACCTGACCGGGGGTTTCATAATCTGTATATTCACTCCCCGCGGCAGACGCTGAAGGGTTTCTCTGCTCGGTTGCTTCAAAGTGCTTTATTCACAACTATAAAGAGCTCAGAACCACTTCTTTGTCGGCCTCTAAACACCTCCAATCCAAACTGTGTTGTCACAGCTCGACTGTAAGAGTGCGTATCACTCATTAGCAGCTTGTGCCTGTCTTGACTTGTAGTCAACATTGCACTTCCTGACCAATAAGCTGCAGTGGCCGACTGTTTATAGGTGCAGACCCCTAACTGAAACCATGTGTGCCTGTAACTGGGCAAACACGTTGCTAGGAGGCCTCACTGATTTGCTTTTTCTTCGGGAGACTCGGCGGCGATTGCTCAGCGCTCATATGATAAGCGCTAAATGGGGATTTGGTTGAGGATCAAGCACTTGTGCAGAATGGCAGGCTGCTAATTGCTTTGTTTGGATGTTATTAAGTATATGCTAACAGGCTAAATCCACACGACAGAGTAACCGCACATATTGCTGATTTCAGCACCTAAGTTGCTCGTTGATCGAGGTGAAGAATTGGTCTCACTTGTTGTGTTTGTTTTACAATAATAAACAAGCATGAGGCTCATACTCGTGCTGGAGAAGTTTTCCAACAAGCTCAGTTTGCGTCTCGATCGCTGCGCTGATACTCAAATCTTCTTTCCTGAAAAACCTGTTTCCTGATTTATTATTTTGCAGTTTGCACAACGTATCACCAACTACAGCAAAGGTTGGGCTTTTTTTGAGGGGGAGGGGGGGTCTCCACTCATAAGGGGGAGGGATAATTACTGCATATGAGTTGAAGCACAAATGGTTGTTGTTTGGATCCGCAGTGCAGCGTCAGTTGAACCCAGGAAATGATATTAGCTTACCTTTTTCTTTCTCTGTGCGTTACAACAGATTCTCTTTAAGAGCAGCAGGCTGAAGTAGTGCAGCCACAACTTGATCCCCGTTCTTTCAGTGTGTGACCTAAGAGCTGCCTACACACACTGCTCTATAGTTTGTGTTTTCTTCACATGTGTCAGGTTAATAATAGGAATTGGATTTATCAGAAAGGAAGGATCCATCACATTCTAGCCACTGCTGCATACTCAGGAAGAGGGCTTGGTGCTTTTAACCCTCCCCCCATTCCGCTGCTGTCAGGAAGAGAGCCCCCTCCCCCTGTCGAGCGCTCCTGGCTGCTCCGCTTTAAATGGAGTCCTCCATTACACACTATACCTATCTCGAACTCCTCCCGTCCAGGGGGTTAAATTGCATGCATTAAGGCTGGAGCTGCACGGCACGCGGTGTAGCGGGCCGTGCTGATCCTGCAAGTTGGTTTTGCAGCATGCACCTCATCAGGTTTGCTGTTTCTGCAGCGGCTTGACACTTGATCCAAGATAACAGTGGCACATGCGCAAGAACCTTTGAGTTTTGCATCCCGGCACTTTGGAGTCGAGGATGATCAGACTTTATATTGTTGTTGCTGTATTTTTTGGATTTGGTTTTTTTTGTCATTTTGGGGTGAACAAAGTCCTCAACAAGCTGACACACTTGTATCTAGATAAAAATATCTAGATACAAGTGTGTCAGCTGGTCGGAGCCCACAGAAGTTGCCCTGCTTTTTATACAAGCTCCTCGTTTGGTTTCGGCCGGTCGGAGTCCTTTTGTTCTGTCTCACGCTCACCCTGTGTCTCTGTTTGGTTGCCTTTCATGTTCAAAATTTCCTTCCTGTGTCCATGCAATGCAGAACTAACTAACCATAAATATCATATTTAAATAATTCCTGTTAGGATTGTGGGCACAAAAGTCTATAGTTTGTTGCTGGATTCCGGCCACCTGAGTCCAGTAGAAGTTAGATAGAAGCACATACAATCCGAGTCACTGTTCTGTTTAGTGTCTTACTAACTTATCAGCAGTACAGCACACTGGTAAAGAAGTTAAAATAACCAACTAAATCAATTATAATACTTAGGACTTTGCATAAATAAGCTACAGCATTAATTCCTAAAATGTGATCTGAATCAGGCAAACTCCAACACACCCAAGGTTTCAATCCCTCTCTCTTTATAGACACAACTTCTCCGTTGCCTGTCTGTGCTCAATGGTGTTGAGGTTCAGTACCCATCCATAAGTTTGACGTTTGTTTAGCAGACATGCTGACAAGCCAAGTTTTACATGTCAAACTGACTAACTGAATAGGTGTTGTAGCAATGCACAAATTAAAGTAAAGCAGATAAGGTAATGAAGATGCATGAAGATTAGGTCACTTCTGATAAAAATCTAAAATATAAAGAAGTGTGGATTACTGTAAAAAAGTAAAGCTATCTGCAAACATGTTAGATGTCCATGTAGATCCCCAGATCTGCACTTGACTACTGCATTAGCCATTTTTTTTTATTTTCAAGTTTAACTACACTAATGAAACAGAAAAAAAAAGAAAAAAAGCATGTTACAGTCTCCTGCCTGTACGAGAAAAACACAATGAGGGGGAGGATGAGTGCTCGACTGTGTTATTAGTGTCATGTCTCCAGCAGCAGAGTCAAGTCAAGTCAAGTTTATTTGTATAGCCCAAAATCACAAATCACGGATTGGCCTCGGGCGGTTTTACTGTCTATACAGCAAAACAACATCCTCTGTCCTTAGCCCCTCGAATCAAATAAGGAAAAACTCCCTAAAAAAAAACCTTTAAGGGGGAAAAAGAGAGCTTGGCTTCTCCGCTGCAGCATGGAAAAACTAGGATGTACAAGATACCGAGCAGCAACAGGCTTGAAGTTATCTGCTGTGCCTCAGAGTTGGTTTAAATAGTTTCTTGGTGCAGTGGGTGTTGATCAACTGTTCTCGCCTGTTTCTGCTGATTTGCTGCTCCATTTCTCTCATGTTGGCCTCTGAGTGATTACAATAAACTTTATGTTTATCCCGCAAGTAGTAAATAATAAAAAAAAAGGGAATGGCTCAACCAATCATGTTGAACATCCTGAAAATTTAGGAGCAGTCAGGAACCAGCGGTGAGGCGAGGCCTACCATTCTGGATGATTCTATGTCACGAAACCTAGAGACATGCTTGAACGTAAGGGCTGCTGGTGAGTGTGAGTCTGTGAAAGCAGAACACACACTCACACACACACACATACATACACACAGCTTGAGCTGCCGCACAACAGAAATTCTTGTTCTTTGCAATTCGTCCTGTTACTTTTTAACCCTGGCTTTGAGTCTGCTCCTGCAGTTATCAGCTGGGAAAATCTTTATGTATAAAAATGTTCAATCAAACCAGAGCTCCACTGATGCTAGCTGTAGCAGCAGCACTATTCAAAATGGAAAAAAAAATAATCCTTTCAACTACTTCCTTTTTTTTATATGAACTACATGAACTACCTTTAATGTAGACTGTCCAGGTGCTGCACTGCCCCAACAGTTCATTCTGTCAGATGCATCTTATACTTTCCATGTTTGTGAGAAAACTAGTCTACCAGATTTAATTTTCCATCAGACTTCTTTTTTTTTTTTTGACTCTTGTGGCAGTGCTCTCACATCTACACCTCTAACGTCCACTGTCTGCAGGTGTCGCGTGGACTCTAATGTAGATTTGCTGCTTTAGAATCGAGAAGTACTGTTGATTTATTTCAACTTTATAACATATGAACAGATCAACACTTTTTCAGCATGGTGACCTCTGGAATCCTGGGTGACAACATTCTGCTGCTGATGCCTGATTTGCCAGGGTAGCCTGTGACTTGTAGATCCTGGTAGTAGCCACAGCTCAAGTATGAGAAAGGCAACACATATTTGTGTTCAGGCTCCTCCTGAAAGTTACAAGTGAGCTCTGCCACACTGTGGTGTGTCACCTCGCACGTTGCTTCATCTCGCTATCCCCGGTGGGTTATTGCAACCATGCGTCGGCGACCGTAAGATTCAGTTCCACTTTGGACCTCAGTCACTTTGAATGCTGCATGCCCTCTGCAGACAAAGATCTGATTTCAACTTACCTCCTCATTGAGTCTCTTTACATGCGTCAGTACACAGGAGAAAAAAAGTGTACCATATCCTTGTAAGAGTGTGTGTATGTGTGTGTGTGTGTGTGTGTGCACCCCTCCCCCACCCACTGCTCTTGACCCCAGGTTTCATCACTTACTGCTTTTTCTATTCCTCTAAAAATTGCTGTCCCATCTTCCGCAAACATACATCCTCTGTCACAAGTTGAGGGACCTCGAGTAGCTTCTGTGGGTGTATACTCTACTGTAATTATTATATAGACTGCATATATATTCTCTATTTTATGGACTATGTATACTGCATGTACTTTATATCCTGTACTCTATGTACTGTATATACTACATAGTATTTACTGTACTGTATATATACAGTACATGCATACATACAGTCTATGTACTCTATGCATTGTACTGTAGAATACTATATGTACTGTACTGTACGTACAGTGTGAATGTAGCAGCTGAGTGTTTAGTGTCCAGCAGGTTTTACCTGGCAGCTGCATGTCTTTCTCATGAACATCACATCTGCTGCCACTCTATTTTATTAGAAATATTCAATACAGAATGTTGTTCTTATGAAAATTTCAGGGAGAGCTGTGTAGACGTACACCTATGCCCGCTCAGCTTATCCACGCACATATTCAAGTCGATGAAATCCAAGACGTCGCAATGTCCTGCATGTGCTGCAGAATAACACGCCTCTCGTTAAGTGTGATAGGTATTTAATTGCAGGCAGCCATTAAAATACTACTCTCTACATTTCTTGTTTATTGTTGGATGCTCGTAAAGTTTCTGTTAATCACTAAAACATGATGAAAGCTTGTTGTTAGTAACAAGTAAGCGTATTTTCAACAGCGATGCAAGAACAAATGATAATCAGTTATGTATAGCAAAGATATCGTAACGAGTAAATTAATAATATCATTATTCATTAGCTTAGGTTACAGACATAGGTACATTGACTCCAATACCAGTACAATTTACACACTGGGGAATTGTTTAAAAATCTAAATAGATTATCTCAAAATAGCCATCCTTTGTAGAGGCACTTCGAAATTGATCTTGAATGTGGTGAAATACTTAAAGATGAGGTTTTCATGCTAATAAAGTGTTTTTTCAGGGTTCCTTTGCAGAAACTGGGCTATGAAATAGTATAATATCCCAACCATCAATTAAAGGAATATAGTGGAGCTCTTCCACCGGCTCCCTTTGAATGTAGCATTTAAACTAATTGGAACCAGAGCTGCTGGTGTGTTAAACAGTGACGTTTGAGAAAGACAGCAGTGCAGCTCCTAGGACACTTTAGCATTGTTGGTGGGATTAGTATTTTGCCTATTTCACCCCTGTTTCTCTTTTTAGGATTTATCAGTCAATAGAAGCTGCAGACCAGTATGATTAGCTCGTTTGATTCGGAGTGACAAGAACATGCGCTCACTACTGCAATGTATTCACATGCAATTTCCTGCAGAGAATTTGTTGAATATTTGTCTTCTCATCAGCCTTTTTAGCTTTGATTTACTTCCACATCAAACCAGGTGCAAGAACAAACAGATTCCAGGGCTAGATTTGACAAGCAAGCCAGCTTTTTTTTTTTATCCAGATATTCGTTACCTAAAGGGGGTCTATGCAGGAATCATGAAGCAATTCACTTGCGTTAATTGTTTATATTGCCATTGACCTTCTCCAACATTCTCAGTTTTCTATTTGGACCGAGTTGTCTATGAAGGACTTTTTTTCCTGGAAATTCCAAAGGATGCAATGTTTCAGTTACTCCCGAGTTTGCCTCTCTTTGCCTCCACCAGTAAACCAGAGAACGAGAAGAAAATTCAAAAGGGTTGATGCTAGATTGAATGGGGTTGGGAGACAAACTCAACAAAACTGGTGTAACAGATATTGGATAGTTGTTCTGGAGACGTATGGATTTGGTGAGTGGGGAAGAGCCAGAGTTGATGATTGTGGGAAGACAGTTGGTGACAAAAGTGAGTGAGTGCTTGTAATTCTATAATTAAAACATTGGAGCAATGATATAAAATCCCCTCCCCTAAACACTTCAGCAACATACTAAATCCTGCACTCTATGAAGAGACATCATTTCACACATAGGGACCTAAGTCTAGTGGTGATAGAACCTATGGTGGTTTGTTAAAGAGAGCATAGTTTGCCAAATAAATTAAACATATGTTGGAACTATCAGGGTCTCCTTTCTTTCTGCCAGAATCTCTTCTACTTTTAATCTCAGACTGTAACAAAATTCAGTTTCAAGCTGAAGACATGATTGATTTTCCCACCACTCAACATGTACTGAACTGAAAACCGTGAACTGAACTGTGGATTTTGTGAACCATCCCACCCCTAGTAATGGTAAAGGTTCCAGTTAGAATAATGATTCAGATTAGTGTTAGAAATGGAGTCCACTAATGTCAAATGACCCACCGCAACACGGAGTCCAACACAAGGTCTACAGATTCATCTAGTGAAGCCCATCTTTCCAGGGGTTGTTTTTCTGGATCTGCCCAACGCTGAGTAGCTGTCTGTCAGTGAGCAGCAGCTCTGTCCTCCACACACTCTGAAACTCTGACTCTCTTGTAATTTATGTTGACAATCTGCTAGAGCTGGTCATTTATACGGTAAGGTGCTGGCTGCAGCTCACTTAATGACCACCAGTGTCATCAATGAGAAGGAGTTTCTCAGACTTTATTTTAGATCCTTTAACATGAGAATCAAATTTATTTTTTTGTTTTATAATGATTATGTTTCTGTTAAATATTTAATATCTTTAAAATAAATATTATGAGTTCTAAAAATATGATTTAGGTCACGTACAATTGTGTGTGCATGCGTGTTTGTGCGTGGCTGTTTGTGCATGTCGCCTTGTCATAAAAGACATATCTCATTTAAAAATGATTATTAAAAGTAAGTCCATCATGGTTTATCAGTTGAAGGTCAAGCTGCCAACAGTGACATTCTTCCACATCAGTTAATGGCTGTTTTGAATTTTCCAGCAGAAGCGTCTCTCAGATTTCAGACTGGCTCTGTGTGACTTTTCCTGGGCCCACTTTCAGCACAAAAACCAGCGCCGTTCAGCTTTCACAAACAAGTGATCAAATATGAAAGATAATTACACGTATCCCCCCCCCCTGCCCAGTCGCCCATTGGTTTTGTGTTTCATCAGCAAATCCGCTGGCCTTTCTAGTGTTACGTGTCAGCGCACTTCCACATGAGCGCCGCTGCTCCAGCACGGGCTGCGTTTTTTTGACTGTAACCCCCGAGCGCCGGCGTACAGGAAGATGGTTCGGCGGTTATCTTTGGCCTGTGTGCTACACAGAGCCTCTGCAGCAGGATATGTGTGTCTGACACAAACACTTCCTCTCACTGTGCATCTCTTCTCTGCTTAGTTGCGCATTTTGAGATTCATTAATAATACTGCAGGTCACTCAGTAGTAATGTTGGATTTGAGTATTATATTGGTATTGTGCTAATTATATATATATATATATGTATATATGTGTGTATATATGTGTGTATATATGTATGTATATATGTGTGTATATGTATATATATATGTGTGTATACGTGTATATATATATATGTGTATATATATGTGTGTGTGTATATATGTATATGTATATATATGTACATATATAATGTACGTGTGTGTGTGTGTGTGTATGTTGACGTATGCAGTAAACAAGGGTGGTAGTCAAAAAAAAAGTCAGTAAAAAGTTTTGTGATATATGAGCTTATACACAGTCTCTTTTCTGAGATGTGTGACTACATATGTATTTAGTAGGATGAGCGAAGCGTCACTGGTGTACCTGTCATTGCAGGAATGTTGACCTGGTTCGGTGTGTTCTCATTTTGCCTCCTCATCCCGTTTCTCTTTTATCTTTATTACGGTCTCTTTCTGTCTTCTGTCTGCTCCAAAATAAAAGGGAGACTACACACTGCACCGATCGCCACTTGAGTGTTTCCAGACTTTACATGACATCCCCCAACCTGTGCATCGGTTTGTGGGTGGTTGCACGGAGGTTATTGCCCCTGTTTTTTCTGCAGCTTGTTTGTGAAACATCCTCCAGCCTGCTAATATTGAAGCTTCCTCCAGTGGTGGATACTATGACATGACGGAATTCCTCCAGTTTTTTCTTCCCTTTTCAACAGTAGCAAGTCACATTACATGAGAACAAATCTCTTGTACTTATGCAACACAGAGATTAGTATGGGCTTGTTAACGTTACAAACACAGCCGACAGGAATAAATGGGTCAGTGACTTATAAAGTTTGGCGAGATGAGAAAGTAAAAGAAAGTTTTAAGAAGCATTCATCATGTCTTTAAATATGTACATTTTGCATTATTGTTGGTTTCATGACATTTAAAAGTCCATTTGTACCAAATCTCACAGAATGTATGATTTTTTTCACCCAATATGACACCTAATATCAAATAGTGTCACTAGAAAAGAATGATAATTCACCTAGAATATAAAACTGGTCGATGGCATGTATATTTATTTTGAACCTTTTTAGAAGGGTTGAAATATCTAGTACTAAGTTTTAAGGATTATCCCAAATTCAAAGTTATCTTAAAGTGAGGAGGATTATACGTAACAGAAACTACTACAGAAAACTGTGTTGGTGGAAAACTTGAGTTTGATAATTCTAAGTTTCACTCTAATGTGAAAAAGTGATGTTTATCCACACACATCGTTCATCACGTTTGGTTTCAATGAGGAGGCAAAAATGCCAGAATTTGCTGAAATAAGTTATGTTTTTTTTGTTTTTTTTTGTTAAACAACTAATTAGACTTATCTTGTCAGACTCTGTGACGTGTGCCTGAGTCTCCTGAGATTGAAAATGCAGTTTAAGTTGTTTCAGAATGAACTGCACTGGCAGCCTTTATCCTATAGAAAGAAAAGTTGAGTGGGGAGGATTACAGCAGTCCTGTGGTAATATGACACATACTTGCAGGGTCAAGCGCTTTTCCGTTATCACACGTTCATTTTGACCAGGTTCCCACCGATGTCCTTCAACAGTCAAACAGTCGCTTTGCCACAGTTTCCTACAGAAAATTTGTTAGGCAAGGTGGTGAGGGGTCGGCAGGGGGAAGGGGTGGGGGGGAATAACAAAGCCCACATTCTGTTCTGTGCTGGGATTATCTGAGGGTCTGTGAACACATCTTAGAGCAAGACGCTGCAGCTAGGGAAATAAGGAAACGCATGAACTTTTTCATTTGAAGTTTTTTGTCATGGCTACAGCCACAGTGGCCTGTGTTATTAAGTAGTAAAGTAGCAGCTAAACTGGCTAAAGCTCAGAACTTAACTCTACCTTTTCTCTGGTACGTCGCTGGTTTTCCCTCTTCTGACTCTAACCTGTTGCCAAGTGGTTGATGACGTCCTTGAAACCGTTATCCCCTTCCTTCAGAAGAAATTTAAAGTAGCATCCACCCACCACACCTGAATGAATATTGAGGAAATACCGACTATGCATGTAGCATATGCATTAACTTTAAAGCAGGAAACCCTGATTTCAAACATGCAGAGCTGTAATGACTTATGGATTTATCAATTTCATTTGCAATTCTTTTGAATAATGAGTGAAAAACACCACACTTTATGTGCGTTTTATGCGTGTTCTAGTGTTCTTCTTCTAACGTGATAGCATTTACAGAACAATTATGCACTGTGTCTGCAGCTGATGTGAGTGAGCAGGTTGTGAGTTGACCTCTGTGCTTCTTGAATTGTGCAGGATGCATTCTACAGGCCTTATCACTCCCCTTATCCTGTGGGCAGTTTCTGGCCCCCATGTTCCCTTTGGACCCCCCACCCCCCAACTTCTCCACAGAAAGCTTGTCGTATTCTATTTGTGAATGCCATACAGGGGCTGCTCTGTCCTTCATCATTTCTCCTACAGTCTGCTTATGGTCTTTCATCTCTCTCAGGCTTTTACACACTGCCGATGGAAAAGGGCTTTGATCTGATGTCCTATCAGTACCAGCGTAGGCCTCGGGCCCTCGTACTCCCATTGCTCCCTCGCCGTCTTGCTCTGAAAACATATTGTCAGGGTGTGGTGGACAATGGAGTCCACCCAGCTGAAAAGCCTTTGTTTGTTGTGGTCCGGCTTTGCCAAGGGCAACTGCCTGTGTGGGTCTCTATGAAAATTCCTGCAGCAGTAGTGGTCTATTAGATTAGACCCTCACATTTGCCAGTGTTTTGCAACCTTTTGCATGGCTGATGTAGCCACCTGAGCTCCAGGGTGAGGAAAAACAAACCGTGCTTCCCATAACACTTTGAGGGGAGTCTTTTTTTCTTTTTTTTCGCCTCCACTGCAGATTGCACAACAGCAGTGCAAACATACACACAAGTAAAGCATGTGGACCCTTCACCCTCTGCATCTGCAGTGCGCAAACAGATCAGATTTGTTTTCTTCTGAAGAGACAGCTTTCCGTAACTAACCAGAGATCTAGAGGAACATGCTGGATAGAAGCTTGTAAAAGTTGAGTCGCCCTAAGTCTCTCTTTGTATGGATCAGTTCTGATTGTTTCCTTGTTCTCTGTGACTGACCCGCGGAATCTCCTCTTGAATTTAAATCAGGGAATGTAGTGCACAGCGCAGGGGTATCCCTGGGTTAGCTGAGTCCACCCCCTGCCCCTCCCCAATTTCTCTTCCGTACTCCCCATGCAATTTTCTTCCCTCTTCTTCCATGCTGCCCTTTGCCCTCCCAAACCCACTGGCCTTCCTCCACTTCTGGTTAGAGATGTCATAACAGAGCCACTCTGCTGTGGTATTCCTTAGAGGAATGTGCTGCCTTGGATTCTGGTGTGTGTATGTGTGTGTGTGCAGTGGATCAGACCAGGCCGGCGCTGGCACTCTCTTCTCCACACCTGTCGGTGCCAGTCGAGGCAGAAGCAGCGCCGTGATGTGTCCCTCCTGTCCTCCATGACTGCATGCACGCATCGGACCGACACACACGGGCCAACTGCGGGTGTGTGGGAAAAGAGCGCCGTGCACACGTTAAGCCTGCCCACACCGCAGTGTAGAGCATCGATGACGGACTGAGCCACATAAAGTATCAGAATACTGGCAACCATTTGTGTCTACATGCCACAAACTAACACTGTGTGGTGAATAGATCCAGTTGTTGTTCACTACCTGATTGTGCAGGTGTTGCCATATCTGGCTCCCACATCTCACTTCACAGGCTTTGTACTTTTGTTTTGGAATGAAACTCAACAGCCCTTGCAAATTACAGTTTCAACGTTTGCATTTTCAACCTAACGGACAACAACATGTTTGATCCTGTATCACTCGTTCATTCTATCTACCTGCGGCTTTGCTTCTCCATCTATCATTAGAAATACATTAGATAATGACAGCATTGTGATTTTCACTAGAGCTGCAACGATTAACAAAATAACAAAATAAAAAATACATTTTTGGTTGTGTCTTCAACATGGTGATTGGAATTTTACACCATTTTATGCCAAACGACTATTTGATTATTCCTATTAATAATAATTACTTTAATCAACTATTAAAATAAAGGTAAGGTGCAGCCCTAAATTTCACAGATGACTTCAGGGTCCAAAATAAACCCTGTCTTTATGTTCAATACAGGTGTCAAAAATGTTTAGCTTAGCATAGCACAGACTTGAAGTAGAAGATATTGAGTAACCTAGCATCAGTAGGAGTGCATATACAGTACCATCCACTTAACCTAAAGCAATTGGTTTACAGGTTGCAACTTGTTGATACGCTGTCAGAAATGTATCCAAACACCACCCAACTGTTCAGTTTGAGTTGCCCAGCTGATTCACACTCACCGTTCAGAACAATGGTGCAAACATCACTGACGTGGTAATACGAAGCATCAGCGTTTAGCAGCGTGTTACTGTAGCTGCTGCAGGCGGAGCCAGTTTAACTACTTTAGATACAGTTAGACCATAAAACTGCTGTCAGCAGGTGTCCTGACTCCTGGCAAGAAACCCAAAGCTTGTTTTCCGCTTTGCGCTGCAGCACGACGGAACTATTTCAGGAATAGTCACGGACAAAATGGCCATTTTTCAATCTTTACCATATTAAAATAAAAGGAAAAACAAGTAATTTATACATTTTTTTTCTTGTTCATCCTGAACTGTTGCAACAAGAATTTGCTCTCTTATGTGACTGAAACATTGCACACAGGATGCACTGAGAAACCATTTGTGATGCGTTTAATATAGGCTCTATAAGCTGATCGCCACTAATGCCTCATGTAATTAGACAGGTTTGTATTACAAGGCAATTACCCTGATCTAGGTGAAAAGGGCCTGCTTGCCGAGGGAGACAAGTATGACTTGAATGTTTTGAGAGGGCTGGAATAAGACCGAATGGCATCTCAGCAGCAGCGGTGGAGTCACGTGACTTGGCCGCTATTTGTCTTTTGGTTGGCCTCAAGGTGGGGAATGATACTCCTAACAGCTGCGGGAAGCATTTCCGGCGGAGGGTTTTCTCTTCAGCCAAGCACACGGAGGTCCAGCAGCACAGCGGAGCCGGGATGCAGTGACGGCTGCTCCTTCACCACCAGCATATATTCTGACTTAGACCAGACAGAATCACAACAGGGTAACTTGGAAAATGATTATTATGAATGTTTCCTCTCTGGAAAACTATCATGTTTTTGATAAAATCAGGAATCCTTTCCTGATGAATCGGTAAACATTTCCTTACTATTTTAAATCTAAGATTTGCTCTGTTTTGCTGTGTTTTATCAGGTTTTAATTTTCAGGGACCTTTTCTATCCCCTGTTTTTTTAGCCTGGCAATAAAACCAAACCTGCTAGAAGTGTCTCTAATAGGGACCTGTCGGAGGTGTGGTTACAAACCCTCTCAAAGTCTTTTCTCCTGATAACACAATGGGCACCGGAGCAAAAACCGATTGAGCCGACCAAAGAAAGGAAGTGGCGCTAATGTCCTTCCGCCCGCGTGCTTCAAAGAGCACGATGACATACAGTAAGTGCATTTTTTCGCGAAGCAATAAAGGGTAAAGATTTGGCTGGCGCATACTTGGCATGTCATCGCTAAGCGCCTGAGTGCGAGCTGCCTCGTTGTGTTCAATTGCCTCGCAGCGGGTGTCGAGTGACGGCGCTGCCACCCAAAGTGCTCGCCTGCAGCCGGCCCGGAAGGTCAGCAGTTTGAATCCTAGTCCGGCCGAGTCTGGGAAGGGGAAGTGGATGAAAAATGCTTTCCTTTCATTAAGCAGGTTGAGTTTCAAGCATAGCGCCTCACGCTACTTTGAACTGCGAACAGTAGAAAGCCATTTAATTGCACTGGGAATGAAGTGGACACATATTTACAAATGCATGCCGCTTAAACAAATATCTGTAATGTAAATGAGCGGATGAGTGAGTGACAGATTCATAAATTAACAGTCAACAATAAGATCTACTATTTATTTCTGTTATGAAATGTGCAGGTGTGAATAGAGGAAAAAAGGTGACTTAAAAAATACAAAATCAAATGTTTCAACATCTAAAGGCCTGTTTTGTTGTGCAGGAAATGTTGGGTGTGATCTCTGACATGCTCCGTTTGCATGTCTGCATTGTTGCACCACTGTTAAAGAGGTGTGCGTGTGTGTGTGTGTGTGTGTGTGAGAAAGAGAGAGAGAGAGAGACTTCCTCTTGAAGGAGGGGCTGTAGATTGGGATAGACAGGAAAGTTATGTCTGGTATTTATAGCTTTTTGTATGCAACTTTGTTATCTCAAGGACAGGGCACGGTACCAGACCACAAACCAGTTTATTAGTCAACCCCCAGACGGTTCTGAAGATGTTACTCATGATAGTTTTGTCCACATATTGTTTTCCAGAAGCCTGTGAAGTGTCAATACTAATACTGTGCCCTGAATCTGATACATTCCAAGAAATAGTTTTACCACAAAGTCAACTTATCCAGATAACTGCAGGGTTTCCTCCGGGTTAATTGTGACATGATGTACATATTTTTATGCTTACTATGGCACCAAAACTTGTCAGAACCTGATGTGTATGGGTTTGATGCTAAGCTATAGATAACTCCCATGAATTCCCAGCTGAGGCAGCAGGAGCAGAGGTTGTAACCGTGGCCCTTGAGCTGACAAATAATCTGTAATTGTGTCATGTAGTGGAGGAATCCACTGCCACGCAGATGGCCAGTAAAGCCATAAGCAGCTTTTGAAAAACTCCTGGCAGAAAATCTATCAGAACCAACTGTTTCTGAGCCTTTTTTTAGCCCACCACCCCGCCGCAGTCCATGTCCTCTCTCGCCGGTATCAGATCGGTTTTCACATAACTCGGGTTTCCTTCAATTCACTGCTCTGCGTCTCCGATGTGACGAAACTGCCTTTTTTTTGTGCGATCGTTCTTCTTGGCAGAAAAACCTGGGGCAGGCACCTTGGCCGTGCATGTTTTGTACATGTAGCGCACGGGCCGCTCGTACTACTGCTTTCTTCCACTTAACAACTCAGCTGGTATGTAGTTGTTTTTGGTAGCGGCCACATGTCCATGAGTCACCGTATGACTCGTTGTTTGACTTGAGAGTAGCGATCAGTGAAAACTGAGCTCCTCTGTGCAAGCACTGGCCACGCTCATCTACCTCTGCTTGTCCAACGGGCCCAAGGCAGGCCGCTTTCACACCAAGTCCGGAAATACGCAACCTGACCTGTTTGTTTGCATCTCTTTGTCCTTTTAAGATGTGACATGTTTATTTCTCAGATTCACAGCTTTGTTCCCGCTACTGCTGATCTGTCTGTTAATCCATAGCATCAGGAATCAGTGAAACAAAATATGTAATTTGTTGTTGTGTGAGTGTGTATGGATCACTGATTAAGGGTCAAAAGGTCCAAACTGTCATGGGGCGTAACCCTAAAAACTTGATACTAGATAGTTTACCTTTTATTTTAAAAATTAATAAACACATTCTATATTATAGATTAATTATATATCAATTATATCAATATTCTAGATTAATTACTATTTGAAATTTTTGCCTTCCTCATTTTGCTAACTAGGATTTGTCACTGACCCAAATAATGGTTGGCAAGAAAGTTTAAAAAAAAAAATCATTGGGTAACTCAAAATGTATAGTTTGTGCTCATGTTGGTTTCATGACCTTTAAAAGTCCATTTGTACCATTTATCTTTACCAAAATCCTACAGAATGTAACATTTTTTTTTTATGATATGGTGTCACTGACAAAAAAATTATCAATTTAAAATATTCAATTCACCTAGAATATAAAACTAGTTAATAGCATGTGCTTTTATCTATTTTTTAAAATACTTTATTTTTTAGGGTTACACCATGACATCTGACAGTGTCTCATATAAGTTTCCTGACTGATGGCTGATTGATGGCTCGTTAATTCACAAGATTGAAATGTGCTAATATACAGAACACTGCAGTGTCTGTGAACCATTAAAAAGAAAATACTAAAACAACCAATTTTTTTTTTCCAAACAGTCTGTAAAACAGCAACAACCTGACATAAGGATCCACATGTTGTTTCATCAGTTCTACTGTGGAACAGACAGAAACAAATACAGAAACGGTGCTACGTGGCGAATATTAAATTTCAATAAATGTTATAGTAAAAAGCAAATAGATGACCAGACTTTCTAATGAACACAAACGGATCCGCAAAAATCACACTCCTCCCTTAATGACCTAGATAACCTTGTCCGGGAAAAATATTTTAGAACTCACTCAAATAAATAGCAAATAGTAGCCAGACTTTCTGACATATAAAAACAGATTAGCAAAATAAAAACAAACCTTGAATCCTCCAGCGTCCAGAGCGCTGTAACAAAAACCTCCTCGTCATCCTCCGCCCTCCTGCTGATGTCTCAAAAACAGCCAAACAAGGTTTGGATTTATAATCGGCAGCATGTGACCTCGCTGTGGGGTGGAGTGGATTGACTTCAAATCAGTTAAATTGTGTGATTTCGGTTCTGTAACTTTTTCTTATTTAAGAGTGAAATTGTGAAATGTTAATAAATGTTTCTGTGTTTCCACATTGTTTTAATATTCACAAAAACGTATCTATCGATCGATCCATCCATCCATCAATAAACCAATAATGTCAGTATTTCCTGAGGGACTGTGAACGCGTCTTGGAGTTTCAGCATTTATAGAAAAAAAAATGACTGCAGCATGTGACATTTTCTTTAAAAAGTTTGTAGTTTTGTCGTTGGCTACGGCCACATTAGCCTATGTTAATAAGGAATAAAGTAGCAGCTAAACGAGGTAACTTACTTTCAATACTTTGGAGCACAATGGGAGCAGGAAGACAATGGAGGTTTGAATGGTAATAAAAGTAATTGTGATGCAGTGTTTCAAAACTGGAACAAAAGCTTTGCTGCAGGACAGTGGTCTCATACGTACATGTATTGGTTTTTAACTTTCTTTTTTTTTTTTTTTTGGTCAAATAAATTCACTGGCACAGGTGCAAAGAAATTATTCAGCTAGGACTCAAACACTGGTCTGCTGCTTACGAGGCAAACACACTACCCCCTACACTTCCACAGCACACATATGGGACTTTCAGTTATAATGATAATATAATAATTATGTTTTGACTATCCATCTGAAAAAAATCACAAAAAAGGATGCCCCCTATCGTGCCATGTGCAAACTATATGTGAAAGTTGAGGTTGATCAAACAAACAGTCAGAGAGACATGAGAGGAACAGACTGACAAACACTCCTTGATTCACATATATAGTTAATTATCATGTCTTAAACCACTACTAGTAAAATACAAGACAATGTTCAACAGGCAATAAAACAGTAAAATATTCAAAAACAACTAATAAGTTTAAAACTGCTCTAGAATGATCCTTATATTATTTAAAATATGTGATTTATTTTATGTCTGTATAAATATTTACTTTTTTTTAATACAGAGTTATACTTTTTTATTTTTTAACCAAAAGTTTTGACCATTTTTTGCTATATTGGAATCAAACCTCAGAAGCTGGAGTCCAGAAAATTCCAACAATGTGCATCTATGTGCTGGTCCCTGACTGACTGGCGGCAGTCAGTAGGATCCCTGTTCTGCTGACATCGTCTGTTTGTGACTCACAAGCACAACACACAACAAAGTGTCCTCAGAACTCTCCTTAATAGCTGCTAAATGGGAGCTATGTGCAAACACGTGTAGGCAGCGTCAGTCCTCCCAGTGATGGACGGCTAGCTGACAGAACCGCTGGCAACGTCAACAAACATGTCCGCCGTCGTCTAAATTTACCAACAGCCGCCTCCTGCCTGGTCAGGATTTCTCCCGAGTCCTGAAAGAAACCATATTTATAAAATTGCAGACAAGCACATTAAGCACCGACAGACATTCCTGATGTGACCCAATTATGTTTCAGGGAAACCGTAACTCCTCATAAGCAACGTGTTCCGTGTTTAAATGATGAATGGGGATGTTTCTGTGATTACTAATAACCTTTCTAGCTGTAGTATCAGTCAGCAGCATTGTGAGTTTAGTCTTGTCCTGAATAGTCAGTTAAGCTGTTAACCAGGTGACGGGAAATTAATCATCATCTATTCTGATAATTATTAGTTTGTTATCAATCACGTGAAATTGCTTTAAATGTGAAAATTTGTGAATTTATTTCGTTTTTTCTAGCATTGAGATCAATATAAAGGTCAGTGACAAATCATATTTGGTGAGATGAGACAAAAACTTTTTTTTTTTAAATGCAGGTTTAATAAACATTTATCAGGTCTCAAAATGTACATTTTGTGTTCATGTTTGTTTCTTGTCATTTAAAAGTTTATTTGTATCTCTTTTTTTGTCAGGAAACGTCAAATGGTGTAACCAAATAATTTTAAATATTAAATTCACCTAGAATATAGAACTAGTTCATAGCACGTACCTTTAATTTTTTTTTTTTTAATTTTTAGGAGTCAAACTATCTGTTCCCACATTTTCTATTTAGTTGGTCGGACAAAACAATTTTTTTTTATAGACTGAGCCCTGGAAAAACTGAAGGATTATTTGAGAAAATAATTAAACGAAAATAACTGTTAGTTACAGCCTCATCATTTTTTTTTTTATTTCTCATTTGGAGACTCATTTTATTCTTTTTTTTTTCCTGTAGCAGCACCACTGTCTGTTCTTCAGGAAACAATAGTGTTTTTTGTGAATGCACAAAAGCACAGTGACTCATTCGGGATTCGGGAGAACAAATTGTGAACTGTGACATTTTTATCTGCAATCGGGGGCGGCTGTGGTGCACGTTTGTCGGAACGGGTAGGGCAGGTTTGCGTGTGTTCGGGTTAAGGGGAACAGGAAGAGACACTTTTTTTGTGACTCGGAGACGCATCACCGACCCTCGTGGCCTCGTAAGAACAGACAGGAAAAAGGCCGTTATCTGTCCCGTCACCCTTCCTGGTGCTCACCAACGCGGCGTTCCTCCTCCTCCTCCTCCTCCTCCTCCTCCTCTTCCTCCTCCTCATGTGTGTCCCGCGCGGCGTTTTCCAGCATCTGCTGCTGCATACCTTGCGGCTTGCAGCACGGCTGTTTGAAAGAGGATCTGGAGAGTTCCCTCTGGACAAAAAGTAGAAAGCTGTCTGAGAAGCTGTCCAAATACAGCAGGATCCACCAGACGCGCGGTGATGGGAATAATAAATAATAATATATAAAGCAGAAAGCCAACAGCTATTCACTGTTTGTTTAGGCGAGAGCCCTGCTGCTGCCCTGCGATATTAAAGTGCTCACACACGCATCCAACTGCTTTATATACCTATTTTAAAGGTTTGCATTTGCCATTTTTCCTCCCATTGTCTTGCCTCGGATTGGTCGGGTGAAACCTCCACCCTCCTCCCGGCCCGCAGCGGGGTTTGGACAACGTCTCACAGCGGACGCCAGCAGTTTGTAAAGCTTTTTGCCTCCTTCCAAGGACGCTATCCCAATAAGGTGTGAAAGTAATGTACACGGTCATGTGGGCCTGGATGCCGCCGTGCTGCCGAATGCTTTATTGCTGGAAAAATAAGATCTATCATGTAACGTATCTTTTCCTGAGCGGCGGTTTTGGAAAGTTTAGCTTATGGATTATACTGTACCTGCTCAATGAGAGGCTGTGTCGGGGCTTGTCAGCTGGCAATTAGCCTCATGTTTCCACAATGTAAGGAAAAAAACCACTGAGGCCGTCATCGCTGTATTCACTTATTAATTTTTGCTTTGCTGAGATTGCTCCCTCCTTTTCTTCTCTCTTTTTCTTTTCTTTTCAATTCAACATTTCTTGAAAGAAACCAAACAAAGAGATTAGTGGTTTAGGATCAGGCTTTTCATGTTGCTGAGGTTTCTATTTTAAGCTCAGGCTGTGGTACTGACATATAATGCCGGAGGAAAAGCAAAGCTGGGAGGAGGGTCCTCAGAAACAACTGCTGCCATGCAGAGGTGGAGGACCGCTTCTACCCAAACAGCTGTACCTTTCGCTTTGATTCTCGCTTTGCTCGATATTTTCATCAGGAACTCTACACTCGAGTTTCGAAACTTTAGAGATTACACCTCCTGAGTGCTGCCTGTCGCCATTAGGACATATTCTTGCATTGCTTACACCGGAGCCAATTGTCCTCACAGCAGGGAATGTAGTTTATTTTGACACACGATCAAGGTGCTCTGAGGCATGTTTGGAGCCGGGTCAGGTTTTAAAAGAGCCGTGTGGTCGTGATGTTTGTGTGATGGTTTTTGTTTGACAGTAATTTGCGAGGATGCTTCAGTGTCCTTTACAGTCCTCCCATGTGGCCTATGTTCTTTATTCTCTTTTTTTTATATCAAGCCTCTGCCTCATCTTCTGAAGCCATTTTTCTTTTCCAAAGAACGAGCCAGTCCGTCTCACACAAGTTATTATAGAGGCGGTTTTTATTTGCAAACAAACTAGTTTGGAGAGAACATGTTCTCCGAGTCTAATCTGGAGCAGATTTCAGAAAAATCCTCTTTGTGAAATTATAACTTATCATCTTCTCCAAAATAAATGGCTCAGAAATATAAATATTCCTGATTTATAAATGTGTGTCGAGGAAAGAAAATCCCAAATTTGAATGCTACATACATGTATAATTATGCAGACGCGGGCCTTCCTCCAGTAGATTTATTCCTGATCGTTCTCAGTAGCTCATCTGTTGGCTGTTTGCTGTGTGGGTTGTCTTCCTGCTTTGTGGCCTCGCTGGCACCGTTTTGCTAGTAAATGATCTCCTGTGATCAACTGTGGAGGCTTGCTGGTGATCATGTTCACATTGCTGCGTGTCAGTGTGGCACGAGGTTGTCACGACACCAGAATTTTAAACTTCGACACAATACTGATATAAAGCAACATACTTGAAACCTCTTTTTTTTTTTTTTTTGATACCACAGCCAGTGGTTTGCTTGAGCATTTCCATGTGATGCTACTATTGCATTCATTTGACAGATTTAGTTCCTTTTAAGATGCATATTTGACTCCAATGATATTATAGCAAGCTTCAAAATACTAGCAAGCTTCTTTAACTACTAATAGTTAAAGATAAAACCAGTGGTTTCAACCTTTGAGACGTCTCACACACAGCCTCGGGTCATATTTCACACATCTACGAGTTGTTAACAGCTCTACCGAATAGTGATTTTTCACTCCTAACTTCTCACATGGTTTCATTTCAATAAACGAACAAATAAGATAAATAAATAAACACCAAAAAAGTGAAAACAGACTTGATTATAACTTTGTTTTCTGTTCTTTTATATCCCATAAATCATCATACAAAGCTTCAGATTTATCTGCCGACCCTCTGGAGGGGCCCGACCCCTAGTTTGGGAACCACAGCTACAACATGATGCTACTTACACACTGACCCTCATATCAATAATCTAATGATGTCATATACAGAATATATCTATCAGAGGGCTTCTACCTTACTAATACTTCAATCCCATTATTGATAATACTTTATCTTAAGCAGGATTTTACATTGCTGTGTTGGTTCCTCTTACTTAAGCGAAGAATTATTTCTTCATGGCAAAACTTTTTATTTATTAACAATCTGCACGCAGAGCAGGCAGAGAAAAAAAATCACTTGACACATACCAACATGTTTTCAATGATAATAGTAACTGACATAATTATTTATATTATCATATTTTTAGTTGTTATTGCTCTTCAGTGCTGCTGCTAATGAATATTTTGATAGCTGAATAATCTATTGATTATTGCGCAAATTAAAATATCTTTTTTTTTTTTGTCCAGAGCACCAGTCCACAACCCAAATAGCACTAGTTTACTATTATAGAAGACAAGAGCAGAAACAAATTGTCAGATGAGATAATAGATAGATAATTACTTATTGTTGCAGCTCTACAATTATTTCGTTTTTTTCTCATATTGTTCTACCGTAAAGACAGTGAAGTTGACTCAGCGGGGATTCCCTGTTAAAATAAAGGATAAATAAAAACAGTGGACCAAAGTAGACCAAATCCATGCATTATAAATCATCTCTTGTGATGCCAATCAAATCTATGCATTCCAATAATAATTGAAACTTGAGTCTCACACACACAAACACAGGGGAGTGACCAGAGACTGCAGCCACAGAAATAAGCAGCTTGTATTTATTTAAGAGAAAAATCATTTCACATGCAGCACCCTTAGAAGAGAAAACAGACCGTTTATTTATTTGTTTAAGGATCTGCTGATTTAGAAGTGAATGTTAATATAATTTCTTGACATATATGGTACCTCATATGTTGACTTTCTTTTCTTTGATTACCTGCAGGTGCTCTTTATTCGATCTATGAGACAACTTCTCAAAACAGTAGAAGGGAAGTTAATACTCTGCATTACATCCACTCTGATTTATTGTTGTAAACAATAGAAACAGACGGAAGGGTTACAGAAAAGTGCTTGTGAGTATTTCCATTATAAATACTCAAATGGATAAATATAATTTTTGATGATTCCAATATTTAGTAAAGCGGTGGAGCTCATCATTATCATATCGCATATCCAGTGACATGTGGCCCGGCCTCCTTCCCTCAACTATTGGAAACCACATGCTGACACTGAGCAGTGCTTTATTGAGCACAGCCTCGGAGGGATGCTTGGGAGTCACTTTCATGATGTGCAATGTTATTCTTATTTCCAGTCAGTAACTCCACTAATGTGGAACAGACGCATCATATTGTTGACTCTGCGTTTTTTTTTTTTTTTTTAACTTTAAAAGTGTATTCTTTCACTCTGCATGTTTTTCATACCGTGAAGAAGGCACAGCTCTGTGGAGATAAGCTTGTTTATGTGGTCACGGATAGTTGACCCTTCCTGGTCATCTGTTTCCATATGTGGACCAAGAGTCAGACGATGGCTGTCATAGATGTCACGAGTCCATAATAAGGAGGAAAAAGAAAAAATCCTCTCCGGAACGGAGGCTGGACTTGCCTCATTCTTGATCAGTTTTTGTTAGGAATCATTTTAAAGCAGGTACACATCTGAAAAGGTGGAATAAAGTACTTAATTTATAATAGGTCTTGATATTGCAAAACACATCAAACAAATGTTTATTTAGTTATTGTGAGAAAGAGAGATGGTGCTTTTTTCCCTTTAAAGGGTTATTTCTTCTTTTTTAATCACAATTATCGGGATGTATTGTAGATGATGTGGGGCGTTGTGGTATCGATAACCTGGTTCTGTAGTATCCTGATCGTACGGTATTCTGACTCTGTGACTCCCAATCCCATGTGGAGACTTGTTTTAAGGTGTTAGGCCACAAAAAAGAACTATAGCCTACAGTGGGGGGAACAAACCTCACTTTTTGTAGAGACAGAAAAAGTCTGATTCTATTAACAATATACCAGTGCAAACAGGTGGAATGTTGATGTTGTGTTTACCATTCCTTGGCAGATGTTTAGTAGACAGATGTGCTATAGACACAGTGCTGGGTATATTCCTGGATTAATAGCAATAATAAGTCAGTGTCCATCAGTGGCAAAGTCAACATGTTATTGTAAAAGATTATGATAATCACTTCTCAGGAGTGGATTTGTGGAAAAATATTTGTCATAACAAAAAATACAAAAGCTGAGAGATGTGTGGAACCAGCGGTTGTACCTTTTGATCCGTCCTGTGAGCCAATGACAGGCCGGAGCAGCTTCTGCTGTGGTGAAGCTGGTGAAGCTGCAGGTGAGAAGCAGCTGTCAGCCCCGTGATGGAAGACACGCATCTGTACCGTAAGAAGCTGCCGGGTGAGCTCAGCAGTTCGCTGCCCACAGAAATGCAGTGTCGGTAGGGGGGGGGAGTGGGTGGGAGGTCGATGCTCACACACACACACACGAGCAAGCTACAGCAAGCAGCCGACAGCTTCACCTACTTACCACCTCCAAATACCCCCCTTTTTTCCCTCCTCTTCCTTCCTTATACGGCCGGGACAGACGGGACTGGCCGGGGCCGCTTCTTTTTAAACCATTGTTTACAATGTTTACAAAACGAAACAAAAGGTTTTGTGACCGCAGCGAGTCGCCGGAGAGAGCGCTCCACTGCGTCCCCGAGACCTCCCAGTTTCCCACAGTGCCTTGGGAGGGGTTGGTTGGCCGACCCGGGGAGCTGGTGCCCTCGCCTGCTTCCAATCAACCGCCAGCTGCAGGCTGCGGCGCTGAAGAATTTTTGATTTCCTGCACACACACACACACACTCCCCCAGCACCACCACTATACACACACACACACACACACACACACACACACACACACACACACACACACACACAGGCACTCACACCCTCCTACCCCTGTTTTCAAACGTGGGCAACTTAAAGGCGAACAGGCCGCCTTGCAGAGTTGATCCCAGCTCCGTGAGGCCCAGGCTCCATGGCACAGTTGAGTGCAATTTGGGTTCTGCACATAAAGTGTGGTTTGTTTCTGTTCTGGAGACGTTGCCTGGAACAAAAGAAGTGCCTCAGTACTGTACAGAGCCCCGAGCAGGCCCAGCACACTTCAAACATGTTGCCTACCAAAGTGCAAATTCTCTGTTGTTAAATTAAATAGGGAAAATATTATTGTCTGAAAATTATTATTCTTACTAATGTGTTGCACATAAGCTGGTAATTAGATTCAAGACTTGCTCTCAGTCTGACCTGACCTTCCCAAAGGAAGTTTCGGGAAACTTAAAGATACTCTTGTTGAAGATGCACGACTGTTTCGAGTTTCCATCAATGACACAATTGCAGTTTATCTTCAAGTTTATTTTAGCCATGCTGCTGACATTAATATGGTGGGAAATCACTTTGATTCAGTGGATTACAGCTTTTTGTGATGACTCGAAAAAGCTCTTTTGTTAAGACTAGTCTCCTCGTGAAGTTTCCGTGCGAGCCTTGCTGCGCTCCGTGGGAGGCAAGGTGAGGACTGCGGTTCCCTCAGTAGCCCAATCAAAATGAAATGTAAAGAAAAAAATGTATGAATCAATGTGCATTCTTTAAGAACGAGTGCGTATGAGTAATTCACAGAAAAATGAAGACAGAACGGCACGAGGAGTGTAACTGTGTAAAGTGTAACTGACCCACTGTGGTACTTGTTTTCAGGGCTGCAGTCTGAGGTTGCAGCAGCAATCAGCTTAAATTTTCTTGTTTCCTTGCCACTGCACGTTTTACATTTGTTAATTTAAACAGTCTTAGCTGCTCTGGTTTATGGAAAAACTCATGATGTTACTTACTGCAGAACATAATCTTGTTTTTTCCTGTAACCTGCAAATAATTAATAAAGATCAGGACTTTTAAAGCATCTTCGTTGGCTGGTTTTATATCAACGTTCTACAGTACAGCATTCTTATGAAGGCAAATGTGTATGCATGCATGCATCTGTGTGTGTGTGTGTGACACACACACATGTTGCTTGTTTGGCAGACCGGGGCTGCAGCCAGCAGCCCTCAACAGTGTCCACTGCCAATTAGTCCCTTTATTTGTTTAATTGTTGCCGGACCAAGACGCAGCAGTTAGACCTTCCACGCAGTGCCGCTGCACTTCGGAAGCACTCAGTTCGGCTCATGGGCCACTGTATTTCTTTTTTTTTTTTTTTTTCCCCTCTCATATTCAGACTGCTGTTCCCACAGAAGACCCCGGGAGATCGTTTGAAGTATTCGGGTTTGAAAGATCAGCACTGTCCCAGACAATCATGATAAGAAGCGTCCAGTCTCTGCATGCTGAGGCTGGGACAGAATGACATTTTGTTGTGAGTTTTTTCGCCCCCGACAATGTGTAGCCTCTTTGTCTTCGCGAGCAGCGGGTTCGGTGCAGGCTATCGCGCCGGCCGCAACGTCAGGTGCCGGGTCCCGATGTCTCTGGCGGTTGATTATTCCCTGCGCTTTTTATTCCGGCGTTAATTGATTCAGACTTTTTTACGTGCATTCACTCTGGCAGAGTGAATGAGCCCATTGATGGAGAATGGCAGTAGGGCCGCTACCTCCAGGAACCAGTATGGGGCTGTGGGTCAATGCTCTGGCACGGTGAGTAAGCGCCTCAGCAATGGGAGCTTTGTCTGTATCTGTGCTGGCAGAGTGGCCTGTTCCACCAGGGCCTCCAGGGACAGCGCGGGGCTAATCTGCCCCCCCCCCTCATGCAGCCCCCTCACATGGGCCGGCTGCAGCCCTGTAATTACGTACAGTGGGGAGGTGTGGACCGTTTTTTTTTGTTTTTGGAGCTGGGAAACAATCTAACCACGCTGTTGACCTGTAACTGGGTCAGCAGCCAAGTCGTGAATTTCCACAACAGTCAAGCTGCTTGGCCTCCCTCGCGGGGCCTAAACGGTGGACTGCGCGGCGACGTCTCCCCTTCACCTGTAAAATAAACGTGTGGCAACCAAAGCTGATAACTCCTGCAACGGGCGAAGTTCGATACTTGTACAGGCTTCATTTTCTGTTGACTTTATTAGCTTAATCTGCCAGAGGAGATGGAAAATGCTTTACTGGAGGCAGTAGGGTTTGCTCTAAACATGTAATCTGAGATATGGCAAACTGTTTTCCTCTGGTTTGCATTTAGAGACTCTCTGTGCTGCATTTTGTGCTTCTTCGACACACACACACACACACACACACACAATGAATTCCACAGTCTGGTGGCATAATTGCAAAACTTTCCATTCTATTGCAAAAGACAAAGGAAAGCATTGACTGATGGTTGGTTTTAGAATCTGGTCTAATAGACAATTTCAAGGTTTATTATTAAAATATTTCTCACACAGCTTTGACTGAAACAATTTTGAGAAATAATCAGCCTTTTTCAAAGGTTTTTACACTTTTGTGACAGACGGGGGATTGTCATTTTCATGCTGAAATGTGATGGCGATTGCCTCGATCACACTTTTTGTTATAAACCACTGAGGGAGGCGCAGCTTCTCCTGCCGCGTCCTCGCTGCGGTTCACTGAGGTTAAACGATATCTTTATAAATCGGTTACCTCTTCAGACTTTGAGCTGAAGCTTCTCCTTGCAGCTGTCTTCCTGCTTCCTTTTGTTAGCAGCTCAACTTTTCAGTTACAGATACTTATAATGTATTATTGTCTTCTATTCTATCTATCTTAGCAGAAATGGCAGGTTGTAGTGTTTTTGAAGCAGGTTTGCTTTTTCCTCCTCATTAAATACATGTGTTTAAGCCCCTATAAGTTCTGGTCTGCGTTATTTTTCGACCACAGAATTTGCGTTCTCCAAGGTGTTATTAAGATCAAGAGACTTTGACCGCACTCCTTGCATAGAGAGGCATAGCACGGAGCAGGGCGTGCTTCGTGTGTCACAATGTTTTGAATGGCATATCTGAACCTCCCACAGGAAGATGTTTCGAAAGAGTGCGGTTAGAAGAAAAGCGTGGGATAAAACAGGACACCATCATGCACTCACTGTTTCAAGTTCTTCGTGACCGTTTTGTTCCACGCTACACTCGTCCTGCGCCCCGAGTCCCCAGCAGCAGTTGGAGAGGTGGTCCTGCACCTAAGGGTTTGCCAGATTATATCCCTGGACTGGCTGCTGCAAATCTGCATCCAAGTAGGGGAATGAGACACAGTTTAGGTTCCTGCAGCGAGACCCCAGCTGCTCCACTGGAGCTGCACAGTGGCTAGAAGTAGAATAATGCGGTTGCCTTGGCCAGGACCCAGGTTTGAGTGTAGCTTATGCATAGAACAACGATGGGAAACAGCCAAGAACAACTGTCTGTGAACTCCCTACCAGCCACTCAATTTTCACACAAGCATACGTTTGAAATGTTCAGTTACAAGTTTATTTGGCACCACAAGGGCTGGACTACATCACCTGAATTCAATATCATGGTTAACTGGCATGTTGACCATTGTAAATACTAATGTTTCAATTTTATTGAATATCCCTGTGCAGAAGACTCATCCTCACAATTAGACCTTAATGTTAATTAATTTTACTCAGGAGGGATTGAAAATCAGGGATTGTGAGATAGTAACAATTATTTTCCACATTCAGTAGTTAGTAGCACATTTCACATCTCTTGCAACTTTTGTAGAGTGAATTCATCAAGCTGAACAGAGAAAGTTGCACCAGACAGGAAGTCGAGCTCTAGAAACAGCATAGTGCACCCGTTCAATTGATAACACAAACTTCGGAATAAAAAAAAATTGCACATACATATTTTTTTCATTGTCAGAGAACAGGGGAGTGGCTCGAGCAAACAACCACACACACACGGCAAGCAGCCACCCTTTACGAGGTGGAAGAGTGGTGCAACTATAGGGGGCGGGGGTATGTATACACATACAGTACATACAGGGAGAGAGAGAGAGAGAGAGAGAGAGAGGGAGCGACCACAAAGACAGAAACAGCTGAGAATCATTTGTCACTGGCGCAGAAAACAGAAGAGTAAGGTGCTGCCGGCGTGAGTGGCCCGGCGCCTCTCTTAGGCTTTACGGCGCTTTGCAGCTTTACGTCTGCATCCTGTGTGTTTTTAACAATAAGCTGCAGACTGTCTTGGGCCACTCAGCACACTAACGGGTTATGTATTTTAGCTTATGGAAACCTGAATTTATCAAGCTTACTAAGTGAAACTAAGTCGGTTACAGAGGCATGAGGCTGTTTCAGTAACGGTTCTTAGAGTTCCCCAGGTGTGTACCTCACACATGGCTAACATAATGCAATCTATTGCATCACCATTGTTGTTGAAATCATATTTTTATTTTGAAATTTTATTCCCACATTAGGATTATTTCTGGTAAAGGTTTTCTATTTGATTGTAAAGTTGGAAATTCGCCATTTGTAACAGTTCATCACAGTAAGGATGGAAAAGTAGTTAAGAGGTTTCATTAGTGTACTCATCACCTGGCTTCAGCAGCATGTCCATCAGGGTCTGTATCACAGCACGCTGCAGGCTCTGCCAAATCAACTGCATGAATAATTATCTAATCTTTTCATACCAAAATGCATGAGGCAAAGTGAGCATTGTCCAACATGAAACACACTGGCATTAAAGCTCTTGTTTCAGATTAAGATAAACATGTGGCATGTTACCGTCCCGTCAGGGCAGAACTATGTCTGTGTTGCATAAGAAGGAGAAAGAGTTTGCCTCTATTTTATAAAAGATAGAGGAAAAAGAAGATCTTCGGTGGTTTGGTTGTGTGAAGATTATTGCAAAATGAAACGATGAATAACTCTGAGGCAGAGCAGTGGCTGCTCCCTAACTCTCTTGAGCTTAACCGACTGTTATATGGAGCTTTGCCTCCAGACCAGACTGCTGTTCGCCCCCCTTCTGTCCTTAATAAGTGAATGTTGACGTTAAGATCAGTTGGAAAGGCTGCTTTTCTCAGTAGTCAGTCAGAGGTGGTTTCTTCCTCCTGCTACTCTTTTATTAAGGGGCTTTGTGGGGAGGAGGGCTTCTGAAAATGAATGCTGTCTATTCTCATTGGGGATCTCTGAAAATGTTGTTTTGAAAGCTCCCAGGCAAAATGAAACGGGCAACCTCAAATGTCTGACGGATGTCTTGTTGTGCCGGTTGCGATTAGACCACTTTTTTTTTCTGCTGCTCAGACGTGCTTACTTCTCCACAACAAAACACAGAGTGCTCCAGTTTATATGACTTATGTAAAACTTCCCGCCTTCACTATATTGCATTTTCATGTTTTTACATATATCAAACGGAGAGAACCCTTTCTTATCAAGGCATTTCCCTCTTTTTCCTCCTTTTTTAAATTCAGAAGATGTTCAAGATGAAGGTGGTTCACCGCCACGACTGACGCCCCAGTGCGCCGAACAGAGCCAACAGTCCTGACCTGGCAACATACGAATGGCCCAGGGAAGCCACCAGATTGACATTCAGGTTTTGCATGACCTGCGCCAGAAGTTCCCAGAAGTCCCCGAGGGTGTTGTCTCCCAGTGTGTTCTGCAGGTAAGCCGGCGCCATCCTCCACCAGCAGGACCCACATCTGCCTGGGCTCTGATCGAGTAGCAATGCTTATAGTTTCTGGTGGTGCAATTATAGCTTGAGAGCAATAATCGTCTATCATTATGAATTATTGGCTTCAGTTTACATTATTTTGAATAAATTCCTAATTTCACAGGTTGCTGAGATAATCTCGCTATTATCTTTTTGTTTATTTAGCAAAAAATGATATGCAGTATTGTTAATTACTGAAATTCAGTTAATTAGAATAAGGTGCCGGCATAATTTCCCTTTTTGAGAGTGAAAACAGAAACACTGTGCTGTGAAACCTTTACGATTCAATAAAAGTGAGGTTTTAAAGAGTAGTTGTTAGCAAAACAGGTTAATCTCTGCATCCCCAGTCCTGATTACTGACTTAAGTGATAACAAAAGTCAGTATTTGCATGTCTCAGTCTTGCTTAATAGTGCAAAATTTAAAAAAGATGATGTGGGTTTTTTGATGTGATGTTACAATCAGTATGTGAGTCTGAGTCCGCTTTTCCTCTGTGTGTGTTTCCCGTAGAACAACAACAATTTAGACGCCTGCTGTGAATACTTGTCCCAGGTGAGTCCGGGCTACCTGTACAGTGAAGAAGGCAACCTCAGCTTCTCTGACGACCCCAGCTTTATCCGGCTCCGCAATCACATGACCCAGCTGAATCTGGGCCTGCAGTCTCAGAATGTGCATGTGCGGGACGGCCTGAGGATGAACGGCAGCCGGACTCTGGCCCACAGCCTGAGCGACGGGCCCCTCCAGACAAGCCCTAGCAGTGACTTCTTCCAGCAGGAGCCCCAGTCAGCCCCAGTGCAGGTGCCCTCCAGCCTCAATGTGTTTGGTGTGATGGAGCCCACGCGCAAACCGCAGCCTCCGCAGCATCTCGGACTCTACCCTCTGGGTGTCAAGGCGGCGGCCATCGGTCCCCAGCAGACGCCGCGCTTCAACCCCATCACCGTGACGCTAGCCCCCAACATTCAGTCCGGCCGCAACACCCCGACGTCTTTGCACATACACGGCGGGCCACAGCCGGGCCTGAACAGTCCAGGGGGTAACTCTATCTATATCAGGCCCTACGTAAGCCAGACCGGTACGAGCCGGCAGACCCAGCAGCAGGGGGGCAGGGCCCAGTACAGCCCCACCTCCCAGCCCCTGCAGCAGATCTACCAGATCTCACACCCCTCCTCCTCTGGCCCCTGGTCAGGCCCTCAGCACCCCTCCTCACATACCTCACAGCACCAGACCCAGGGACACCAGACCTCTCGCGCCTACATGCCGATCAGCTCCCCCACGAACCCCCAGGCGCCCTCCATCCTCCCGGCCGGCAGCCAGGCCTCCTCCTCCGGCGTCTCCTCCTGCTCCTCCTCCTCCTCCGCCTCCTCCGTCATGCCCGCCCCCATGTCCACCATCAGCCAGTACAACATCCAGAACATCTCCACCGGGCCGCGCAAGAACCAGATAGAGATCAAACTTGAATCTCCCCAGCGGAGCAACTCCACGACAACGGCCGTGCTGCGGACGAGCGGCGGGCCCCGTTCCTCCTCCACCCCGTCCTCCTGCCCTTCCTCCTCCTCCTCATCCGGGGTGGCCACCGTCCCCACCACACCCCTCTCCATTGGAGGCCCGGGTCTGAGCCGCAGCCAGCCTACTGTTTACATCTCTGCCAGCCCGCCCACTGCTGCTACCACGCCCTCCGAGGAGGCCGTCGTGGCGCCGGTCGGCTCCCGCTCCCAGCCCAAGTTTTACATTTCTGCTAACTCCAGTGACGACGGCGGGGGGCGGAACCCCCCCACAGTCTACATCTCAGCCAACCCCCCCTTGCAGGGGCCCTCAGGGGCCAGGAACATGGGGGGCCAAGTGAGCATGGGCCCCGCCTACATCCACCACCACCCGCCAAAGTCCCGTGCATCCGTGGGAGGCGGGGGCACGGCCTCTTCTCCACGCGTGGTGGTGACTCAGCCCAATACCAAATACACTTTTAAAATCACAGTGTCCCCCAATAAGCCCCCAGCGGTGTCCCCCGGAGTCGTGTCCCCTACTTTTGAGCCCAACAACCTCCTCAGCCTCCCCTCCGACCACCACTTCGTGGAGCCGGACCCCCTCCACCTCTCAGACCCACTGTCACTGCACAGGGAGAGAACGAGCGAACCTCGCAGACTCAGCATGGGCTCTGATGATGCAGCCTACACACAAGGTGAGTCCAGCATCACCTCTCTGACTCCACCCCTAAACAGAAACAATAAATCCATTCAAAGATTAATTTTTAAGATTTAATAAAGTCAGTGAAGCTTTTTATGATCCAAACTTTTAAAAAAAAGTTTTATTTGCAACATCTACGTGTTGGTTTTTTTTAATTAAAATAATTATTTTTAACGGTATAACTTATTTGATGCATAAAAGTGTGACCTTTCATGGAAAACACGGACCACAAACCTTTGATTGGTAGTGTATAATTCTTGTTTTTATTATATTTACAATACCTGACAGCTAACCATGCATTGTAATGCCAGTAATCACGTCATTAGCATTTTCTGTCGCTATGCAAAGTCAGTTTTTGCAGATCATCCCTCATGCTGACAGACTAAAAATAAACATTTTAGGTAGCAGGTTATCAGAAACAGACAAAAACAGACGACCAGAAATAACCGTCCGACCCTTTATCCTTCAGACAGCTGCTGATTTCACACCGAGCCATTTGATTTGTCATTAATTGGTTGTTTTTGGAGAATGTCAAAAAGCTGAAGAGTGTACTTCCTCTACAGGCATCATCTTGCGAGCAGTGACGAGGCTAAAAGAACCGTTTCAGTCCCGTTTTAACAATAAATAACAGTATAAATGCTTTTTCCACCTCTTCCTGCCAAGAAGGTAATTTTTACTGTGAAGTGTGCTGTGTGATTTTTAAAAGTCTCCTTCCACAACATCGGCTCTAATGTATTTCTTGAGTCAAACTGTGTACACTGTCACTGACGTCCAGCCAGTGTGGAAACGCCCCCCCCCTAGCATCCGTCTCCGTGAGGTAGATAAAAGCAGAGGTGACTCGCCGAGTGACGCCGGCGTGAGTCGTCCACGCTAAACGTCGTGTTCGCTCCCGACAGAACAAGCGGACTCTGTAGTGTGAGTCAAAACATGTCGGAGCGCGCTGCCGTTTCCTTTTTTGGGCTTTTGACTGTATTACGCGTGAGTCACCGGCTGCGGCTCTCGTACTGCGGTGACTACCAGCGAGAGGGGCTTCACCCTGGGCCGGCTGCCTCCGCTGCCCACCCTCATCACACCCGTCTTCCCATGGCTTTTTTATTTTAAAGGGAGGGTCGAGGCGTGCTGATCACCGCTGTTTTGCTTGGCTGAGTCACATCCAAAGCTCCACCAGATAAAGCCACCTGTCACCGCAAAGCTATTAGATTTAAATATGAATGTGTTTCACCAGTCACAGTCGAGGCCAAACTGTTTCTGTTTGGCAGGAGAACAGCATAACTGCAGTTGCATAACTTTGATCCAGTTCTGATTTGCCAGTGACGGTCACACCAATAAATCACAGCACCTGATGCCAGAAGACATTATTACCCTTCGATTTCTGCTGCTAACAGCTCCACTTATCTTGCTATACTTCCTGCATAAATTAGTTGTGAAATATTAATTCTGAGGAACCTCATGCACACACAGCAACATCCTGTAAGGTAGATTAACAACATGAAATCTCAGTTTGTCAAAGTGAATAATTTACCGTAGTCACTCCCGGCAGGTCAATCAGTAAACATTTAATTATGATATTTATAAGTAATTTTCAGTACCCAAACAATTTGAATATTTAAATCTTCAGGTTAGTTTTTTTCCTGCAAACAAATGTCCAAAAAGTACCCTGAATTATCATACATTTTATTGGCAAATGATATTTTTGGATAGGGGGTCAGTGGTTATTATAGATAATTCAAAAAGTAGAGATTAAAAGCTCATGCAGCATGATGCATTATTATTTCTCTCCGTCAATTCACCTCACATCAGAGCCCTCTGCTTCCCACTTGGCTGTTGAAGATGCTGAAATGAGCTGTGTGGGAACTTTTTAAACTATTGAATGATAAAAAAAAATGCTCACTGCTAAATATGCAGCCAGAAAATATAATAGGAGTGTTGTTGAGAATGACTATTCATTCAAAAAGAAAAAGCTTTGTTATCTCAGAAGTGGAAGCCTATAAAATAATAAATGAAACAGCTGAGAGCTGCCAGGTTTCCTCAGGGTGACAGTTCATAGTAATTCTGTCCTATCTGGTGTATGATGAGTTCAGGTTAGTGTCTGAGTGAAGAAAGAGACATCTCAGTCAGGGTAAAGTATGTTTTTCCTGTTAAACTGTAATGTATTGTCAGCTCATTATCGCATAAACACTACTGTACTGTCATACATGTAGTTTAGATGAGTGATTCAGCAGCCGATGGGTTTGAAGTTAGCTGCAGGACATTTAACAGCAGATCAAAGTCTTCATCACTCTGTAACAGAATACGTTCGGTGTTGGGGTTTTTTTTTTTTTTTGTTATGTTTTTTCTCAGGTTTTTCCTGTGACGTGCAGCGTTTGTATGCAGTGGGAGAAGGATGAGTGTCTGTGTGGGAGGTGTTACGACCTGTCAACAGATGCAGGAACTAAAATGAATTACAGGAAGCACAATGTAGAGACATGAACAGAAAATCCTCACAGCTACAGCCATGTATTAAGCAGCAGGCCGGCTCCTCGTACCACAATAGGTGATTAAACGCACACGGCTGGATAACAGTGTACAAGCCGTGTCTGTCCTGGCTCTAAGTTCTACTTCTGCACAGGGAGCTGTGCTCCAAACTGGTTTGACGGGTAAATGTAGAGGAAAGCAGAGCCACGTAAACCACGTGTTTGTTATCATCCGTATTTGTTCTTTCTTTTCTTCGACTTTCTGGTCGGCAGGTGAAGTTTCTCCAAATCTATAATAATATTCATTATTGTTTGTCTATTTCCCCCCCCACTCTCCCCCTCCCTAAATTAAGTTTCCATTCCTCACTGAATTGATGAAATAAGTGTGTGTAGCACAGAGGGAGCCGTGGCTGACTCTGGTGTGTGTGTGTGTGTGTGTGTGTGTGTGTGTGTGTGTGTCTTTCGTGCTTCTTTCCCAGCGTTGTTGGTACATCAGAAGGCCCGCATGGACAGGCTGTGGCATGAGCTGGAGCTGAAGAAGAAGAAGCTGGAGAAGCTAAAAGAGGAGGTCAACGAGATGGAGAACGACCTGACCAGGAGACGGCTGGAGCGATCCAACTCTGCCTCCCAAATTCCTTCTGTGAGCCTACTTCCAAACATTTTCATTGTGAATTTATGCCGCTCTTTCTCCATATAAATATGTGTTTGGCAGTTTTATTCGATATTGACAGTTGAAATACGGGCAAGCAATGTGAGCGGGGAAAGGGGGAGTTTTTGCGGTTCCATGGCATCATGTGTCTTAACCACTTGTTCACCAGATGACCCTGCAACCTGAATGTGGTATTTATTGTTGAGAGCAGTAATCATCAGCTGTAGTGTGATATGTTCATGTTGGTAGCCTTATTCCTCACTTTTAACGCCCGCCAGAATGTAGAAAAACTGAGTAGAATGTCAAGGGACTCTTTCCAACTTTGTTCTTTGGCAAATCAATCAATTTAACACCCAAGTTTAATATGGTTTTATTAGCTGTTGCTTTTCACATCTACAAATGGTTGTTTTTCCAGGTTACTACTGACAGATAAAAGGCTGATGAGACAAAATCAAATTATCTGGGTCACTTTGGCCACTCTGGGTTCCTGCTCACAGCGCATCGTCGCTCCTACACCCTGAAACTATGTTGATTACAGGGTCTGTTTATGATTTGGCTGATATCGCTCCATATTTTGAGTCTGACAGAGCACATGATCTCTGTTCAAATTCACTTCACAGTTCATTCTGGATCTGTGCAGGGACTCATGCTGCTTCGACCAGAGGAAGCACAACAGTAACGGAGTGTTTGAGGAGAAAGCACGAAACCATATATAACATATATATATTCATGATACTACTGCAGCTGTGTGAGTTTTCTGAAACCTCTCAGGTTCAGATGAGGTGCAGCTCGTAGTGTTTTTGTTGAATCAGCTGTTTGTGTCGACTGCTGCCTGTTGAGTCAACAGCGGGAGAAAATGGCTGCAGAGGGTTAATTGGCCGGCGCGGCTGAGGTCAGTAACTGCTCCGTTCCGTGTTGTTTACTGAGGTGAGCCAGCCCTGCAGAGCGGAGCAGATCTCCTCCTGACACAAGCTGACTAAGAAGCAGGATGCCCAACCTTTGCACCTCAGGGCTGCCTGGCGTCTGACGTGTTACGACCGATTCGCTGATCCCACCCTGTTTCCGTCTGTCTGTCTCTCTCTCTCTCTCTCTCTCTCTCTCTCTCTCTGTTTATTGTCTCTGTGTGTCAGATCGAGGAGATGAAGCAGCTGCGATGCAAAAACAGGATACTGCAGATCGACATTGACTGCCTCACCAAAGAAATTGATCTCCTTCAAACAAGAGGTAGGACTCTCCCCTGTGTATATCGTCCTGGATTTGAATCGTAATGCAACCCTTTGACATTCTTATCCTTTTGGTCCACACTTGTTCTATTTATTTGTGGGTCATTTTTGGCTTTGTCAATGCTTCTCCCACACATTTTTGACAGAGGTAATTTTGAATTTCATCTCATTTTTGTCACCCATTAACTCCCAGCAAAAGGGGCCATTTTGATCCTGCTGCCATCATGGCATAAGACCATGCGTTCTTTCATATTGTGCTTTTATTCTGGAATCAAGGCTTCAAAATTAATCATTTCCACCACTGTCACCAGCATGTTTCTCATGGAGAATTACAGGCAAAATTCCTTGTGTGTGTGCGTGTGTGTGTGTGTGTGTGTGTGTATGCGTGTGCGTGCGTGTTGCGAAAGTACACACACTCCAGTCCCTATGGGAAAACTGGCCCAACGTAAAGCCATAAAAACATAGGCAACTGTATGTTTTAACATAACATCTCACATGTGGTGGTTGGGTATTAATTCCAGACTTAAGTCTTTAAAATTGTAGTTTTTACTAATATCCAGCTGAGTCCTGCTTTTCTCCTCTCCGAGACTTGACAATCCCCCAAAAAACCCACTTTGCATTTATTTTAGGGAAAGTGTTCCTCACACTCTTGTCAACAAACCTGCAATGAAAGGGTTGCAAGCCTGAAATTTAATGAACATTTTTTTTTTCTTGATCTGATTAGAACTGAAGCTGTTTCAAAGTAACACTATAGTCCACATAATGAGGCAGTTTCAGTCCTTTTGTCTTTAGGGTCTCCAATCGGCAGTAAAAGTCAAGTGCGTACAATTAAACTGCTCTTAAGTGTATTTTTTCTGTGTCTGTGTTTTATAATGAGTCACTGAGCGAGGGTGGTCAGATCTGATGCAGCCCGGTCACATCCTCTCTGCACACGCGTTCAAGGTGCTGCCATTGTAATGTTAACTACCAGGTCTTCCTGAATTGCATCCTGTTGCTGGTTGGTAATAAGGGATTTATTGGCCCTTTGGCAGCACTCCATCGCTGATGGAGATGGAGCCACTGACCAGCCAGTTTGCACAGGTGAAGGAAGATATAGACCCTACTAAGTCACAAAATCATGCAACTTGTAAAATTTAGATGTTTTTTTAAACTATCTGTGAGGTTGTGATACACAGAAATCAGTGGGGTTTATACTTGCTAATTATGAACTTTTAATATTATTATAGTACAGACTAACCCTTGTCTTGTAACAAGCACACACATAAGCAATGTCAATCATTGATTGTTGTTCAACTCACAAGCTTCATTTTTCTTTACATGATGACTACTGACAGGTTTGTATAAAGCTGTAGTGTATATACAGTTGTGTTTAAAATATTAGCATTTTTTTCCGTGTGTCTGCATTTTTCTTTTAAAATTCAAATATGTACTGTATAAACTGAAAATTTTAAATCTTCAGGATTTATTGTTCCTGTGACTCACTAAACTAATTAGTATAATTAATTGTATAAACACGGTTTCTGAGGACTGCTTCACTGCTTTGTTGCACAGAGTTGACCAACTTCTGGCTCCTATAAACAGGAATCCCCATATCATGATGGTTGCCATTTAGCTTGACATTTAAGACAATGTGAGAAGAACTCCTTGCACAGTTCCTCTGGTAAATAAGAAACCTGATGTGGAGGATACAGTAGCTAAGAACGCATCAATGGCCAAAAGAGAAAGTGAAATTGTTCTTTTTGGGTCCAAGGGCCTCAGGCAGTTTGTCAAACAACACCAAACACTGACTTTAGGCCACAGTTCACTCTGAAGACAATGAAGCATCATGATATAAGGGTTTCTCTTACTTCTCTTGCCGGGCCTATTTAATGCTTAACAAGGGATCATAGGTCAGATTGATTATATCAAAATACTTAAAAACAGGTCATGTTGCCTCATGCCAAAAAGGAAATGCCCTTGAAACATGAGTTTCAAAAAGACACTGACCTCAAACCCACCAACAGCAACTTGTTTCCAGATAATGAAATTCTAGTTCTGGTATGGCTCGCCCAATCACCAGACCTTAATCCCATTCAAACTTGTAGGGTGACGTCAAAAATGCTGTGAAACCTGAAGTTGCATGCAACACAGATTTGAAGCAGTTCTCAGAAACCGTGGTTATATAACCAAACATTAGTTTAGTGATTGTTAGGAATGCTACATCCTGATGATTTTTCAGTTTATACACTAAATATTTGAGTTTGTTGAGAAAAATGCAGACATTACAATTTCTAATATACAGCCTTATTTTCATTTTCATTAAATTTTCTGTAAATTGGTTTAAAAATTGACTCTTCTTTTCAAATTTTGATTTAGGATGGAAAATTCAGTGTTTCCAATGCGTCAAAATGAAAATCATTATAAACATTTTGGCTTCACTCAAGTTTTTAAACACACTGCTGTTATCTTGAGCACAGCTGTATGTGCTAACTCCAGGTGTTGACTTCACAGCACCATGACAATTCATTACTCAAACTAAAGTGAACCTTCCGTCTGTTTACAGGACCACACTTTAATCCCAGTGCAATCCATAATTTTTATGACAACATTGGATTCCTTGGTCCTGTCCCACCCAAACCCAAAGGTACTTTATCTATTGGTAAGTTTAGAAAGGTTGCATGGCTCTGTCTGGACATTCCTGAATTCATTGGACACATTCCTGTAATTAGACTATTTGTATAGGACTTAGGACATCAGTACTAGCCCGTTATTATGCTAGTGATAGTGAGCCGTTCATTAATCCCACCATCAGACCTGCAGCTACAGTGGGAAGTTCAATGGACCTCATGCAGCAACATTCTCCTAATTCCCATTCTCCTAAAAATACGATAAATAAACTCCAGTTTCACAAAACATTTGTACCGTCCAACGCTGCTCTTACCCAGCTGAGCTGGATGATGAATCCCACTTGATCCTGAATTGGAAAAGCGTGGCAGATTGTTTATTAGCGTTAGCATTCGCCCTAAACACTATATAAGGCCAGCAGGTGTCGTGCCATTTGCAAAAACGCTGACAGATCTCTGGAAGTCGATTGACAGATGCAGCCAAAAAAGGCCAAAAGTTCAGCAGTAGTAAAACTGACATACAACTTAATTTAACTTGGACTGCTCTGTCTCCGTTTGAAAGTTCATTAAAAATAGGATAACTCAAATTACCAGTAGAAATGACAAAAAAAGTTACAAACTACTCATGGATTTTGAAAACTATTTTTTTTTTTTTTTAGTCTGGCCCACCAGTAAAATGATCCTATACCTCAGAGAAAATCAATAATACTGGTGAATCCCAGTGTTCAAAATAAGAGCAAATTCTGCATAAGAACATAGATAATAGGGAAAATGTTGTATATATTGTTTCCTGCATGAGGCCAAATGTCTCATAAAGAGCAGGTGTCCACTTTAGCAAAAACTTCAATTAACTGCAATCCTTTTATTTTAATAATCTGGTGATTTTCTTCCACTTATCTGGATCCAAGATTTATTGGCTTTATCATTACAAGTGCGACATGTACTAACATGTGATCATTCTGGCATTATCACACATTCATATTGTTTAGGTAATGAACTCTCTTCTCAGTTATACTCTGCATGCTGACTTAGACCAAAACATCAACCTGACAGATTGACTTCACCTTTCCTGTTTTATTCATGTTTCATCAGGGTTATACCAATACAGCCAATATCAATATTTTGTACGATTTTTTCAGATAATCAGCATATTTTTTATTTGATAAATTGTTCGACCAAAATGCCATATATATTAGGTGTTTTCAACAAAATATTCCACCATTATATTGGAATATGAAGCATCACTAAAACTTTCCACTGAGACTTAAGTAAATTAAAGTCTCATATATCTGAGCTGTTTAATAAAGAATAATGAATCACACTCTGCATGGAAAGCCGTGGAAAACATTCTGAAAATGAATTCCTGTTTTCCTCATATAGGAGCTGCCAGTCACCACTAGCGGCCTGTGATCAGCTGTATTGGTTTAACCCTGTTTCTGACCTCTGACTTCATTTCTGCACTTTTTAAAAATGTATTTACCCTTCACCTGCTCTGTAATCTGTATCCATCCGTTCATGTCTCACCCCCCTCCCCCTCCCTGTCTGCCTGGGTCAGGCGGGAGAGGATGTAGATATAATGTGACCTCTGAGCTCATGATGGAGCCCTCCTCTGGTCCTTCCCCTCCTCTCCCACTCGGTAACTCTGTTCTTCATTTTTCCTTTCATTCTTCCTCCCTATATCATCTTTAACAAGGACACAGGCTTATTTTTAACCTTGATTTGAATTCTGTAGAGCTGTTTGCTTCTTCGTAAATCCTGAGTGGGTCACAGCTGCATGAAATGATCCCTTCTTCTCAGATTGCTCCACGTTGTTATTTTTTCAAAGGCCTTAAGGTGATGAACTCACATACTTTTTAAGGACAAAAAGCATTTCGAGCCTTTGGTAACTGAGTCCTTAAAACTGACTCCAGGAGTCTGAACCACAAAGCAGGATCATTGATTGTGGTGATAACTTCAGGTGTAACTCACAAAGCTGGGTCACTTTTTGCCAATAGATCACCATTGCAACTTCTGCTGAATGGTGAAACGGGTCCGGATCCCAGTGTTTAAACAGACCGCCCACCCACCAATCAGATCACTGGAAAAAGGGAGTCATCTTTCATACAGGATCCCCACATGGACAAAAGTCCTGAGTTTGCACCAAAAAAAGTGACAAGTATAGCTGATAAATATGTATTTTATAGGTCAGTAGAAACAGCTGATTGCTCCAGGTTTCTGTTTCCACTCAGCTTTTAAAACAGGGCTTCTAACAAAAGGAGATGGTTTATGACACTGGACACATGAAGATGATTTAGTGAAAGTTTATTTTTCAATGTTATTGTCTCCTGTGGTTATAAAAGCAACATGTGGGTCAGATCGACTCATCAGTCATTAACTACTTTTCCTCTCTTTGCTTTAGCAGCAGAAACAGTTGGTTTGTTTTTCACGATCTGGACATATTCAGAATAGTTTCCTCATTTTCTAACGAACCAGCATAAAGTACTCCCTATGAGTCATGCACAATAATACTTACTTTTATTTTAACCTTTTTTTGAATAATACCAAATTTCTAGTGTTTCCTCATCCTCTTATTATATTGTTTTCATTTCACTTTTTTCTATTCTCTGTTGAACGTCTGCTTTTATCTCAAATATTGTCACTTATAATTAAATTAAATTTATTCAATTCTTTAACTGTGTTTAGGTTTAGTGCAGCCAGATTGCAGTGTGCAGGCTCTGATTCTGGGATTTCTTGAGGGTCTGTAAATGCATCTTGGAGACTCTGTAGTGAGTGATTCTTCTCTGAAAGAAGAAAGTTAGTGTGAGGATTAAAGTAAGCAGCTAAACTTGCCAACTCGTGAGGGTTTTGAGAGATGTTTTTTGGTTGTGTTTTTTTTCTGGAGGGACGTAGGCGAGGCAGGTGCTGAGGGAGGGCGCTACATGTGAATCCTGCTTTGTGATCCAGATGTCAGTAATCCGATTATAGCAGCGCTCACCGTTCATCCACCTCAGCCACCTCAGTGTGAATGACTGTGATGTGTGTTCTCCCGTCTTATTCCGCGCTGACCACCTCCTCTTCCTCTCCCTCCCTTCGGCACAGACCCGGGCAGTAAGAGTGTGAAGCCCCTCGCAGACCAGGAGGAGGACGAGGGGACGCAGTGGAGCTGCACGGCCTGCACCTTCCTCAACCACCCCGCCCTCAACCGCTGTGAACAGTGCGAGTTCCCGCGGCACTTCTGAGCCAACGAGGCTGCGACGCGCCGCCCCCCCCTCCCCTCCCCTCCCCCCGTCCGCCTGTCTCCTCCCACACTAGAATAGAAAAGGGCCCCCCCCCCCTTCTGTTTCTTCTTTCCCGTAGTTGTATGAAAACTCTGACGGGGTGTTAACATGGTGCGGCCTGTTTCCCCTCAACCCTCCCTCCCTCTCTAAGGTTTGTAAGATGCTGTCCACCGAAGGCTTGACCGGACGGCGTTCGTGGCGCGTGTTTGTTCCTGAAGGCCGGCAGAGCTGGATGATACCTCACCTCAGAGACTCGGACCGCGTGGGCTCACGTCTCGCTGCTCCCACTTACAGTATTACGAGTGTGGCCCCCCGCAGTGTGACACCACACATACACACACAGGTGCCAATGTGCCTTTTTTGCTGAATTAATATTTAGTTTTTCTTCCTGTGCGGTGGCTTGACGGGGGGGAGGGGTTGGGGGGGGGGCAGGAACTGTCGTCGGGCCACCGCTCTCCACCTGAAGGGAAAAAAACTAACAGACTACTCGTGGACTTTCAAAGTTTGTTTGCTGTTTCTAGAGGATGTCAAAGGGGGAAGCGGCAGCGTCGCTGCCACTCAAACGTGCCTCGTGTCCTCCCCCTCCAGTATCCCCCCCCCTTTTCTCTCTTTTCAATCATGAGTTAATGAAAAAAAAAAGATTGCATGCTTTGTGTACAGTACACGGAGGCAGAAACTCCCATTGAGCTTTTTACTGTACATAATTTTAGAATGTGCCTTAAAAGCCTTCTTCCTCACACTATGAATCACTTGTATTTCCTGTAAGTATAGCTTTATAGACTTTATTAACTTTTTTTGTCATTTTGTTTCCCTCTTTCAAACAAATAAGCACCCTGCTCCCTTTCTAAGCTTTTTACTTGATTTCTGTGAGAGTTGAAGCCTTGCAGAAAGAGAGGAGCAGCAGAACAGCAGAAATGGAAAAAAAACAAACGCAATAAACTGTCGCAGTCATCATGAAGCTACGTCTGCCCAGTCCGTTCATCATCGCTTTTAGAATTGCTGACTTTCCTGTGTACGATCTGCAGATGCAGCAAAAGTGGAAGGTGATGGAGGAGTCTTTTTTTTTCTTGTTTTTTTTTATTTTTTTTTCTTCCAGGACGCCAAATCACGTCGGGGCTGTCGGGGGAGGGAAGGGGGTCAAACAAAAAAAAAAAGCAAAATTACAAACTGCCATCTTATCTGACAACTGGAATGTAGGTTTAATGTTTGGGGACGACTACACCTCAGTGCAAAGAGACACTCTTCTTCCAGTACAATCAGGATGTTTGACGTCAAAAAGTGATCCTGGAACAGCTGATCGGGTTAAAAGTCGATTGTTTCCGTGTTTCTGTGCACCTGAATTGTTTTGTTTTTTTTTCTTTGATTTTTTTTTTCAGAGGTACCAACGATCAAAGTGAATATATTTCTGTCTAAATTGCTCCTATGTAGAAATATTCCTGTGGGTAACATGCCTTATATACAACAGGTCGGAATTTTTACATCTTGGAAGCAGACAAAGCAAAAAAAAAAATGTTTTTATCAAAAATGTAAGCACAACATGACTGTCCACTTTGTATACTCTTATTTTTATTTGGCTCAATTCATCCTCTTAAGCTTTTATTGATGAGGGTGTTTCTAAAGTTTACTTATTGTCATTAACTTACCTTAACTGTGGAGTAGTTACTTTGTTGTTTTTTTTCCACATTTGTGAAACGTTGCCTTGCATTAGTGCCTTTAGAACTATTGAATTTGTATTGATAATCTATTCTGTCAAATCCAAGTGCCATTTTTAAAACCAAAATCTTCATTATTGTTTAAACCCATTTACAAGTAGAAGATGAATTATTGTCTCTTAAGCACTTAACTCCATACCTTTTTTTTTTTTCTCTTTTTTCCAGCCAAAAGAAACCAGTTTTCAGCTTTATCTGCACCTTGGTGTGAAGAGGCAGTTTATTCATGTTTTATTAAATGGAAAAAAAAATAATTTGGATATCTAAAGTGTTTTTTTGATTTTAGCTGGGAAAACTGTCTTTGTAACAGATAAGTTATTTGTAAAAATAATTAAAAAAAAAATCTATTCAGATTTTTTTGGGGGTGTGGATTTGTTTTTGATTGTGGATGTTTGTCCATGAGGTGGCAGCAGAGATCAGGATGGTTTTTATCTCAGGATCGGATGAAATCAAGTTATTACCACTAACAGGCAGCCAAACATTTCCAAATCAAAGCAAATAAACACTGACAAAACAGGCTGAAGAGCTCTGGTTTAACGGATCTAATCTCATTAAAGGGTGGAATACACTTGCTGTTCACTGGCTTGTTGCAGGTGTTTTATTAACTTTAATAACTGACAGAAGAACTCGGCTGTACCATCACTGCCTGGCGCTGGGTCCTGAATCCACCACATACTACATACTACACGTTAAAGGTGCATGCTGCAGACACTGTGCACTATTATAACGCAGCTTGTAATCTCAAACTGGAGTATTTAAGAAAGTAAAGGCTTTCTTAAGACAATATGTGTGCACAATAACGCATCTAAATAAGAAACAATCATTTTCCTTTTTTTTATTTTAATCACTTAAAGTGGGAATAATAAATATACAATACTCAAAATATACAAATAAACATTTATTGTGCAGCAACCACAGCTTCCCAGTCACTACCAATAAATCAAATTTTTAGGAGCACCCACAAGTCCTAAATAAGGCTTTTTTTTCTGTATAGAAATCTTGTTTTTTGAAAGCTGCAGACCTTTTCTGTACCACTGCTTGAGAAAAGTCCCTTCTAAAAACTGGCACTAGGTTTGGAATTTGATTTTAGGTCCAAAATATGCATCAATAATACCAGAGCACAACGTGTATTAATATAACTATCACACACACACACACACTTGGTGTTGCATAAGAAATCAACACAATCAGGAGTTTATACCAACAGCAAATGTGTTCTTCCAGATATAAATCAATGTACAGTTTATGTTTCCTGATGTTGCACTTTCAGCTACTGTCCACACTTTATTTGCTCTTATATAAAACCTACGTATACAAGAAGGTCACAGGTTCGAGGACTCACAGCCTCAAAAGGCTGTATCTGGCAGCTTGTCTTCTGGCTGATTCAAGAAACAAGAGATCTAAATCATCAGCGAGGTTTGTTTGACTACATCTTCTGGGTTTCTGATTCATAAAAAAGAAACCGGGACTTGAACCTATGACATAACGTGAACAGACCCCTGTTCCGCCTGCTGTGGTCCACAAGTGGGTTTGTCTTAAGTTTCAAAATGTACATAAAATCTTAAAAGTAAAATGACTCATTATGCAAACATATTATTATAGTATATTATACTATGGCTCCTTTTTTATCACTTAATACATGCAAGTATTTTAATGATTTGGTTCTTCATCACAGAGCTAATTTTAGACACTTTGGTACAGCATCATATTATGTAATATATGTCAGAACAATTGATGCAAAGTGTACAATGGAAATTTAAAAAAAGAAAATAGTCATTTTAAACAGTAAGAATATCAGTTATTTTATGTCAAACCTGCATTTTAAAGTCACTAAACTGGTCATAAAATGTGGAGTGGAATATAAAATAGACCTGGGAGTCCTCAAAAGCACAGTTTTTAGTGTAGTTTTTAAGTACAGTATTTAAGTAAATATACTTCGTTACTCTCCAGCACTGATTACACTACACATCAGAGGGAGATTTCACTTTATTGTCCTTGTAATGTAATTCTCTCTATAATGAGTATTTTCACTTGTTTTAATTTTACCAAACATTTGAAGAAATACTTCATTAGGTACACCTGTCCAACTGCTCGTTAACACTTAATTTCTAATCAGCCAATCACATGGCGGCAACTCAGTGCATTTAGGCATGTAGACATGGTCAAGACATTCTCCTGCAGTTCAAACCGAGCATCAGTATGGGGAAGAAAGGTGATTTTAGTGACTTTGAACGTGGCATGGTTGTTGGTGCCAGAAGGGCTGGTCTCAGTATTTAAGTAGCAAACCACCCGTTACAACCAAGGTGAGCAGAAGAGCATCTCTGAACGCACAGTACTTCGAACTTTGAGGCAGATGGGCTACAGCAGCAGAAGACCACGCCGGGTGCCACTCCTTTCAGCTAAGAACAGGAAACTGAGGCTACAATTTGCCTAAGCTCATCCAAATTGGATAATAGAAGATTGGAAAAACGTTGCCTGGTCTGATGAGTCTCGAATTCTGCTGCGACATTTGGATGGTAGGGTCAGAATTTGGCGTCAACAACATGCTGCCTTGGTGTACCTAATAAAGTGGCCAGTGAGTGTATGATGAAGCATTATTAAGTTGTGGAAAGGGTTTTCCCCCCAAAACTGCTGCCATTCGCAGAGATGGAAACACGTGTTTGTTTAAAATGTTGATGGAAGCTTTGATATTTCCCATAATTGGAAACTAAATGTCCCAAACCACGAAAAACAGCTTGGGGTCAGCCACATGCTGTCAGCCACGCACTGTGGTCAGTCCGGAGTGAACTTTACTCCACATGGATGGAAGCATTTCACAATATTTGAAGAGGATTTTATTACACAGACATTATAGCAAAAATAGAAAGAAAAAAAAATTCACATCAAAACAGGTCAGTGACATTGTTTACAGACGTACAGAATAGCGTTCCTCACTTTGAGGCAACATGGGAAAACAACACGCGCTGCTTTAATCAAACATTTGTCAGTACTACAATACGTAGCAGGTATGGAGCGTAGTGCATTGCACTTTTACATTAGGATAAAGAAACCGCATTCGCCATGCTACATGTTCAAGACTTCACCTGATTCAATTTTAATGCTTTAAAGGGCATGTTTGGTAAAGCGGAACAGGGTGATTTGTAAAAAAATATATATATAATTTCACAATAACTTCTTTTAATTTCTTCAGTTTTCACTTTGCTTCTGGGATGGTTCCCCAATATGGGTCCAGATCTCCAAAAATGGGTTCAGCCCTGGCTTCACAGGTATCTAAAGCTGCTTAGAATCACTTTCAAAGAATGTTTGCTATGAGGCATCTTCCTGATGCTGATCAGGAAGTGAGGTGTCCGTCTCAGAGCTGATTCTGCTGCAAACAGTGTTTTGGGCATCGAATGCATTTCTTATTTAAAAATATTCTCAGACAAACAGTACATTGAGTGGAGAAATTCCTCATCGGGATTACATTAAACACACGTTTCACAATAAAGCATTTTCAAGAGCACATATTATATCAGATCAAATAGAAAACATTTCCGACATGTCCCAACCGAGTGATTTCTTAATTCCAAATTTGAAACAGTGTGCTGTAACCGCCCGGGTTTGTAATCGTTTCACTGCTCTGCTAAAAGAAAGTTCAGTCCACCATCATCCGGCACGTTTCCGCCTCCTCAGTACGATCGCAGCCTGGAGCGTGCTGGGATTGACCCCATGACCTTAGTGAGGAATAAGCAGGAATAGGAAATTCAAAGATAAGTTCCAGTCCTCTAGTAGGAGATGTGGCTGCTCTTGTAGCTCTGGATGAGCGGGATCAGCTGGGACAGGTCGGCCACATGGGGGTATGCGTCCATGACCTGCTCCACCACGCTGTGGGGGAACAGCGTGCTCAGCTGGCTCCTCAGGCCTTTCCTCCGCTCGCCGGCCGGGCTCTCGGGCCGCCGGCCACTGGGGGGGCCGCCCTGCGCCCACGGGTCCCTGGGCAGGCTGTGGCTCAGCCTGAAGGGCTGCTTCTCTGCCACGTGGGGGTGGCGCTCCCTGTGGTGCGGCGGCAGCGCCGGGCAGGACCCCCAGGGGGACACCCTGCACAAGCAGTGGCTGCACATGGAGCCGTTTGCGGGCGGTGGGTAGTAGCCGGGCCTCTGGGAGGCATCGCTGCCGCCGCCGTACGACCCGGGGAGGGAGTAGTCGTCGTGGCTCAGGCTGTAGCTGCACGCCACGCCGCTGCTGTAGCTGGGCGCCAGCCTGTCCGCGCCGTACGCCACGTCCTGCAGGAACACCCGGGACATGGATCCGTCCAGGGAGCCAAAGGCCTCGTCCGGCTCGGGGACGCCGCTGTCGGGCCGTGACCTGCGAGGCTGCTCGTCAGTGCCGAGGGTGGGGGGCGCCGAGGAGGTGGACCTGTGGTCCAACTGGCGGGGGGCGGGGCAGCAGCGCGCCTCGGGCAGGCTGGACCTGGGCGAGGTCCGGGCCCGGTCCCGCTGGGCCCGCAGCTCGTCAGCCACGGAGAGCTGTGATTGGTTGGCCCGCTCAGGGTGGTAGAACTTGCACTTAACTCCATATGTGCATTTCTTTCCTGAAAGGAGGCGGGGAATAAAAAGAGTAAATCTGTGTCTTCTCACCAGACTGTCAACATTCACACACACACGAAGAGAGTGTGTGTGTGTGTGTGTGTGTGTGTGTGTGTGTGTGTGTGTGTGTGTGTGTGTGCTTCCAAGCTGCAGCACTGTAAACACACTTAGCTTTGCACACAAATGAGCCGTAACCTGCAGCTTTCTACTGGAGCTCTCTGGGATTCTGGTTCTGATTCTGTCTGAAAGTGGCCTTTCCCAGAGTCTCAGTACTTTTTTTTTTTTTTTTATTTACATTTCACTCTTATTACCTAACGAGAGAGCAGCACGGATGTGTTGCGGTTGGCTTTTGGAAATCTTGAAATCTTTGTATATTTCAGGGCTTGGTACTTCCTCTCTGGGCTGAGAAAACATTTCTGTTCTTATCAAATCTCTAAAGCGGCTGAATAATATGAGAATATCCACCTACTTTTCTCTCTGTGCCGTGTGGCTTCAGAACATCAGTGACATGAAACTGGAACAAACATTTATCCAAAGGATAAATCTGACCCTGACTCTCACATATGTGGTTTTGAGTGAAACGTCTTTTCTTACAGACATTTATCTCCTAAACAGGATGAGTTAATTCACACATCATTTCAATAAATCTCAAACCCCCTGATACAGGGACAACATAGACTTTTATTCATATATCGAATAAGAAGAAGAAGATGAGCAGGAAAACTGGAGCTTTTAATATGATATTATTATGATAACAATGATAATCTCTTGTTAACCATTCGTAGAGGAAGTCTCAGACGTTACGTACCGTAAGGACAGTGCTGCAGCTTGTTGTCCACGCTCCACGGCTTCTTCCGCAGGAAGTCATCGATGGTGGGGCCGTTCCTGCCCAGGGGGTCGTCTGGAGGCATGAAGCTGCAGAGACACGGTCAGGGATCACAAATCTGTACTGGAGGTTTCACCCATCTCAGCATGACATAAAAACACACAGTGCACACTGTAGCAAAGCCACACATGCCCCTGTGAGGCCTGATGAATTTAAGCATCTTTTTAGACTTCAATGCAATCAATGCGTATGTATTATGGGATAGCACCCCCCCCAAACCCACGCCTACTTGTCGTTGGCGAAGCTGTACATGAGCAGCCGCTCCTCGATGAACTTCTTCCACTGGGGGTTCTCCGTCTGCAGGTCCCTGTAGTTGTCGTTGGACACGATGACGCCGTCCGAGTCGCAGGCCAGCTTCACGATGTAGCGGTCGTCGTAGCACACCACGCGCTTGCCGTTGACGCAGCGCGACGGCGTGTACACCAGGATCTTCCTCCGCTCCAGCTCGTGGAGGATGTGTTGATCTGAGGTTAGAGGACTCTACTGTTTTATTTGTTCATTGTGCTTTTATTTATATCAGTAGATGGTGTCCTAGAACAGATCTGAGCTGTAAATCCACCTGCACTAAACCTGTTGTTGTCAGGTCAGAGGTCACATGGAGAAAATCAGATTCAACTAGATTACTATTTCTAAATTTGACTTGATTTGATTTGTATAAATCATCTCCCCTCAGTGTCTGGTGACCCCCAGGAGGGTCCCGAACCTCACTTTGAGAACCCCTGTCATAAAACGCTCCTAGGTCTGAAAAATAAAATTTAGTTCTTGATGATTATTGTGTTTTCCTGTATTTCGCTTTGAGCCAGGATGACTCCTCATAGATGATGTTCAAACAATCAACTGGGTTTGCTGGTAGTTATTGCAGCTGATTTGATTTTTCCTTCTGAATTATTTATTTCCTGATGAGCAGTCTGTAATCTCTGGATTTAAAGAGGCCCTTCTGCCACCATTAAAGCCGTGCAAGTGCTAAGAACGAGGATTTTTTTCTTTATTCTAACCAAGCAGGCCAGTTGCCGGGGCCAGTGACCCGCATGTTTTACAGCCGTGTTCAGAGAAGCCATTAAAAACCGCTCTTGGCTCTCGTAACGCTTCCTCATAAACGGCTGGTGACTGTTTTTCTGCAAACAGAAGGAAGTTTGGTTTTATTCCAGATGCCATTAGACTTGTGACACGTGAGAGGTTGAGTTTCCCTGGTGCACAAACTGATAAATTCATGCACTCGCAGGAAGTTGTTACCAGACCCGCAGCCATCAATCCTTCTGTGTTTAAACTGCTTTTTTTGTGTGTGTGAATGAATTGTATATGTGTACTAGTTCGCCTCAAATTGCCTCTTTAGGGACGAATAAAGGAATTTTTCCCTTTTTTTTAAACTGAATTCAGGAAGGAAACTATTTTTCATCCAGTTTGACCTGACATTGAGAACGTATTGGTTTTTAGTTTCGGTGGATACACTTCCTCATTGTTTCAGACGTTCCTAAGCGCATTGTGATGTGTTTTTTTTTTTCTTCACATTGAAACTGGGTCAAATCGATTCGACGGAATCGACTGAAGCTTTATTAAAGTTGCACGTGACATGAAAACATGTCGTCAAGTTTAAAACTCTTAACAACAGGAGATCTTTGCTTACATATTTCCAACTCATGCTGGCGCCATGTTTTATCAAAGATAATCACTGCTGCAGCGCCAGCGCTTTTCTCCCATTTATTCGAGTTAATGTAAGTGTACAATCGAGGGTTCATCAACCGTTGATTGTAGTGGAAATAAATATTAAAAAGGACGTGTTTGCTGATACAATTCATCAAGTCAAATTAAAGCTGCATTTTTCCATATTTATTATACTACCAGTGATTCTAATGATGTTGTGCGGTGAGGAAGCCACTAAGAAGAGTCTTTAAGCCTTGTTTAGTTCACAGTTTTGGGGAGTTCTCACTTTTTCTCTACATTTTCAACCATTTTTTTTTTATGTTTCATATCAGTTGCTGCATCCATAAATATCGCTTCAATTCTAATCCGTCCCTCTTTGTGCTGAAACCACTGTGTTATTTGTAGCACCAGGTACTCTGTTATGCAACGAGACGTCAGTCAGCGGCCGGGTGTGTTCAGCCTTTCAGGAAGAGACCCGTCCCAAACAGAAACAACAGGATTTCTCACGATTGGGCGCCACTTCCCCTTTAGGCCAGCGGTCACGTGAGCGTACCCGTTATGGGGGCCTCGGGCCGCGGCTGCTCCTTCCTCCACAGGGGGACGAACACCGTGATGTCCCGCAGCCCTTTGTCCCAGAACCAGTTCACCGCCAGCTGGAGGCCCTGGCACGAGAACACCTTCTTGTCGCCATGGCTACGAAAACACAAAACAGTCAATTAAGAAAAAAAAAAGAACTTCTTCTTTTCTGTTTCTAGGAACACGCCTCTTCTCCCTTTTTCAGGAAGTAGACTGTGTCATAACGCATGTGCCATGAAGCATGTTTTATTCGATCATGATCTAAATTATTCTGTATTACAAAAGTGAACATTTTCCTAAGCTGGTTTTAAAGTAAGTAATCATGTTCATTTTACCTGAGGCTGGCAGTGGCTCTAAACTAAACCTTGAAAAAGTGGTTGTAACCTGACAAACAATTCCCAAAACGTGTCTTCAGGATCATTATCACCAGTGTGAGCAGTGAGAGTGAAACCTAAACTGCTGCTAAAGTTCATCTGACAGGCGTCCAAACCTGCAGCTTGCAACACCACTACAATACTTAACAAAGAAACTGGATCGTCTTGCCTGCAGGACAAAGTAGAATATGTGTGTGTGTGTGTGTGGGTGTGTGTGTGTGTGTGTGTGTGTTTGTAGGGGATTCCCCTCCTTTTCATCAGCAGGAAATGTTGCGACACTTTGCATATAATAGGTATCGTAAACCAACTTTTGCCAAATCTGATGAATCCTGAATGAACGTAACCTTTCTAACCCAAATCGAACCTTTTTCAGAATGTGGCTGCTGAGTCACTCTGAACGACTTCTTACACTTTCAGGGTGTAATATTGTCCCACATCTAATCTAAGCCGAGATAATCACCTGAGAGTAAAAATAAGTCATCGTACCACAGTTGCACTTTGAGTTACACCTTGAAACAGACATAATGAGCCAATGTGTTGAAAACCAATAAGTTTGAGACTAACTAAGGTCAAAGATCTATTATAACCCATCACATACCACAACATCTTTTTTGTGTTATTGACTTCCATTAAAACGACTATTTTTGACCCCTTCAACAAAAGAGAAAGTTTTATTTGTGTTCGTTCTCTGTCATACTTAAAAATAATCTCAATGTAAATATTTAAAAATCTTGCGATATTTCCCATTTTATTCAGTTTCATTCATTTTCCCGTTGAATTACATTTTGTTGACAAGATGTCATTTTTATTTTGTTCTTTTCTACGACACAAAAACACAGTAAATCTACACTACTGTTCAAAAGGTTGGGGTCACCCACGCAATTTAGTGTTTTCTGTGAAAGGTCACACTTTACTTATCAAATGACCTGCAAAATGAATATAAATTTAGTCAAGACATTGAGGAGGTTATAAATAACGAATCTTATTCAAACTTCATCTAAGTAGCTAAAACTGATTTCAGCTGTGCTAACATAATAGCAACAAGGGTTCTCCAAATAATTCATTAGCTTATAATGTAATTAACAAACCAAATGTAGCATTAGAACACTGGAGAGTGTGGGCCTCTATACACCTATTGTATTATCTTTATTGAACAAACTGTGTTTTTATTTAAAATATAAGGACATTTCTAAGTGACCCCACACTTTTGAATGGTAGTGTGTATATGAAATACATAAAAATGTGTATGAAAGTGCACAGTGGGAGTGAAATTGGTTAATCTAACCCTCACTTATGGGCAGTACAACGAGCTTTAAACAGAAAGGACATATTATCACCTTGATAGTTAAATTGTATTTACTAACCATGTCTGTTTCCTGGTTCCTGCTACTATTGCTCTCATTTTAATGTACTTTCCTCTCCACCAAAATAAAGCCCAGATCAAATAGCAACATCAGCTGTAAATAATAATAATATAGACTAATATATAACTCTAAAATGTTTACCAGGGAGCTAGAAGTCACCTAAATGTTATTATTATTATTATATGATTATTTCTGTGAAAATCAGATTCTTGTCAACTGTGTGTGCATGCATGTGTTGGGTCATACTGTATATGTATAGAATGAATAAAAAGGCCACACCACACCCTGTCATGTAACACTACCAAACAGCCTGAGAGAATCACTGGCGTGAGATTGTCTAAAATCCGACAACAGATTGTGTTCAGGTTGCATTATGGGACATGTAGGATCCAATGTTTGCCTACCTCGATTAGGCACTAAAAACGTCTGCATCTCTCGGCTCCTGCTGCGTTGACACTAAATTCTGAAACAAGCAGGTGAGGGTGAATCTGCAGTGGCTGTAAAAACTGAGGTTGAACACGAGGAAACAGAAAGCAGAAGGTGCTGAGGTTTCACACCTGAGGCCCGGCTTTAGTTGCACCGCCTTACCTGAGAATAAAGGCAAATACTTCCTCTTTCAACCCACTTCTTGTCCTTACAGGAACATGCACTGTGAAAACAACTCTTGTTTTTCCACTTAGTGTTGGTTCCCTGACCTCTGCCCGCTGCATGCTTCTCTCTACATTAGTTGTTTGTGAGAAGAATTAACTCTGGACTTCCTTGTCACAGGCACTGTAACACAGGCTGTTTTTTTTTTTTTGCACAGCGAGACTCATTGAATATTCTGTGAAAAGCGAGCAGCGGCAGTCTGCAGCACGTCACGTCGTGCCTGCGACGCGTCTCCATCGGGGAGGTTTACAAAAAAGGAGAAGAATATTGCCACACAGCGTGTTCTCACTTCCCTCTTCTGCGGAGGGGAAGTCTGCTGCAATCAAATATGCAAACTGAAACTTCAGCATCCTCATACGCGAATGGAAATTAAATTTAAACAAAAATAATGGTTTCTGCTCTACCTCACCACTGCACCGCTATGTATTTTTCCAGTAAGTACACTTACTCATGTAGGAAGGTACTTAAATATTTCTGTGCTGCAGCTTCATACTTACACACATACTTCACTACATTTATCTGCTGTAGTTACTGTAAGATGCAGAATTAACAATACCAATTTTACAGTTTAAATTTTCATTAATTAAAAAATGTGTGATGCACTCTGTAACAGCTGCTATATAACATGTGCATTAAAATGCATTTAAGTGCAATGAGTGATAAGAAACAATCAGAATAATATAGTTTAGAATATAACAGTCTGCATGATGTCTACTTTTACTTTTGATACTTTGAGTCCGTTTGCTGATACTAAAGTAACATTTTTGATTCAGGACTTGTAACTTTTAGAGGATCTGAGGAACTTCATCCCTGATCTATATCCCAAGAATCAGAAAGTTCTGGTTGCTTTATAAAAGATGAATCAAGGCACAGGATGCTTCCTGAGGAGCGTTGACTCACCTCATGGCCACGTTGCTTCCATCTATAACCACCGGCCTGAACCCGGCGAAGGCCTCTC